>CM031235.1:568390127-568782627 GCA_018340775.1 Taxus wallichiana var. yunnanensis
ATTTCCTTCCGATAGGTGTGGGTGATTTTAACATTTTCAAAGCTCTTGCATATATCAATGGCTTCCTCAATGAAATCTCTGATAGACCAGCTGGGGTGTTGCTTTTTGTTTAAAAGATTGATGATATTCAGAGAATCCCCTTCAATTATAATATTCAGAATATTACAATCTCTGGTAAGTCTTATACCCCAAAGAGCCACCAGGGCTTCAGAGTAATGATTGGTCTGCCTGCCCATTCTCCCAGAAAAAGCAGCAACTAAACAACCTCTTTGATCTCTGATAACTCCCCCTCCTCCAGATTCCCCCGGATTGCCTTTTGAGGCCCCATCAAAATTTAACTTGTGCCAATCAGTGGGAGGTTTAATCCATCGGACTGTGTTTCTATCAATACCATTGTTATTCCTATTGCCAGTGTCAATATTCCATTCAGTCAAGATGTATTCTTCCTTCTCAGGGTAGAGCCTATTTTTAGGAGGTTTAAATCTAGCAATATTGTCTTACAAGCAATGATGATTTCCTTGTAGATTTTGTTACATGCCTTTCTATTGTTTCTGAAAATGTTATCATTACAAGCCTTCCAAACTCTCCACATAGTGTGGGGTAAAACAAGTTGCCACAATATTTTCACCACATAATGCTTAAACAGAGAGTCCCATTGCTCCAGGCCTGAAGACAGTAAGGGGAAAAATCCATCTCTGATTAAACTTTGCAAAAATCAGCTGCCAAATTTTGGAAGCAAACTCACAATGGAGGAATAAATGCTTTATGTCTTCTGCCTCTTTCTGACACATGCAACATCTATTTGGCATGATGAATCCCTTCTTTATGAGGTTGTCATTAGTAAGGATCTTTCCATTAATGATAAGCCACCAAAAGAAGTTCACTCTAGGGGTTAACTCCAGCATCCACAGTTTGTGCCACTTAATTTCACTTTCCATGGATACAAAGAAAGAATTATATCCTGATTTGACAGAGTATTCCCCGTCAAAAGAATCTTTCCAGATGAGTTCATCCTTAAGATTTTGATTACTTATATGAATTAGAGAAAGTTGACTCTGTAAAGAAGAAACATCAGCCTGTACATTATCATTCTCCACTTTTAGCTGTTTCCATTTTCTTTTGTTTCCATCTCTCTCAATGTACCCCTAGATTTTGTGCCCATACTTTGTGATTAAGCTGTCTTTAATGTGATCATAAGCATAAATCCAGTTGGAATCAGTCCACTTATCTGTCCAGAAGTTTATGTTTTTCCCATCCCCAAGCTTCCAGCTACACCCCTGCAAAAGGATGTGTTTGCTATTGAGAAGGTTGTTCCAAAAAATAGAACCACTTGGAAGAGACTGATCATATATGAAGGAAATCTTGTTTTGGTTTGAAAGATATTTGATCTTAACCAACTCTGTCCAAGGCTTGTGCTCTTTTATAAGCCTCCAACCTAATTTTGCAATAAGGGTAGCACTCATATGTTTGATATCTTTGATGTCTAACCCCCCAAGTCTCTTAGGTTTACATACCTGCTCCCAAGCCACAAGATGATATCTGAATCTGTCCTCAGTACCGTGCCATAAAAAATGCTTTTGAATCTTTTCAATACTGTTCATCACTGTTGCAGGTATGTTGAACATTGACATGATGTAAATAGGCAAGTTTTGGAGCGTGCTTTTAACTAATAGGCACTTGCCTGCACTTGAGAGTACAACTCCTTTCCAGCCAGCCAACTTTCTTTGGAATCTCTTAATAAGGTCATTCCATACCTCCACAGAAATCTTGCCAGTACTTAGAGGTAAACCTAAGTAAGTAGCTGGAAGAGAATTAATAGTGCATCCTAGAATATTAGCAATCTTTCTTTGCCTTTCCAAAGGAGTGTTGAAGAAATAAATAGAGATTTTGTCAAAATTAACTTTTTGTCCCGAGGCTTCCTCATAAAATCTAAGGACAGTTTTGATAGCTTTTGCCTCAATGATTGAGGCCATCAGGAGAAGCAGAGTGTCATCAGCAAACTGTTGGTGTGAGGAGATCTGATTTCCAGAAGTTGGAGGAAAACCTTTTATCATGCCAATGCTGATAGCTTTGGAAATAGATCTGCTTAAACTGTCAGCCATAATAATGAATAAAAGAGGGGAAATTGGGTCGCCTTGCCGGATACCTCTATTGCTGGCAAAAAAACCCACAGGTTCCCCATTAACAACCACTGAGAATCTAGAGGTGGAGATACAAGAATGAATGATTTTTCTGAATTTGATTTGAAATCCAAACTTGGATAAGACCTCATCCATGAATCTCCAGGAGACTCGGTCAAATGCTTTATGCATGTCAAGCTTGATAGCCATCCCCGCCTTTTTACTTTTATCCATAGAATGTATTGTTTCATGAACCATGATAATTCCATCTTGAATAATTCTTCCCTGGATGAATCTGCTCTGCTGTTGTGAAATTATCTCCATAAGAATAGGTTGCATTCTAGTGGTGAGAATCTTGGTGAAAATCCTATAAATAACATTAACTAAACTGATAGGCCTGAAATCTTTGAAGTCCTTTGCATCCAACTTTTTCGGGGCAAGCACAATGTGTGTATTATTTAGTTCTTTGATGAGATTTCCCGTTCTGTAAAACTCATTAACAACCTTCAAAAGATCTTCAGAGCATATTTCCCAACATCTTTGGAAAAATTTAGCCAAAAATCCATCAGGACCTGGCGCCTTATCCCCTTCTAAAGAAAACATAGCCTTTTTTAATTCCTCAATGGTGACAGTTTTTGAAAGACTTTTAAATCTCTCAGCAGGTATCAGATTATTAGGAATGGAGTCTAAAAGGAAAGAGGCCGCTTGCTCATTGTAGGAGTTATTCTCAGTGAGGAGGTTTTTGTAAAAATTGAGTGCTTCTGTTTTGATGTCCTCTGGATCCTTAGTAATGTTTCCATTGCCTTTAGCAACCTCAGATATTCTGTTACAAGCTCTATGCTTGAGGGCTGTTAAGTGAAAAAAATTTGTATTCCTGTCACCTGCTTTAAGCCAAAGGGCTCTAGACTTCATTCTCCAAAAGGATTCTTCCTGATTGTTTATATTATGCAGATCCGAAAGGAGTTTTTTTCCCGCTGATGATCCTCAAGAGACATACCTTTCATGGAAACATTTAGCTCAAGCTCTTCAAGCTGTTGCTTAAGTTCTTTCTTCTTTTCAAAAATGTTTCCAAAAACCTCTTTATTCCAAATTCTAATCTTTTGTTTAACATTCTTCAACTTCTGCAGAAGCCTGAATTGGGTTGTCCCTATGCCTTCCCAATCCCACCACTCTTTAATTCTATCCAGAATATCTTCATGTTCGAGCCACATTTTCTCAAATTTGAAATTGCCATGAAAAGGTTTTGTCCAATTGAAGAAATTTAGGACAATTGGATTATGATCAGAGCCCGTTCTGGGAAGAGAAGAAAGATGAAAATTCTGATCCAGAATCCAATTGGCAGAAATAAGAGCTCTGTCAAGCTTAACCTGTATTAAGTTCTCCCCAAATCTTCTATTGGACCAGGTAAACTGATTGCCATGAAGCTCTATGTCCATAAGATTCAGAGTCAAAATGAAGCTAGCAAATTCTTCCATACCAAGGGAGAATTCAGAACTTCCCCCAAATTTTTCTCCTGGATTCAGAGGAGTATTGAAGTCTCCCATAACCAACCAGTTCATGTTTTCAACATTGCTTCGGAATAAGGTTAACTCTTTCCATAGATTTCTTTTACCAGTAGCAGTATTGGGCGCGTAAATATTAGATAGAATCCAGCTATGATTGTTTTCAAGACTTTTAAAAATAATAGCTAGATGGTTCTGGGTGGAGGAGATTACCATACCTTTAACAATCTTGGTATCCCAAAAGATCGCTAAGCCTCCAGAAGCTCCTTGAGAATCAACAGCAGCAAAGGCAACGTTCTCCCAGAAATACCTTTTGCAGTCTTCAACTGCCTTACTTTTCATTTTAGTTTCCTGAATAAGAAGGATGCTTGGTTTGTTAGATCTTTTAATTTCCTTTAGCATTCTTTGCTTAGGCCCCCCATTGAGGCCTCTGACATTCCAAGAAATAACCTTCATTAAAAAAATTTTGGAGATGCATTTTCCGGATGGTTCAAAATTCTTTGTGAACCATCTGCAATTTCTTTTTCAGTCTCTTTTTCTCTTGCTTCTCTCTTTGATAGCCTGCCTTTTCTATATGTGACTCCAATATTTGCAGTTCTTTTAGTAGTGGCCCTTGTGATTCTTGAGGTGGAAGCTTCCCAGCTTCCCATCTGCTTCTTTTTATCACTACAGAGTGATTCCGGGCTTTCTTCCAGACTTTTTAGACCTCTTTTCTTTCTTCTCACTAAGATGAATCCATCATTATCACAGTCTGGTATATTTTCCTTGCTAATTGGGGTAATTTCCCCATCCTCTTTTCCTGTGACAATATCAGTCAGTTTATCCAGTTTAGAAGCTAGCTCCTCCCTATTAGTATCCTCTTTATCTTGGCTTAGATCTCGTGCAATGGATTCCAGATCCTCTTTGGCTTTTCCTTGTCTCATTTTGAGTTTCTCCAGAGATCTGGTTCTATTTAACAGCTCTTGATGAGCAGTGGTTTTTTCCAGCTCTTCTTCCATATGAGAAAGAGAAATAAAAACTTTTTCATTTTCTTCATCAACCACCATGCTCAACTTTACAAGATTTGGTGTCAAAGTGTTCATTTCTGAATCCACTGACCTCTCCCTTTTGCTTTCTGCCTCTTTCGGTCCCAGATCTATTTCTTGTTGAGTCTCAACCAGTTTCTTAGGTCTCCATAGTTTTCTATAGACCGGTGGCCTCTTCGCCTTAAATCCTTTTTTCCTTTCTTTTAACCTGGGATGCCTCTGCAAATGTCTATTTCCAGTAGTTGGATCAGTTAGCGGCTCTTTATCAGCCTTATCAGTCTGTTTCTGCCTTTGAACATCAGATATTGGTTCCAAATTTTGTACTGTTTGTTCAGGACATTTGCTGGAAAAGTGGCCTAATTTATGGCACTTGCTACATCTTAGTTGGAAAGCTTCATATTCTATTTGTTGTTTCCATACTCCAAATTTGGACTGTAGCACAATGTGATCAGGAAGCTCTTGATCCATTTCAATAGAGACACAGAACCTAGCAAATGCCAATCTTGACCTATTTCTTGTGGGCCCATCCAGTCCAATGGGTGATCCTATCGATTTGGCAACATGAAGGAGGATTTCATCATCCCATAAATGTAGGGGTAACCCTGGGAGTCTACACCAGATGGGTATGGCATGAATGTTTTCAACAAATGGATTGAATCCAGGATACCATTTTTTTAGAAACAGTCCCATATTACCAAGACACCAGGGACCACCCAACAAGACCGAGTCCACATCAGATTGAAGATTAAAACAGGCCAGAAAAAAACCTTTTGCCATGGTGGTGATGATCAAATCCCCTTTTGGTTTCCATCTGCGAATGGCCCATTTTCTGATAATGTCCACATTGGGTCGTGACCCCAAAAATTTGCCGACAAGGGCCAGATTGGTTTTCTCCAGTGCCCTATGCAGACATCCGTCAGGTACCTGCAAGTGGGTCACCCCTTCAACATCTTTTGTACTTTTAAAATTCAGATCACATGCAGGCTGAGGCCCCACATTTTTTCAGGAGGAATCTTCACAACATCCGCCCAGGCTCTAGATCCAAAAATGGTCGATTCTTTCTCTTTTACCTATGCTTTAACAGCTAGTACGTAGTCTTTTGCAAGACATTCAGCAGCCAGAGCTGCTAAAACCGCACTTTCAAACCCCTCACGCAGCCCACCCATTTTTTCAAACATGAACTATCCATCATCATCCAGAATAGAATTTTTTTTAAAAGAACAACTTAGGAATAACTATTGCAATATTAATAATGTCGATAGTCCAGATCGACACTAATAATAGAAGATAATGATCGACTATTCATAACAATCATATTTTTTTGTAAATACAAATATAAGAATCTCTTTTAAAAAGGGACATGCCCTAAAATACCAACTTTCCATACAAGCCGTCTACCAGGCTTGAAAACACAAATTTCCATTAAATAAGGAGAAAGTAACGGTCACCGCGGAGGCCAGCAAGAGAAGCATCGGCAATGACACGAAGGTGGGGGGACAAATTAGAGGTTACACTCAAAGACGAACATGGAGCAAGGACTACCATGGTGCCAAGATGGGAAACCCCTTCTTCAGCGCGGGATGGGGTTCGTCCTACAACACGATCAGACGAAACAACTAGGAAAAAACGCTATAGAGACAATTAATATAAAATATCGATGATAATAAAAAATAAGGTAAAATAATAATACTTATAAAATAAGGGCCGATCGACAATTAAATTAAATAAAACATTATTACCATTATATATTATAATTATATATAATTTCTACCCACATTAATAATGACCAACGATTGAGCTTAACAATGCGACAACAAGATCCTCCTGTAAATGGGATAACGCACAGGACATTACAAATCCACAAATAGAGGTTTCTCTAACGACTCGAAAAATAAAGAAGGAGAGGGAAGATGCTAAAACATCACTGAGACATGGTCTAAGACAACGGAATTACACACAGTCGTTCGCCAAACAAAAAGGGTCACTGCGACAAGAACCGGGGTAACCGCGAACAGGGCATTACATTCTCCTCCTCTTAAGAAAGCATCATCCTCGATGCGACATAACACAAAGGAAAGAAAAAAGGTACGCATCCAAGAACAGATAAAGGAGAAAGTACTCCCTATGGTTTTAAATTTTAGCTGATTGAAGCATGGCCACAGGGTAGCCTTAGGAACATTTGGCAGACATTTTAACTTTCAAGGTTCTGTGAAGATTGACAGTTCCCTCTTATTCGTTATTTCATTAGTCTCTTTCCATTAACATTATTCTTAGTTTAATTTCTTTAAAATTTCATTGTTGAAGAGTTTTGGTTTATTCCTTATTGTAGGTGCCCAACATGAACTGCTAACACAACATTCTACCGGGGTCAGACAAGTCACTACAGTTTCACAACCACACAAGTATATTCTTCATGACTGAATTACACCACACACAAAAAAATTACTCAAATATGGAAGGGGACAGGTGCACTCACATAACATAGTACTTGTCACACAACCATGACTGACAAATATAATACTTGAACAAGGTGTACTACGACATCCAGACATTTCCTCAATTCCATAGATGAAAAAATCACATAACTCCGAACAAAAGCTACAGGTACATAGTGTCCACAAGGGCATCAATGCCATATCCACGACATCACAAAATATATGCAACTGATATGAGTAACACATATATCATAACACCATAACCAAACATCATAACACATCAGCATACCTCCTGAAGCATCGAAAAATAACCACTTATTCCCAAGTATTACAAAGCAACTCCATATAACTCCCACAGAGAAAGAAACATAGTGCCAAAACCAAGTCGGGTCACTCAACCATAGATCCCCATCAAGAATATCAGGTCACTCAACCATAGAGTGCCATAAAGAATATCAGGTCACTCAACCATAGAGGCTTGTCTCCTTTCTCCTTTTAATGAGGTCGGGTCACCCTATGGCCCTGGGCACATAGAGCCCTGTCACCCCCAACCCAAGTGACATAATAACTCATGGTCCAATAACCCGCTAGTTATCTGTAACTCCTTGGGGCATACCCCCCATACAATGAAGCGGGTCCATAGGTCCAACCATTCCATGGTGCATCCCATGACCCTATTCCACACATCACGACAATAGGACCAACATAACATTCCGATCCAAAATGCCAAGTGGCAAGGTACAAGCCTTGGGCAAGGCGGTAAAATCTTAAAATTTAGAATAAGGTTCAAAACCAAGAAAACAACTGACCAATTGGCCATAGTTAGTGCAAAAATCCGAGTGTTAGTACCACAAACCAAGGAAATGCCCAAAGTGTAAAGCATGACAATCAGGAAAATTGCTTTGGTCCTTGCAAAATAAAGTAAAAAGCACAATTTACGAATAAAATACACTTATAATAATGTGACATTACGATAACTGTGTGGCCTTATCTGGCCACCAAAGGGGTACTCAACGAGTTTCTAGCACTCGGAACATCGAGCCTCAGCTCGTAAAAATACATAACCATAATGCAACTGTCATCATCTCAAACTGAATCATCTCGCCACAACTTCAACAAGGCTCAACATAGTCAAAATCACATAGGTTAAATCCATACGACAACCATATCGGGAGAGAGAAAAGAGTACAAGTCACCATCTACTGAGCCTAAGGTGTTCGTGAAACACAATATGCATGACACCCGTTGAGCAAGTGTCTCACATACCAAACAAACAAAAGTGGGTTTTCAGCCTATGTAAGGCTCCACTTCCTATCTCGTACTCGGCTCGAGTGATTGGTCAATGGTACACATTTTCTCACTCCAAACATACACAGTTTACCGATTTCCCTCAGGTTCGGTTGGTGTAAGGTTCACAACATAACATGCAACCACATCACTAATACAATGGTGGTACACACATAATTACCATAACATCTTACGTATGGTATGTATACAGGGTAGATCACAATCATACATTCACTGGGTGCATTACATCACTTTACCACATTCTGCACCCAAAGTGCAATCACTATACGATAGGGTTCATACACTCACCGTATGACCCTAAATCACAACATGAATCATTACATATCACACAAATCATACATATGATGGACATAGTAACATCACAACATAACATTCATTTGCTGCATACAAGGTGATACACACATTTCTTCAAAACATGGTAAAACATCATGATACAACTTAATTCACTTTACATCAATCCAGTCATACACATATCGACACACCCACATATCACAATATGCCACAATGCTCCAACACCCTATCATCCACATTAGAATACTTTTCACACATCACAAGCAGTAATTCACACGTGAACTCTTCATAGAATCCACAAGAAGGAGAGAGAACACTCCCATCCTCAGCACATCAACATGATAACAAATACGCACTAAGTGACATACACATCATGTGCATTCACAATGTCACAATTACAACATGGATCACATCATGCTTAAAGCACATTACTCTTCCAATATCAACCACCATCATGCAATACCATCACCAACATGACTCCAATTTGGCCCATAGGTTCGAGAGCATGAACCTACGCTCTGATACCAAATGTAACACCCTCATATCAGGCACACAAGACTACATAGGAAAACATATGGGATAATTTTTTATTTTTTTGGCTTCTGGAAACATGACATGACACAACATGTCGTCACCAAGGTTACCTCTAACTCTGAGAACCACTAGATATGAGGATGACCACAAAGGTAGCATGGAAACATTCACACCCAACAAGGACAATATACTTTTCTTTTGACAGGACAACATAACAGTCCAACCACATGATACTCTTACAGCTAGGGCAAGCCACAGCAAGAAATTATTAAAGGTTATATTTCGGTAAAACACTCTTTTACTCTTAACTTATGTTTTCAGAGAGATTCAAGATATGATTCGCATAATTCATCTTACCAAACTGAATCATTTTATTATACATTGCAGAGTCGTTCACTTAAGGTCTTCTCCTCTACGACAATTTTTTTATTATTATTATTATTATTATTTTTCATTATTTAATAAAGGAGATAATTTAATACCACAAGGCCATCCATCCCTACTTACGTTACTAAAATTCTCTCATTACCTTGCTACAACAAGAATTCGTGTTCAACATAATTAAGAGGAAATTACAAAGCACCCTGGGAAAGAGTTAAGAGAATAAGGTCAAGTTGAATTCCTCCTTAAGACGTCATTAGTTATTACCAAGGTTTAATTGGAGCTTGAGGTTTTATACGTAATTATTAACGATTTTACTTAGGCTTCACCGAAAGAGCTTAACAAAAGGAAACTATTTACTTTCAAATAGGCTGAGAGATAAATTGAGTGGTTTCTAAATTTTCTTCTCTTACTTGTTAAATCTTATTAGAAACTAACCATTGTTTTCCTTTAAGCTTGTTTTAAGCGTTCACCAAAAAGGAGTAGTGTTCACTAGTTTAGCTAGGGATATCACGTTATATAATTTCACTTTGCAAGGATAGTCTCGCCTTTGATTACTTAAGGCATTGTTTGTTCTCAAGTGGATCTCCTCTACAATAAATTTATTTGAATAAAACTTTTAGGTAACTTCTGTAAGGATTAACCACCCCATTTTATCTTACATATAACACATCAATACAAAGTCTTAGAAAGGTTTAACTTAACACTTAATTCTCAAGATCAAGGTTTTACAATACTTATGCCAATGTAAAGATTGAATATCATTTCTCACTAAGATGAGTTACCAGCCAAATTACAAAAAGGACAAAACAACTTCATCACGTAATCTCCGATCAATCCCAGGCAAGAGATCTTATAAACTCTTTTGCAAGCAATGTTACAAAATTTACAACACATTGAACATTTTTACAAGGAACTTCATAATTTGAACTGTTGCAACTTTTACACTCTTTTCCTTTAGTCTACTCGCTTAATCCATCTGCACAAATATTAGCTAGAGTCAGTTCGCTAGAACTGAGCATGTTAAGACTACCCATTGCAACAGTGAGCTAACATTTTATAATATCATGAAAGGAAAAATTCTGAATTCAAGAATGAGTCAATTCACAAACCACTAAAACAATATGTTTCACACGATAGAGAGCCTTATACCAGCCAACAAGGAGGAATCCCATTAATCAAGTAAGACAGATATTCCAAAATAATTCAAGGTAAGACCAGATTTGGTGAAATATCACAAGGCCGAGAGTATTGAGATTTCAATCATGTAATCCGATGGATTACATGATTGAAATCTAATACCCAATCCCTCCAAAAGAAAATTGATAAGCCAAAACATGCTAGTAACAATCCATGACGCACAACAACACAAGATTATTCCATCCTTCCAAGGGTGAGGTTTCATAGCGATTTAGTTTTCTATAGTTTTATTTTTAACCGTTTTAACTTGTTTAGGAAAACATTCATATATATATATATATATATATATATATATATATATATATATATATATATATATATATATACAATCATAATCATGTTTAATAGGCCACTTTTCATACTTTGAAACTGGTATGGCTGCTCACGAGGAAACCAATCATAGACTTAAATTGTCTTCTAACAATCTGATCATTATCCACAATGGATAACTAAATAATGCATTATTCCATTATAAAAAAAAATTCAGGTGATTACAACAGAGAACAAATTAATGACTAACTCAAAATCATCAAGCGTTGATAATTTACAAACCCCAAGGGTTCCAACAGAAAACACAGTGGAATCCTTACACCCATATCTTAATTAATTTTTTTTTTTATAAATTTGATACGCATATAAATATACCCATACGTATTATACCTATACCCAAACTGGGTTATCTTAATACCTGAATAATAAATTATTCATTTCGGACTCAGCCACGGGAAACATGATCATGCCAATAAAACAACTACCAGAAAATCTATTGCAAAACACCTGGCACACACATGTGACATGACCTCCTTTGAACGGTTAAAAGAGGAAGGAAGATCGACCCAAGTTCCCAATCCTCGTTAGTACAGAAACTTGAAATGAGTATTCATCCCATTAATTTATTGGGGTAAAAAAAAATAGTATGCGCTGTCCTAAAATTCATGCTGGCATATAATCATTTCCAGAGCCCAAAAACTTGGCTACAAACCAAAATCTCATTCAAAATACTCTACAGTGACTTGTTTATGTAACCCAAACAAAAGTGAACTTCAACCCGCATTTAGAATCAATAGAAAAATGATTACCCAGTTCGCATTTTCAGATTGTATTCATACAAAAATCAGTATACCAACAACGACCAAAAAAACGTTCCATATCCTTATTTCCTATAAGGAGAGTGATAAAAATATAACCGGATAGAATATACTAAATTTCCTGCCCATGAGACATTCATCCATGCTCAGGCAGGTTACTCATAATACAAGTTGTAGCACATACCCTTTAACGTTATTTCCATAGGAAGTAATATTTCAGAAATCTGATTATATCCTCATATTTTATCATATTTTCCTCATAATAGAATTTACCCAAACCTTGCATAAGGGTTTAAAATATACCAACCAAATTACAAAACTCAAACTTATTATGAACACATATTGGTACTCGGTTTTCAATTCCAAAATGCAACCTCCATTGATTACGAGATCCACATGCATGCCACAGCATTGTCAAAACAATATACTTTCCTACCAATCACCTCAAACTCAAAAAAATGATCCAGAAGTTCTGTAGCACACTATGCTCGTCACAGACCAATATAGGAAATCGATTTAAAGGAAAACATTGGAACCCAAAAAAAAGGTGTTATCTTTCCAACTAATACAGCAGCATAGACTATTGATTCACCAAGTTTGAAATAGGGCGGCAGCTTAAAGCAACTACCAGAAAACCCCTTCAAGATGCCATAACAGAAGAGGAAAGAACATTCATTTCATGACAAAATAAAATGACAGAAGAAGATTGCAAGGGGCAGGTTTAACATGCCTGTTTTAAACGCCTCAAATATGTAACCACGTCAACCCAAACTCAGGAACAACACACACAGGTGAAATCCATTTTCTTTAGCTTGTTGGATGACCATATTCATCCAGTGGCCACGTTTGGCACATGCAGGAGTTTTGCGGCCATGGCAAGGGGAGAAAACAGCAAAGGAGGAGCTCCCATAACCTGTGACTCCATTAGATTGGGGTTTTCACACCCTTCATCACCAAATCCAAACAAAGACTCTCCTCCCTGCTCACGCGGCCAGAACAGAATATAGAAGGCAGACAACAAAGGACATAAAAGATTTGCAAATCAACAGTAATAAATGAAGGGAAGGTGGCTAGCAGAGGTAAAGCCAGTGGGAGATGGCCACGCACAAGGACCAGATAGCAGAAAAGGGGTGAGGGACGGTAGGACCGTAGGTGCAAGAAACTAAATTTTGATTTTAATTCAATGTCTCCTCAAACCTGCGCCACCACCTACCTCCCTTCTTTCCCACGCAAACCACTGAATTTATTTATTTATATTTATATTTTATTTTATTTCATCTTATATTTATATATATATATATATATATATTAAAGCATAATAACCTAATTAGCTTGGTTTAAAAATGCAAACCGAAAAGAATACCAGAAACCTAGGAATACAGACAAACATGCGTAACCCAAAACGTCACAAAGGGTATCCTCCTCTTATGCAAAAATCGATGCTCGCTTGACAGGAAGGATCAATCAATTAAGTAGAATAGCTTAATGCAGTTAGTTAGCTATTGCTAACAATCAACAATTAAGAAATGAAAAAGTCACCGAACGACAATAACTAAATATTATTTTCATTATCATTATCACGTTTTTTTTTTTAAAAGAACAACTTAGGAATAACTATTGAAATATTAATAATGTCGACAGTCCAGATCGACACTAATAATAGAAGACAAAGATCGACTATTCATAACAATCATATTTTTTTTTGTAAATACAAATATAAGAATCTCTTTTAAAAAGGGACATGCCCTAAAATACCAACTTGCCATACAAGCCGTCTACCAGGCTTGAAAACACAAATTTCCATTAAATAGGGAAAAAGTAACGGTCACCGCGGAGGCCAAGCACGGGAAGCATCGGCAATGACACGAAGGGGGGGGGGGAACAAATTAGAGGTTACGCTCAAAGACGAACACGGAGCAAGGACTACCATGGCGCCAAGACGGGAAACCCCTTCTTCAGCGCGGGACGGGGTTCGTCCTACAACACGATCAGATGAAACAACTAGAAAAAATGCTATAGAGACAATTAATATAAAATATCGATGATAATCGAAAATAAGGTAAAATAATAATACTTATAAAATAAGGGCCGATCGACAATTAAATAAAATAAAACAATATTACCATTATATATAATTTCTACCCACATTAATAATGACCAACGATTGAGCTTAACAATGCGACAGCAAGATCCTCCTGTAAATGGGATAATGCACAGGACATTACACCGTCCACAAACAGAGAGGTGTTGCTAATGACTCGAGAAAGCAAGAAGGAGAAGGAAGATGCTAAAAATCACCGAGACATGGTATAAGAAAACGGAATTACACACAGTCGTTCAATGCTCATCAAAAAGGGTCACTGCGACAAGAACCGGGGTAACCGCCAAACGGGGCATTACACTAGACTAGACTTATGCTATAATGTTAGCTATCTTTCTAGGTTCATGCAGGAGCTGAAGAAATGTCATTGGACTACAACAAAGCATATTTTGAGATATGTCCAAGGTACAATTGATTATGTTCTATATTATAAGAAGAATGATAAATTCTTCTTACGGGATAAGTCGACTTGGACTATGCTCGATCTATTAATGATAGGAAGTCAACCACATGATACATTGTTCATCTTGGCTCTAGACCTATCTCATGTGTTGGTATCCAAATTTTTTCTCCCTTTCAAGATAAGTAGTAACACAGATTGGACATGGAGCTTAGAGACAAATAGATCATAGTGTGTGTCATTTTGTAGCGGGGATGAGATCTAACTGGCCCTTTGTCACTTAGATTTGTGGAGAGATGGATAACACCTTCAAGATGATTTGACAGTCCTCACTACTTTAGGTCGTGCCTCTTCGACCAAGGTGAGAGGACCCTTAGTGTAACCTCTATTTGATGAAGGAGATGGAGATATCCTTCTTTTGGACAAATTTTATGAAGAAAACCTTGGGAAAATATGGTCAATACTCCATAATTTAACTCTTAAGAGTTTTCACTTCTAAAAGATGGAGATAATTTCAACACAAGGCTAAGGTTACTGAAGACATTAAGAAATCCTGATTGTTCTACATATTTTAGTAAGTAGATTTTGTTCCTTTGTTGATACACAGGGAAAACAGGGGTAGTTTAGGGTGGATTCATGGTTTTTGAATAATTTTGGTGGGAGATGAAGCAGGATAAATTTTATTATACAGATCTTGAAGAGACTTCACAACAATGAACAACTCAACAACAAAAAGCTTTCAGAATAGTTAAGACGTTCCTTCAACCAGAAGGTGTGCTTTAATGGAGGCCCAGATCAACATGTTTTCACATAATATTTGAGACTCTAACACAAAGGATCGAATTGAAAGACTCAATTAAACACCAAAGTCTCTAATTAATCATGCCTAAGGTACACCCAAAGACTTACAGACAATCTTTATCAACAAATGACAAGTGAATTGATTTTAAATTTGTTTATCTCATCCAAGATGAAGGCTCTTCTTGAAATGAAATTGCAAATACCATTAAATTGTCACAAGGATGAGATCCTATGTGATTTCACAAATATTTCAATGTAAGATTGCAATAGGAATGAAAGAAACTATTTGTAGACATTCTGAAACAAAGCAAACACAAATTGCTAGAGATTGGACACAAATTAATTTCAAAATTGCTTAGATTCATCAGCAGGGGAAATATTCTAGAGAAATCTCAAGTGCTTGTTAATGGCTATACATCTGCAACCAACTTGACATGATAGAAAATCTAACATAGAAGAAAATAACATGTTATCTCGGCTTGGTCTCTCAAGAAGATGGCTTTCTCAAATTTTCTCTTAAGAATTCAACCTTCGACCCTTTTAAGAGTATTCTCATTGCATTTATACATTTTACTCACTCAATTTCCCCAAAAAGAAAGAATATTTGAGGGACCTTTTCTTATTAACAATTTGCTTCAGAAAGCAATGTTTAACAAATTCAGATCCGAAAGCTACCAAGTGGACCCATTGTGAACTGATCACATTCTTGGGCCCTCGACTAATGACTAGGGACGCCATGCCAAAATTTTTAGCAGTCCTCCTAATCATTCTAAATCTTTCATGCAAGAAATCCCCCTTTTAATCATTTTCTTGAGGCTCTACATAGCTAGATATGACATGTAATTCATTTTTCTCTCGAGGCAACATTTTTTCATCTTTTGCACTTGCACTTTCATCATTTCATCCCTTTTCCCTCTCTTTCCTCAGCAGTTCTGCCACACATCCATTTCCTCTGGTAATTCCCATTTCTACAACTGAATGAGAAATTCCAAATTCAAAATATCGACCTTAACTATCTTTGAACATAGGTGTCTCCAGGAGTCTTGGAGCAAAAATGGCAGAAAATAGATATAATACACAATAACCATTAATTCTGCCACTTTTCCACTTTATATAATAGTCGTCCATGTTTTTCCTTAGCACAACTACAAAGGAGAAGTATAAAGGCAAGTCCCAAACAATCACGGGCATTCCATGTGCCCTGGGCCCTAAAAAACAATGCCTTTTGGCCTTGAAAAGTCTCAGTATGAAAAGGAGCCAGCAAAAAGCCTCCACGTGTCTCTATGGTGTCTCAGTCTGGAAGAGTTTGTTAAAAAATTTAAAGGTTCAGTGGAAGGTGCCATGTGTCTAGGGTTTGAGACATTTTTCTTTGGCCATTGAAAAGTCCAAGCAAAGGACAGAGTGAGCGAAACCTCCAAGTGTCCTCTTGGTGCTTATTCAAAATAAAACTTAGGGGCCGGTCCCTAAATAGGTGCGGTCCTTCCACATGTCCCAGGCCTTTCAAAATTACTTTTAAAAAGTTTAAGTACAAAGCGGAGCTGGCGAAAGCCTCCACATGTCTCCCTGTCACAATTGTTAAGGTGGGACCCTGAGGTGGATCCTCAAATGAGCACCAACCCTCCACGTGTCCCCCGACACAACTCCAAGGCCAAATAAAAAGGTGATTTTCACATGAGTGCCATTCCTCCACGTGGACAAGTTTTGGGTTAAAGAAAGCCTTATATTTTTTAGAGTGCCCCGACGAGCCGCATCCAACCAGAAACAACCACATTTCCATTGATGTTGAGAAGTAAATTTGAACACGAAAAATACACGTGTCAAACCGTAAAATGTAGTAAAAACACCATTTGAGCCTGGAAATTAATATTTCTTCAAGGAGAGAAATCTGAAATGTTATAAGGCTCAAATATGATCCTTCGAGCTACATCTAATCACATTTCCACATATATTTGGGACAAAAATGATAAGGACAACAAAACGTGACTGTGAAAAATGGAAGGAAAGGAAAAACCTAGTTTTATGCCCAAGTTCTGAGAATATTTCACGAGACATAAGAAAAAACAAATTCTAGGATTGTAAGTGATCCTCGACCAAGGAAGGGACTAATCATGGCAACCAAATGGAGAAAAAAGTGTTCATGCATCAATACGGGAGATATAAAACATAACAAAGCTTTGCAAACTGAAGAAATTCAATGAAAAACAAGGTGAGACTAATTTGAGCACCAACATCAGCTCTGACTTAGGGATGAGAACTCCCTGTGAGTGCCACAATAACAAATAGTAGACCAAGTTCCAAAAATAGACCATTAGGAAATGGGGTCAAATAATAAGCTTGTAGAGTAGAGAAACCATAACCATCCTCCAAAAAACAAACCAAGAAACCAACAAAACTAGGTCACCAAGGACCAGAATGAACAAAAACACAAAAGAAGAATGAAAAAAAGAAATATACACTATACAATGGAGTATACCTTGATTCTGAGAAATCAATCATGGAAATGTTTCAAATGCCTTCCATTTATAGGTAATTCAAGTAGTTTCCCATCTAAGTCTTTTAGGAAGAAGGTATTATCACCAATTTGAATATCAATTGGATAATGGCCCATCCACAAAGCATCAAATTTACCATGCCTGCTCTTATCTTCATGTCTCTGCTATCCCATAATAGCACAGATACCCAATCTTTGAAAGCTCTTGAGTCACCTTCTTGTCAAATAACTTCTTGAACTTCACATGTCACCGACGGGATGCCCTTATTTCTTCATCCAACTTAATAATCTGATTTATCCGAGCATCATATGGACTAACTTCATGATATTCAACTTGTTGAACAAACCTGAAATGAAGACAAATGCAAATGAAATGGCAAGTAAAGCTTGAGTTTCATATACCAACTCAAATGGGCTCTTACCAAAGTAGCTCATTTGACGGTGATTCTGTTAGCCTAAACAAAAATTGTAGTTTCTCACCCCACTTCTTTTTGTTTAGTAAATTTCCAAGGAAAAACACCCCCAAATGCGGACTAATCACATCTTGCCACGTGTCGGATGGCGAAAAAACTCAAGACAAGCTTACATAGAAAATTTGAAAGGAAAGGCCCATAGAAAATCATGTTTTGACACATATACAGTCAAAATATGGATCAAGCATCGATGGAAAATTTAAAAGAACAGCCCACGTGAAATTAGCACATGCCACGTGGACTCAAGTCATCGGCCCGGCGGGGAATTTTTAGAAAATTTTCCAAAGGGAAAAAAAAAAGGAAAATGAAGCAAGATAGGCCTGCACCTAATCAGAGCATGCCACGTGGCACCCAGAATGTTGGAGCACGGGGAATTTTCCAAATGACCAAAAAGTGAAAAATTTAAAATTTTTGCCCGTCAATCCGATTTGGCCCTGTTTTACCCTAAAAATTCAAACGGCCATATCTTTCGATCCAGAGCTCAGTTTTTCACGTTCTTTATATCAATGGAAAGATGGTGAAATTATCTACAAGATTCAAAGGTCATTTTTGTATTTTGATGGAGTTTAGAGAGATAAAATCAAAAAACGCCTTTGGCATGTGGTCATGGACGAAATGACGTTTCAACCACCATTTTTAATGAAGAATGGCTCGTATTCTCTCCCAGCATGGATAAAAATGTTAGGGGATGGGCCTGTAAGGATTCCCATGCTATTTTGATTGTGTTTTGGTCAATGGTTGAATCTCCCCACATTTTCCCACGTTTCTCTCTCCTGGGGTCGTGGCTTGCACTGTAAAAGCTAGATTTGGCTCATTTTTCAGGGGTTGAACATTTTCATGTATTACAAGCTCCTCTATACTTTAAAGGTGATATTTTTGAAAGCGGACCTTTTCCAAGAATGCTACCTATTTTTCCTCTCGGGTGTTGTAATGCAAGTGGTTTTTAATGTAAAATGACAATACGAGCTCACGTGAATGAGTTTTAATCCTCTGTTTGTGTTGTTTGATTCATTTCGACACTCCATTATAGTTATCGTTTGTGTATGAAGTTTTGTTACATTTTATGAACTGTGTCAATTTGCGAAGTGAGAAATGCTCACCACTCGGTGTATCACCTTATTAGCATTAGTTTCAATTTTTTTACATTCTCTATTCGTGGCTACTTTTGAATTTAGAGTAGTATTTTGAGTTTCAAACCTCTCGTATAGCTTGCAAGTAATACATTTGATCAGAGGAGTTAAGGAACCAGCCTCTAATCTAGAGATTCCTCTCCCATTTTTACAAGTCCCACACTTGGGGAGAGGATTCAATGTTGTGCAATCACACTGGATGTCCAAGATGTCAAACTAGAAGCTTGATCAACATCCAGGGGTACTGGTGATTTCCAACAATAGTTTTGGCACACCCGGTGGGACCTTAGAGGTCTTCATCTTCATTGCAACAAAATTGATGTGCATTTGTTGCAAGATTCTTGCTTAAAAGAGCCCTAAATTGCACATCTGGTGACTCCAAGGAGAAAGAATCAGCTGGTTTTAGCAGTTCAGACCTAAAAACTCATGAGAAGAATCACCACAAGGTCAAGAGTTGGAGAAGAAGAGGTGTTGTTTGAGTATCTGCAGTTATCTCCAAGAAGAAGGCAAAGAGGGAGGAGAATTCAAAGGTCTCCATCTCCACCAAACAGAACTCTCTCAACTCCTCCACCTGGTAGGCCTTTCATTCAATCAACAAGGGTTCTAAGGCCAATCATAATGGCACAAAACAACCCCTATGTATATTTCACTGGCAGCAGCCCACTTGCTCTCAATGCACAAAATCCAATCCCAGTTGTAGCATTGAAGAACATTCCATACTTTACTAGAGAAAATCAGACCACTCCTGGTGATCATGTTAAGGATATTGCTAACATTTGTGCAATCCATGAAATCAATGAGATGCAATTCTTTGTCACAAACCGCTGGCATCTTCATTTAAAGGTAAAGCTTTGCAATGGTTCAGGAGTCTTGCCTCAAGTTCTATTCAAAATTGGAACTAGTTATGTATAGCCCTCCATGAGAAAAGGGAGACAACTTGTCCCTTGGAACAATGAAAACCATCAAGAGAGCTCCCAATGAATAGCCTGTGACTTCAACTTCAAATTTCAAAGGTCTTAGGAGAGGATTCCGGTGGTAATTAGGCCAACAAAGCAGAAGGTTCTTTCGTTTATTACCTTAAAGCTTTAAATTGATATTTCTATGTTAATTCAATCCATGGGAGGCACAACTATCCCCATTGCTTATAGCATTGCCATTAGAGAAAAAAATTGTTTGATTCAAGCTGGCAAGCTAGCTACTAGGCCACTAATGCCACTATTTCCAAGTTTAGAGAGTCCAAACACTAATCAAATGCCTAATTTAGCTCCTATTCCCACCCCTAGAAATCGGAATTCAAGTGAAGCTTCTACTTCATCTTTTAGTGCCTCAAATGAGCTTTAAGAAGTCATGAAGCAGCTGCAAAAATTAGGTAATGAGCTAGTTACACTCAAGAGGTAGCAAGCCCAAGGTTTTAGACCTCCCTTCCAGCCTCAAGCTCAACCTAATAGGCAGCCATACCAACCTCAAAGACCACCCAATTCAGTTGTAAATTTAAACCAAGCAAGACCTCCTGCCAACAAACCATTTCAGCCCTATAATCCCAATGCTACATCTGCCTCTAAAGCATTAATACCGGTGCAAAATAACATAGATCAAGAGTATGATTGGTGTTTCCCATACAACGAACCTCACAACCAGTCTATGTGTTTCAACGGTGCCTTAAATCAAGCATTAATAGTGACAACCACTGGTGTGGAGGGTGAAGGTAGTCAAAGAAATGACCAGCAACAAGAAACATTCCAAAGAAAGAATCGGCTCTAAATGATACCACACTTGTAAACTGGCAGGCAAAATATTTTTGTGGCATGAATCAAACAGCTTCCTAAAGTGTTATAGCCAACACAAGGTCAAAAAGGAGAAATTTGGGTGAAGAACAGCCATTGGCTCTAAGTAATCCACAACCTCCTACTACTCCACAAGTTATTGGCAAGCAAAGTGCAGTCCCAAACACGCAAGGACTACCTAAGATAGCTCCTAGGCCAACTCAAATACCAGTTGCTACTGCCCATGTGCAAGGAATGAATGTGCAGGCCAAGGGAAAGAAAGGGATACTTCATCTCCATTCAATATCATTGATCAGATGAAGAAGACAAATGTAAACATATCAATGTGGGAATCACTATCTATCCCAGGCCAAAGAGATTTGCTACAAGCTACCGTGAAGGACTGGTCAACTTCAAACTAGCAAGTCCAAATGCAAGAGAAAGTGCTCACAAATGTTGCCTAGCCTAAGGGGAATCATGGAGGATAGCAAGGTAAAATGTTGAAGCCCCCTCCATTCTATGTTTCATTGATCATTGGAAATCAATTAGTACACAATTGCATGATTGATTCTAGAGCAAGTAGTTTAGTAATGCCCAAGCAAATAGCTGATTAGTTGGGAATTCAATATGAAGTCATATCCAAAGGGGTAGTGCAATTGGATGGGAAAATAGTAACAATAGTTGGAGTGATAAAAAACTTAAGTGTTACTTTGCATGCATGCCCCAACGTTGTGGTTTTGCAAGATGTCTCAGTAATAGACCTTCCACCACTTTTTTCCCTATGTCTATCAAGGGATTTCACAGCCAAGATTAGAGGTTACTTATCTGCTGATTGGGCACACATGTTGTTTAGGACAAGATATGGAACTGAAGCCACAATCAGATCTCGAGCCTATTGCAAACTTTCACATTGAGACTTACACTCCAAGTCAGATCAATACCAATTGTTTAATGTTTGATCAAGAGGATTACCCAAGCACTGATGAAACTGACACCAAGGTAGGAAGCATCCCAGATCTAACTCTTGATGAATGGGAAAATAAGGTGCATGCTTTTGACCCTTATCAAGAAATAGAATAATCTGAGCTAGGAGTCTATTACATGCATGAAGAAAATCAGCCTATCCCTAGCATCACCAAGCCATACCACAAGGATGACAATGAGGTATGGCAGTTGTTTTTGATGGATCAAGGAGTAGAAAAGGTGTAGGAGGTGGAGCTATGCTTGTTTCACCTCAAGGAGTCAAGTATTATTCAGCTTTTAGATTTTAGTTTGCATGCTCTAATAACACTACTAAATATGAAGCTTTGATACAAGGATTGCATTGGTCAATCAAGAGAGGAATAAAGAACTTGCAAGTCTTTAGTGATAGTGAGTTGATTGTCAACCAAGTTAAGGGGTAGCATGCTATCAAGAATGATCTGCTCAAGTGCTACAAAAACAGGGTGTGGGACCTCATTGAATATTTTGAGGGCTTTGGCATCAAATTCATTCCTAGAAAAGAGAACCAAGCTGCTGATAGGCTTGCAGCAGTTGGGGCAGCCTTTGATGTTGTTGAAAGCATTCAAAAGGACAAGGTACAGCCAAACATCCATGTGATTGTGAGGCCTTCAGTGCCAGACAACAATGTAAGTTGGTAAGTGTTTGAAAATGATTAGCAAATCATCCATTTCTTGCAAGAAGAGGTTGATTTCTCAGCTAAAAATCAGGAAAAGTTGGAGCAGCAGTATGGTGACCAAGTGGTGTAGCTGAGAACCAACAAACTTCCAAAGGGACTTATTACTCTAGAGTCCATTTTCAATCCTAATGACCAGTTTAGGAAGGAGAAAACAAACATCCATGTTAAGGGAGAAGATTCAATGTCCATCTTGGTGGAAGAAGGCAAATCACTCCGAGTTGGTAAAGTGACAATTGAGCAAGAAAGGTATGATTTCATACAACTTTGTCAAGAATTTCCTTATGTGTTTTCCTGGAGCTATGAAGATTTGAAAGGTTTCAATCCCAAGTTAGCTCAACACACCATTGAATTGGATCCAAGTACTAAACCCATCAGGCAAAAACAAAGGCAGTCAATCCCCACATGGAGCCTCTCATGAGAAAAGAATTGAATAAGTTGATAGAATCAAGAATCATATTCCCTATCAAGCATTCTAGTTGGGTAGCCAACTTGGTTCCAGTAAGAAAGAAGAGTGGGGAAATCAGATTGTGTGTTGAATTTAGAGATTTGAATAGAGAATCTCTTAAGGATCATTATCCACTTCCTTCTATGGAACATATTTTGCAAGTTGTTGCTGGCTCTGAGAGGTTTTCACTACTTGATGGCTATTCGGGGTACAATCAGATTATGGTGAAAGAAGAAGATCAGTTCAAGACAACCTTTACAACTAAATGGGGAACTTATGCATACAGGAAAATGCCATTTGGGTTGTCCAACACTAGAGCTACTTTCCAAAGAGCAATGGACATGGCATTCAAGGATTTGATTAACAACATAGTGCTGATATATCTTGATGATATCACTATTTTTTCAAAAAATGCAGCAGACCACCTCTTTCATTTGAGACAAATGTTCCAAAGATGCAGAAGATTTGGAGTATCCTTGAATCCTAAAAGTATATTTTTTCTCGGCCCATGAAGGAAAACTCCTTGGCCCCATTGTCTCCAAATAAGGATTAGCAATTGATCTAGAAAGAGTTGAAGCCATAAGAGCACTACCATTGCTAAGCCACATGAAGGCCCTTGAAGCTTCTTGGGAAAATAAACTTTGTTCGGAGATTTGTCCCAAATTTTATATCCCTTGTTAGGCCTATCACCAAGATGTTAAAGAAAAGCATGGATTTTAAATGGACAACAGAAGACAAGGAAAGTTTTGAAGCAATCAAAGAAGCCATCTCTCAAGCCCCAACTCTCATCAACCCGGATTTCTCTAAGGATTTCATCCTCTATGCATTTGGGGGTGATGATACTATTTCTACAATTTTGGTACAACAGAACAAAAACAATGATGAGCAGCCAATTGCTTTCTTCAGCCAAATCCTGGAGGACTATGAGGTGAGATATTCTTTCATTGAGAAGCATGTTCTTGCAGTAATCAGGAGCTTGAAGAAATTCAAGCATCTAGTTTCAAACAACAAGGTTCAGTTGTTGGTTTCTCATGTGGGAGTTAAAGACTTCCTCCTCAACAAATACTTGAATGAAAAAGAGCAAGTTGGATTACTCATGTCATGGAGTATGACATTGAGATCAAAGTCACCAAGTTGGTAAGAGGAAAAGGATTGTGTGAGCAGCTGATTTTGAGCAAACAAAAGGAAGCATGCAATGAGAAGGAGGCTGTTTTGGCGTTGCAAGACAACCATGAGCAAGGAAGCACTCAAGAGGAGAATGATGGTGTCCTCACTCCTTGCTGGACCCAAGACATAATGCACTTCCTAAGCATAGGTCTATGCCCTTCAGAGATGAACAAGACCAAAAGAAGACACTTTAGATTGCAGGCTGTCCCATATGCCCTTGTTGATGGTGTTTTGTTCAAAAAGGACGTGAATGGAGTGCTGCTGAGATGCATTAGTACAAATTAGATTCATAGGGTGTTGGAAGAGTTCCATGGTGGACCAGCTGGTGGTCATTTTGCACCAAGAGTGACATCTCTAAAGATCATGAGGGCTGGCTATTATTGGCCCAAGATTTTCAGTGATTGTTATGCATAGATCAAGAGGTGAAAGAATTATGCATTCTTCACAGGTAAAGAGAGGCTAGCTACCCTTCCATTGCATCTAATTTCAGTTGACCATCCATTCATGCAATGGGGTTTAGACTTCATTAGAGTCATTAATCCCAATTCAAGCCAAGGGCTCGGGATGGATTTTAACAACCACAAACTACTTCACCAAGTGGACTGAAATAGTAGAACTCAAAGAGGCAAATGAAGCTAGCATCCTAAACTTCTATGAAGGGATAACAACCAGATTTGGCATACTTACTACAATAATATCAGATAATGCATTGGCATTCATTGGGTCCAAGGTCACTGAATGGGCTGTCAAGAATGGGATCTACCTAAGTACTTCATCAAATTATTACCCTCAGGGTAATGGCCAGGCTGAATCTACAAACAAGAACTTGTTAAGGATCATTAGGAGGACTCTTGATGAAAATCAGAGGTCTTGGCATACTAAATTAAAATCAGCCTTGTGAGCTGATAGGATAACTCCCAAGATATCTACAGGTAACTCTCCATTTGAGCTTGTTTATGGAAGAGAGGAAATTTTGCCCATGTCACTTGAGTTGCCAACATTAGAACTCATGAAACAGTTGGAGTTGTTGGATTTTGAGCCCATGGAGGTTAGATATGCAAAGTTGATGGAGCTCCAAGAAATCAGAAATCAGGTATCCAAAACAATGGAGAAGGATCAAGCTTTGATGAAGAAGACCTTTGATAGGAAGGCCAAGAATAGATCCTTCCAAGTTGGAGATCTAGTGTTAAAGTGGGATGCAGATAGAGCAAAACCGGGAAGGCATTCAAAATTTGATGCCATTTGGAGTGGACCATACATGGTCACAAAGTGCAAGGACAACAATGCTTTCCAATTGTCTTCATTGGATGGCAAAGAACTACAGATTCCAGTCAATGGAATCCATCTAAAGCATTGCTTATCAAGGAACTCTCCACCTTGTACATATTAGCTTAGGTTTTTATTCCTCCAAGTGCTTGTGAACATTGTTTTATTGTAGTTTATTTTGCTTTCCCTAAGTGCTTTAGCACAAGCTTGCTGTTCCTAGAAATGTGTCTTGCACACCTTGCTCCATCAGATGATGTTCCATCCTCCATCTTCCTCCTTGTAGTGCTCTAGTCAGTTGGGGTATCAAATAGAGAATTTGATGACTCCATACCCAATGGATTGCTTCAGGCAACTGGTAACTTCATCCAATAGGTAGATGACCCCTCTGAGTTGCCAAAATTGTTATCCAAAATGTGCCCCCTGCTCATTTTGTGGCTAACTCCTATCATTCTTCCCTCTCTTGTGCCTCTCGCTTATATTTTTTTATTTTTAGGCACTCAAAACTTTCTAGAAATGGCACCATTGAATAGAGCTCTTTCTCATCTTTCTAGAAAGGTAAATTTTTCCTCTTAACTCCATGTAATTTTGAAGTTATGGCGTGGCAGAGTTTTTGTGGGAAATTTTCCCCTGGAAGGTCCGCAGCCAATGAGATGATGCCACGTGTCCAAGGAAGCGGCGGGGGTCAGAGGAAAACATGGTTTTTTACCAAGTGTTTTGGTGAATTTTCAAAAAGGAAGATTTTCCCCACAGGCCCACCAGAAAATCAGATGACGCCACGTGTCCAGGGGAGAAATTTACAAAATTTGACTAAGTGTTGGTGCATGGAGAATTTTAGAGGGAAAGCCCACGCCTAACAATATTGCGCCACGTGTCCTCAGTCCCTGAACTGGTGGAGGGCATGGGAGAAGTTAAAATTTTGGTGAAGTTTTTGCCAAATTTTTGAAAATAAATTTTTGGTCTGTTGCCCCATCTACCAAACAGCAAAGGCCACATGTCCTCGATCCCCGGACCGACGGAGCGCGGGGGAAGATTGGGATTTTTTCCCTAAGTATTGGTGCGGAAGTAAAAAATGTTTGTAGAGGGCCTGCGTATAATAAGATGCTGCCACATGCCATGGATAGCCGTAGCGAAGGCGGGAGAATTTGGGAAATTTTCCCAAGCAAAAAGGAAGTAAATTTCAAAGGAAAAACACCCCCAAATGTGGACCAATCACATCTTGCCACGTGTCAGGTGGCGGAAAAAAACTCAAGACAAGCCCACATAGAAAATTTGAAAGGAAAGGCCCGCAGCGAATCATGTTTCGACACGTGTCCGGGTCAAAATATGGATCAAGCACCGATGGAAAATTTAAAAGAACAGCCCACGTCCAATCAACACATGCCACGTGGCCTCAACTCATCGGCCTGACGGGGAATTTTTAGAAAATTTTCCAAAGGGAAAAACAAAGGAAAATGAAGCAAGATAGGCCCATGCCCAATCAAAGCATGCCACGTGGCACCTAGAATGGTGGAGCATGGGGAATTTTTGGGAAATTTTCCAAATGACCAAAAAGTGAAAATTTAAAAAGTTTTGCCCGCCAATCCAATTTGGTACTGTTTTGCCCTAAAAATTCAAACGTCCATATCTTTCGATCTAGAGATCAATTTTTCACGTTCTTTATATAAATGGAAAGTGGTGAAATTATCTACAATATTCTAGGGTCATTTTTGTGTTTTAATGGACTTAGGAGAGAGAAAATTTAAAAATTCCTCTAGCACATGGTCATGGACAGAAATGAAGTTTCAAACACCATTTTTAATGAAGAATGGCTCGCATTCTCTCCTAGCATGGCTAAAAATGTTAGGGGATGGGCCTGTAAGGATGCCCATGCTATTTTAACTATGTTTTGGTGAATGGTTGAATCTCCCCCATGTTTTCCCACGTTTCTCTCTCTTGGCGTCGTGGCTTGCATTGTAAAAGCCAGATTTGGCTCATTTTTTCAGGGGGTTGAACATTTTTCATGTATTGCAGGCTCCCTCTATCACTTTGAAAGTGATATTTTTGGAAAACTAGACCTTTTCCAAGACTGCAACCTGTTTTTCCTCTCAGGTGTTGTAATGCAAGTGGTTTTTGATGTAAAATGACAATACAGGCTCTGTGAATGAGTTTTAATCCTCTGTTTGTGTTGTTTGATTCATTTTTGACCCTCCATTATAGTTATCAGTTTGTGCATGAAGTTTTGTTACATTTTTATGAACTGTGTCAATTTGTAGAAGTGAGAAATGCTCACCACTCCTTTGGTGTATCACCTTATTAGCATTAGTTTCAGTTTTTTTGCATTCTCTATCCCTGTCTACTTTGGAATTTAGAGTAGGATTTTGAGTTTGAAACCTTTATATAGCTTGCAATTAATACATCTGATCAGAGGAGTTGAGGAACCAACCTCTAATCTAGAGATTCCTCTCCCATTTTTACAAGTCCCACACTTGGGGAGAGGATTCAATGTTGTGTAATCACACTGAATGTCCAAGATGTCAAACTAGAAGCATGATCAACATCCAGGGTCTTTGGTGATTTGCAACAACAATAATCAATGTC
Source organism: Taxus wallichiana var. yunnanensis (assembly GCA_018340775.1). Lineage (NCBI taxonomy): Eukaryota > Viridiplantae > Streptophyta > Pinopsida > Cupressales > Taxaceae > Taxus > Taxus wallichiana. Next base: position 568,418,304 of record CM031235.1, read on the forward strand.
TACGAGAATCCATTTGTGACCAACACCTTTGGAAGGATAAAAATTTCCCCAATGAAATCCATTCCCCATTGTCTAGATGGGGCTTCTTGGTGACACATATTGCAAAGGAAGGGATCTTGAAGCTTTCATTCTTCCGAAAAATGCTGGCAACTTTCACATTTCCTAACCAATAGAGTTGTATCCTTGAAGAGAGTTGGCCACCAATAACCAACCCTCAATATTTTATGTGTTGTAACTCTTCTAGCAAAATTTCCCCCACAAACTCCTCCATGGAGATCAGCAATTATTTTGGGGGCCTCATCTTCAGTAATGCATCTCAAGAGCACTCCCTTGGGGTTCTTCCAAGCTAACCCAAAATTAGTAATGACATATTTTTGAGAGGCTAACTTAAGAGCTCTTTTCTGATTTTTACTCAAATATTCAGGGCAGCATAGATGTTTGAGATAAAATATTATATCTTTTTACCATTCAAAACTTACCAACTTTTCAAGGACATCCACCCTTTCTCCTTCTACTTCATTCACCTCAATAGTTTGCAAGTTTCTCTCATCCATAAGCTTAGCTAGGCCCAAACCTCTTACCAATTTTGTGGTTTGGATATCCATGTCATACTCATGCAAATTTTTCACCCATCTACATCTTTTGATTAAGACCTCCATCTCTGATAAGATGTCTTTCACCATGGTGTGGGGAACATAAGCAACAACTTTAGAGCTCAAGATGTAGGGTCTGAAAACCTTTGTTGCTTTCACCAAGGCAAATGCTTGCTTCTCCATGATGGTGTACTTCAACTCAGCTCCTTACAATGCCTTACTGAAAAAGGAAATTGGTCTCTCAACCCCTTCATCATCCTTCTGTAACAAAACAGATGCAATGGTGTTTTCTGAAGCAAAAGAAAACACTTGAAAAGGATTCTTGTAATTTGGGGCTGCCAAAACAGGGGCATGCTTTAGTGCTTCTTTGATCCCATTCAAAGCTTGAATGAAAGCTTCTTACCACTTGATAAATTGGTCCTTTTTCAGCATGCTAGTAATGGGGATGGTCAACTCAACAAAGTTAGACACAAATCTTCTGATAAAGTTTATTTTTCCAAATAAGGATTGAATTCCCTTCTTAGTTCTTGGAATTGGAACCTTGCTGATGCCTTCCACTCTCTTTGGATCTATCATGACCCCTTATTTTGATACAATATGACCAAGCAACTTTTCGTTTTGCTCTCCAAAGTGGCACTTCTTGGGATTCAATGAAATGCCATACTCTCTACACCTTAGCAACATTTTCTCCAAGTGTTGCAATTGATCATTTCTATTTCTGGAAAACATAGTTACATCATCTTGGTAAAGATCAATGAAGTAATTAATATAACTAGCAAATGCTACATCCATTTCTCTTTGGAAAGTTTCTCTAGCATTCATCAAGTCAAAAGGCATCCTTACATAGACATAAGTTCCCTAAGGAGTAGTAAAGGAAGTCTTTATTCTTTCTAACTCCTTCATAACTTGAGTATAACTAGAGAAACCATCCAGAGTGGATAAAAATTCAGAACCAGTTACCAATTGTAGCATATTCTTCATGTTTGGAAGAGGGTAATTATCTTTCAATGATGATTTATTCAGGTTCATGAAGTATACACATAGCCTTATATCACCATTATTTTTCCTGACAGGAACTAGGTTTGCAACCCAAGAAGAGTACCTTGTGGGCTAAATGATCCCTCCATCCCTCAACTTCTTCAGTTCTTCTTACATCTTCAAAGAAAGGAGTGGATTGATGGGATTCTATTTTTTCCTGAAAGGCTTGGCATTAGATTCAAGAGGAATATCATGTTGGAAAAAATATTCCCTGTATGCCTTCAACTTAGAGTAAGACCAAGCTAGGTAGTCTTGATATTTCTTCAGCAATTGAACATAAGACTACTTCTCTTCCTTGTTGAGATTGCTTCCTAACCAGATTTTACATGGTTTTTCCTTTGTGCCTAGGTCGTGCTCTTCCACATCTCTTGAAACCAACATACTTCTTTTAATAATGCAATCATCATTATCAAAGTTTGATTCAAGAGCCACCAAACCTCTGGGAATCATGTTTATCTTCAGTTGGATGATGTATTTTCCAAATAAAGTTTCCTTTCCTTCAACAACACACACCATTGGTTCCCAATCTATATTTTGGTTAGCAAACTCACCTTGGTTCTGCAGAAACCATTTCACCTAGGCATCATCATCAAACACTTGCCAATTTTTAATGTTATCAGGGACAGATGGCCTTGTTAGTATTTCAACATCATACTCACAAAATGGAGACACTATACAATTCCCAAATCTAGATCCTAACACTGCTAACTTGTCTGCAACAACATTAAAATTTCTATCATGGTGCATAATATTAAAAGAGTCAAACATTTCAATCAAATCCCAGACTACATGCTTGTATTGTTTCATTCTCTGATTTTTAGTAGCATATAGTTTTCTAATTTTCTTGAAAATCAATTCTGAATCCCCTTTGACAATGATATCCTTTATACCATATTTCCATGCAATTCTCAAGCCTAATAACAAGTGCTTCATATTCAGCAATGTTGTTAGTGCATTCAAAGTTAAGTTTGAAAGAAAAGACAAACTCTTCTTGGCTTGGAGAAATTAGAACAATGACAAGTACCATTTCCAAACTTGGAGCAGACTCCATCAAATAACAAAGTCCAAGGTAAACCCACTTGTTCAAGACATTTACACTGATCAATATTGTGCTCCTTGCCATTAGAAAAACCCACAAATTTATTTGCATCTACATTAGCATACAACACTTCATAAGAAACATTATTTGGATCTTTAATGAGGTGAGACATCTTTTTCTCTCCATACAGCTTTACAAGGATGCCTTCAATTAGAATGGTGGCAAAAGACATATCCATCTCAACACTTGCATCCCACTTTATTGATAATAACATGCCTTATTTGGTAGGGCAATCAACAATGAAAACATCAAGTTTCAAGTTCTTACCCGGATAAGCTGCAAGTTGTACCACCAAAACTTTTACACATCCTACAATAGGCACCTCTCTAGAATCCATTGCAGTAAAATTGCCATAGGATACTATCACTTTAATGTTTAATTCATTCATGAATTCCAGAGGCATAACATTGCATGATGCTCCGGAATCAAACATAAAATAGTGTAGCAGTCTGTCCTTAATAATCAATGTTGTAAAGAATGGATCAACATTTAACTGAGACTCAACTAAATATGTCCCCAAGTCAACTTTAGGTGGTTCACCTATCTCCTCTAATGCTATTGGCTTTTCAAGGTCTGTAATGGTTGGAGAAGGAGTGTTTACATTAGTTATGTTTCTACTTTGGGTTCTCCTATCTTCTTCCAATCCCAAATAATCAAAAGCCCTCTTCTTGTGCTCAAGAATCCTAAGCAGTTCCACATTTAGGACATAAATCTTGATCTGAATCAAGACCTGGGCAATGTCGTAGGGATTGTATTTGGGAAAAGCATCATTTGGAGAAAGATTGACAAACTCATCAGATGGCACAAGATTTTTCACATTTTGGTTATGGGTGGGAACACCAGTTCTACTTGAGACAATAAGGCCTTTTCCATATGCATCTTTCTTTGAAGCCTCTTTTGGGACATTGGTGAGAAATGGGGTCTTTGCTTTGGCTTGAGGCCCTGCCCCTTTGATAGCTTTACTTCTTGTGTTATACTCTTTTTCTTGGGCCACAACAACATTCATTAGTAGTTGTCTATCATATTCTGATGGGATTCCTCCATCGTAATTCTTAATCATTAGAGCTCCTAAGTACTCAAAATCATTATTAGGAAGTTCAAATGCTTGTACCTTATCTATTCATAAAGCATAAGAGGGAGGAAGAAGAGGTACCCAGTGAATGCAGTCCCAAAAACATGTAGTAGTTCTTGTGCTTATGACCTCTATTGAAGTTTCTCCTTATTGTGAGATTTTAGAGTAGTCCACCATGCATGCATCATCATCAGTGTTATCATCATCATCAACTTCTTCAATTTTTTGATCTATTTCACATGGCGGGTGGGTTAAGAAGCATTTTTCACACAAATCCATTTGATTTGTCTCTTCAATAATAACAACTTTGGTATTTAGAGGATCATGCACTACTCTATTTTCCATAGCTTGGGGTTTTCTAGCTCCCATGGGTCCGTTACCTCTGTCATCAAACCTCTTATCATTTCTAGGATGATTTGCATGTTTTTCTTGTCCTTGTTTCCTATGCTGACCCTAAGAACCTTGTCCAATTCCTTTCTCTACTCTGGCCACTTGTAAATTATTTCTTTGATAGCCCCGACCAAAGTCCTTACAACTTCCTCAAGATCCACAACCTTACTTGATTGAGGCTTCTTAGGGTTGATCATTTTAACACCATCCCTCTTAGGAGGTTTTCCAACTACTTTAATATTGTTCTCAATTTGCAGATCCATGGTAAAGGCCTACCTCAAAGTCCCAAGGTTCTTATCCCTTAAATAGTAAGCAACTTTCTTATCAAATGCATCTAAATACTTTATCAGACATGATTCATCACATGGCCTCAAATTAACAGGCAGTCTTCTCAATGTTTTGTTAAATATAGTATTGAAATCATGCACTGATTCATTAGGATTATTTTTATATTTTTAAAATCTGATAAAAGAAACCTAGGGTTTGTTTTATCTCTATACCGCATTCTCAAAGCATTCTTCATCTCTGTCCAGGAGTCAATGGAATTATTTGGCAAATATTTATACTAGTCCCTTGCATCTTCTTCTAGAGTATGGATAAATAATTTAATGTATACATCCTCAAACTCTATTTCAAAGTCCTCCATCATATTGACAAAGAGTTTCAAGTGTTGATCACAGTTATTGCATTATTTCCTTGAAACTTAGGAAATCTATTTCTTACATCTTGTGGCACAACATTTGGATAGTCAACCATACCTCTAACACTGATGGGACCAAAAGTATTAACAAAAATGGAGGTCTAGGTGGAGGCTGAGCCATATTATTTTGAGGAGGTGATCTTATAGGAGAGACAAAATGATGAGGAGTGAGGGGTTTGTGTGGTACATGGATGTAATTTTCAGAATGATTGCCCTCTAAAGGCTCTATCTCTTGGAAAACTCTATTAGATTTTGAAAATACAGGGGTATATTGAGAAGAAAATGTTTCAAATACAGATGAAGGACCCTCTCCAGATGGAGAATTAAATTCAACAAAGAGATTACCTGATTCAAAAGTACTTAAGGAAGTATTGCAATCTTGAATCACATGTTGATCAGTTTCACCAATGGAGATCTCTTTTCTTGATGCTTGATCTCCAACAACCTTATAAATTATTCTTCCTTATCAACTATAATTTCCCATCTCTTGAAACAACCTTCTACTAGGGTCCTTGGCAAAGAAAGATCTTCTTCCTTCCAAACTTTGCAGATATTAATGACAAATCTCACTATATATGTTAAGACACTGGTATTTATAAAGAATTTAAACAACATGGAGTCGCCACTCATTATTTTAACCTTAGTTTGTGTAAATGCACTATGAAAGACCTATAAAATGTCTTTCAATACCATATTCATGCAAAGCTTACAAGATATGCTCTTCTTTTACCCAAATTTATCAATGATGATACAAATCTTAGTGCAATAACTATATAAGCTAGAAATGTTGAACTCAAAATTCAATACTTTGAACAATTCTTACAGATCTGAATAGATAATGATGTTTCAACAATGTATTAGCACTTTAAAAATATATAAAAAAACATTACCAGGGTTTGTACACATACACCTTTGTTCAAATACTTCAAAGAGTCCCGACAACAACACCACGAGTGTTGGTATCCAAATTTTTCTCTGTTTCAAGCCGAGCAACAACATAGATTGGACATGGAGCTTAGAGATAAATAGATCATTGTGTGTGTCATTTTTAGCTAGGGATGAGATCTAAGCGGCCATTTGTCACTCATATTTTCGTAGAGATGGATAACACCTTCAAAAGGATTTGACCCATCCTCCCTACTTTAGGTCATGCCTCTTCGACCAGGGTGAGAGGAACCTTAGTGTAACCTCCATTTGATGAAGGAGATGGAGATAAACTTCTTTTGGAAAATTTTTATGAAGAAAACCTTGGGAAAATACGTCAACACTCCATACTTTAACTCTTAAGAGTTGTAAATTCTAAAATATGGAGATAATTTCAACACAAGGCTAAGGTTATGAAGACATTAAGAAATCCTGATTGTTACGCATATTTTAGTAACTATATTTTGTTCCTTTTTTGATAAACGGGGCAAACAGGGGGTAGTTCATGGTGGATTTATGGTTTTAAAATAATTTTGGTGGGAGATGAAGTAGGATAAAGTTGATTATACCAAATCTTGAAGGGACTTCACAACAATGAACAACTCAATAAAAAGCTTGTAGCAGTTAAGATGTTCCTTCAACTAGAAGGTTTTCTTCAATGGAGGCCCAGATTAGCACGTTTTCACATAATATTTGAGAATCTAACACGAAGGATCAAATTGAAATACTCAATTAAACACCAAAGTCTTTGATCAATCATGCCTAAGGTACACCCGAAGACTTACAGACAATCTTTATCAACAAATGACAGTGAATTGATTTTAAATTTGTTTATCTCATCCAAGATGAAGGATCTTCTTGAAATGAAATTGTAAATACCATTAAACTATCACAGGGATGAGATTTTGTGTGATTTCACAAATATTTCAATGTAAGATTGTAATAGGAATGAAATAAACTATTTACAAACATTCTGAAACAAATCAGACACAAATTACTAGAGATTGGACACAAATTAATTTCAAAATTGCTTAAATTCATCAACAGGGAAATATTAAAGAGAAATCTCAGTGCTTGTCAATGGCTATACATATACAACCAACTTGACATGATAGAAAATCTAACATAGAAGAAAATAATAGGTTATCTTGGCTTGGTCTCTTAGGAAGATGGATTTCTCAAATTTTCTCTTAAGAATTCAACCTCCAACCCTTTACAAGAGTATTCTCATTGCATTTATACATTTTACTCACTCAATTTTCCCCCAAAAAGAAAGAATATTCAAGGGACATTTTCTTGTTAACAATTCACTTCAGAAAGCAACGTTTAACAAATTCAGATATGAAAGTTGCAGGTGGACCAATTGTGAACTGATCACATTTCTTGGGCCCTCAACTAATGACTAGGATGCCATGCCACAAATTTTTAGCAATCCTCCTAATCATTTTGATTATGTCATGCGATAAATCCCCTTTTAATCATTTTCCGGAGGCTCTGCATACAGTTGGATATGACAGGTAATCCATTTTTCTCTCGAGGCAACACCTTTTTCATCTTTTACACTTGTACTTTCATCATTTCATCCCTTTTCCCTCTCTTTTCTCTACAATTCTTCCCCGCATCCATCTCCTCTGGTAATTCCCATTTCGCAAGTGCCTGAGTAATTACAAATTCAAAATATCAACCTTAAAAATCCTTGGACTCACAAATTAAGTTCCAAATCCATCAAATGGCACTTTGAGACAAAGACAATAATGAAAAATAGTGCATATTCACGTCTCCAGGAGTCTTGGAGCAAAAATGGTGGAAAAACAGATGCAACACACAACAACTATTGATTCTACCCCTTTTCCAATTTATATCATAGCCATCCACATGTTTCCTTGGTGCAACTTCAAAGGAGAAGTACAGAGGCAAGTCCCAAAAAGTGCAGGCCTTCCACGTGCCCTGTGGTGGAAAACAGAAGGAAATGAAAAACCCAAGTTTTACTCCCAAGTTATAGAATCTTTCACATGGACAAAGGAAAAAACAAATTCAGGGATTTTAAGTGATCCTCAACCAAGGAAGATACTAATCATGGTAACAAATGGAGGATAGAGTATTCATGCATCAATACGGGAGATAGAAAAACAACTGTGAGAGCTTGAAAACTAAAGAAATTCAATGACAAACGGGGTGAGACTAATTTGAGCGCCAACATCGTAGATAAGTGAAAAGCATAATATTATTTCTATTTCATCCACAAAGGAAGAAAATCATGCCACACGAGGAGCTATGTGTGAAGCGATATGGTTACATCACATTTTGGATGACGAGAATTCTGAAAAATAGTCACCTATTCTCTATTGCGACAATCAAATTATGTTGAAGCTCAGTGCAAAAACCTGTTTTTCATGAATTAAAAAACATATTGAAATTCATTTCCATTTCATTTGAGAGCACGTCTTGAACCATCACATTAAGCTCCGGTACTATCCTACAGAAGCAGAAGTAGCTACTATTCTCACCAAATCTCTTGGAAAAGTGAAATTTGAACTTTTTAGGGGTTACATTTGCAAGAATAATTTAATAAGGGGGATTTTGGCATAGATTACATAGCTAATAATTATAAATTATTAGGAGAGTTTGTTTTTGTGTATCCCATTATTCTCTCTCTCTCTCTCTCTCTATTTGTAACCTCTCCTTTCATTACGTGGAGTATTGTTATTTCTCTTCACTATAAATTTGTACATGCTTCTCTATAATAATAAGAAGAGATATATGATCTCTATTCTTCCTCCACTGATTACTCCTTATATTAATAACTTCTGATGTAATAATGGACCTACTTATAGTTGTCAGATCTAGTCTGCTAAATTGTGTTATTATTGTGTTCTTACCTATTGCTTCTTCAAAAATGTTAAGAGAGACAATAAAAAAATACATGTAAAAATTTAAAGACAAGGGGGAATCATTTGTGGAAGGTTGTTACACAATGGAAAATTTAATATCTTGTGTCTTATGTACACAATAACTGATGTGCACAATTGTGATGTTGATGATGGGGATAGAGAAGAAATCACCATGGATTAGATGGACCAACTTCCACAATAATTTGTGACTACAAGAGAAATCATCCTACAAGGAAAGACACATCCTTTTCTTTATGAGATATCTTATGATTTTTTGTCTCATATGTTCACTCGACTCACTTCCAAAAATTCTCCGATAATAGTGCTTTACGGTGGTAGTGTTGCATTGTATGATTTTCTGACTCGAGTCTATCTATGATTTTTATTGTTGAATCACATGATCAAGAAATATTTTTAAAACATTACTATTCTCATTTGAAAAAAGGTACGTTGATTAAGATCACTTTAAACAATTCTATTTGTTTAATGCATTTGAATTGATACATAAAATATTTATGTAGACAACCAACCAATAGAGGAAGACATCGTCTCTTCCTCTCCAAATACAAAAAAAGGAGATGATGTTGTTCTTAACATGTCACAACCCATTCAACTTGTTTCCCCAGATGTTGTTGACCATCCATCCAATGAATCTATAAAAGGTGAGTGGGAAATACTCGTTTTATAAATTTATCACTACAAGAATTTTTTGATTGTCATTGTTTACATATTTTTAATAAAACTTCATTTTTTTCTAGATTTGATGCCAAATGGGGAGGTTATTGGCATATCACAAATGAAATCATAGATAGAAAATTGTATGATAGTTGTGTACAATTATAAACAAAACCATTTATAATCCCCTCATAATTATAGGAACCTATAATGAAGTAGTTTATTTGTTATATGTATTACCCTAGTGGTCACTAACATACATATTTTAATTTGATTTATTTTAAATTGAGTAAATTTTTATTTTTCTTGGTTAATATTAAATTGTGGACAATTGAAAAAAATACTTTTGTATAGTTGGATATTTGCGGTCGTTAAGGTAATCAAAGTATATCAAGCCAACCATACTCTAGGAGGTAAAGAGTTAGGCTAGTGGTTCTAATATACATCAATATCTATGTAATATTGTCCATCAAAGGTTTTTTCATTAAATAGAATCAAGTTATATCATGAATTTAATTACGTTAACATGGTATTTATTTTCAATTGATTAATGTTTTTTTAATTGGTTAACAGGAAATTGCTAATAATTGAAAAAATAAATACTTTTGTATAGTTTTCCATTAGTGATTGCTAATCCCATAAAATACTATCAACCCAAACATACTCCATGTATTAATGGCTCAATCCTAGTGGTTGCTAATATACAACTACATCTATGCAATATTTTCTAGCAAAGATAGAAAATTGTATGAAAGAAAGTTGTATCATGTATTTTTTTACATCGACTTAAATTTTATTTTGAATTTATTACTATTTTATTTAATAGACCATACATCACAAGAACCGTAGAGGGCGAGTGAAAGGGAATCCAAGTTGGAATCTCAATCGGTAAGTGTTAACCTCTGAAATCTTGATTATCCGAATTGGATAATATCAAATTGCATACCATTGAGTGAAAATTACTTATGTGCAATTTGTCAAAAGGATTATTTAATTATTTTAGATTTGGAGGGTTTTCTCTATGAGAAAAAAAAATCCCATAAGGAGCTAGAAATCAATTTCGGTAGCGAGAATCTCAACTTATGAGGTGAGATCAAGGAAATTTTAAAGCTACTAGCGAGAAAAATGTGAAGTTGGATTTTTGGTTAGCTATCTCTCTTTCGCGAAGTTGAAAAGTTGATTAAGGATTTGAAAAAAATAGTGGTTGAATTTAAACTAGTTCTTTTTTTGGGTAAAGAACATTGTTGTGTAGAAGAAAAATTATAAAGTAAAATATCTCCAAAAGATTTGGAGTAGAGAGGATATTGTTTTCGCCCTACAGACACATTGTGTATTACAATAGGCCCAAAGGGAAACCCTCTGGAAAATATTATGGTGGGGAGGAAATCTAATGAAGAAAATTGTTTTAAAGATATGTGGTTGATGAAAAATTTGTACAAAATCATATCACAAATAAGGGTTTGAGTGTTAAAGAGGGCCTCAAACAATTGTAGCCAACAAAAATTATTTAGCTATTAATAATTATATTTTTTTTACAATGATATTCATTCATACATTCATATGGTCACTCTTTATTTTATATTTTGAGATTACAAATTTAAAAGTTGGTAGTATTTATATCTTAATTGTGATTAAGTTGATATTATAGTTTTATAAGTTGTTTGTGTGAATTACCCAAATAACACTGCGGTGGCTAGATTACAAGTTTTATAAGTAATTACAAGAAAGAAAAAGCATAATAATGTTTTAAGTGGAAAAATTGGATGTGGTAAAAAGGGACCTTCTAGAGGATGTTTCACATGTGGGAATTAGTATTATGCTAACCAATGTTATTTGAAGAAGTTGAACAAGCAATGGTTGATGATGCACATTGCAAGGAAAAGCAACCAAGAAAATGAACAAGTATCCCTAACAAGATCCTGGGAAAGTTGTGAAGGATTCCATGATGTTGGTATGGTACAATGCTAAGTAGGATGGATGTATTTGTACCTAATGATTATCTGAAAACTAATTGAGAAACTTGATTTTTCTTTATAGTATGGGAAGAATTTTTTTAAATTTCAGACCTATGTTTGTCAACATAACATTGATGATGTTTATCATCTTCACGGAATTGAAATTATACTTTAGATTTATGATTTATCGTCATATAATATATATATATATATATATATATATATATATATATATTATTCTAATGTAAATCACTGATTATTTGGTACGAAGGATAAAAAAATATCTGGAAGCATGTGAAAATAAAAATCCTAAATGGAAAAGAAAGGAACATTTTGGATGATAGAGTAATCATTGACCTTGAATATATGATGAAGATATCTAAAAGGTGAAAACCATGGGTGTACTTTGATAAAACCACCTGTATAATGGAATATATGTTATCACCAAATCACAACATCCTCCGATTTTCACAAGTGTGTGTGCTTGAGCTCATGGTGTGACTGGGTAACATGGGTACTATCTCCAAGTTGTGGGACTTGCTACTTGAGATAGACCTCCAGAGAAAGTTGGTTCTTTCTCCTAAACTACCTACCACAATTTACTCCTAATGTAAGAAAAACTATTTAATCCTAATCTAAATTTCCAAGGGACTAGAGAGAGAGAGTGCATGAAAGTAAATCCTACACTAACAATGGTGATACACCGAGAGAACGAGGGAATGTGAATAGTTTTCCAATGTGTGAAAAATAGAAGCAAAGTACACACTAGAGGGTGATAAAAGCTATCCACAAGTATAGAAACTACTTTCACAACAATATTTCATACACACACAATGATAAATAATCCATATAAGAGCATAAAATAGACACAATATATTTGAAATGGGGTTGAAGAGGTAAGAAGAATGAAAACAAACACAACTATGGAAGATACATCCACAACTTACATATATTGCTTCATTGATATGCACTAGTTCAATATATTACAAAATAAAGACCTGGATCACAATGCAAGGAGTCCACTACAAGGGCCTGTAACACATTAGCTCCACAAAACTAAAATGACATATCTTTGCTACTAAATATTTCCTCTCTTACCATGAGCCCAATATTCAAATTTATAGAGTTTTATGAGAGAGAGAGAGAGAAGGGATGTAAATCTCGAAATCTACTTTTCAACCAATTACAATTTATGAAAAATGAATGTGGTTGGTGATTTTGGACCTACAGAAGCAATCCCAAGGTGTATCACAACTTGCAACAGTAGTGAAGAATGTTTTCCCATGCTTATTGAATGCTCCTCAACCACTTTCCAACCACCAAACAAAACTGGGACCTGTTTTCCTTAAAAATCAACATCAATTATTTATCACTTTCTAGTTTTCTTGTATGCTATCTATTCATCTCAGAATCTCTATTCTAATGAGACCAATTTTGTGAAAATCCATTGAGAATTGTAAAAGTTATGAGATTCTCGAGTAGAGGTAGCTGTTTTGAGTTACATAGGCTCTTCTTCATTGTTTATGGGACTAACAGTTAAATTTCTGGTTGAAAAGATATATTTTTAAAAATATTTCCCTCCTTACTTTAAATTTATCTGCATATCTTTTGAAATGATTTACATTTTAGTGTTGGGGCCTACCAATCTGGTTATATTTTCTAGCGTTGAAAGGGAAGAGGTTGTTGTTTATCTTAATGTGTTATAACTAAACAACTCATCCGGCTTAGTCGAGATGGCCTTTACCATTGACTTTCTCTCGAGTTAGTATTAGACACCGATTGATTCATTAACACAGCCAATTTTCCATGTTAACTCTCTCCTCCATGTCAATCCCGCACCCCATTCAATTTTTATGCATCTAGCTCTCCTCCCAATGCATCATCGGGCCATATTGAATGCATATGCAGTCAAACTTAATCAAAAGGAGAGTAAGATGAGATCCTTTATTGTACATTTAATGGACATATTTTTGCCTCATCATGGGTCACATGGTTGGATGAATTACAATTTTTAGGAAAGGTGAAGCTAGGTGGGTGATTGACAACTCAACAAATCATATTAATGCGGTATGGTGCCCATGTCTTCATCACGTGAAGTACCCTCTGGAAGTGAATTTTTATGGGTGCTCATACCTCTCTAATGAGGGTAGACTAGAAAATTTCCTATATAATGAACTCGACCCCCTCATTTTTAGGAGGAGACATTTTGGGAGTTAGGGAAACCCGGTATATTTTTTCCTCAACTCTAATGAGCTGTAAGCCTTCTCCTACACCCGACAAGCATATTTATGCCTCGTGCATGAATGTAAATGGTTTGTGCTTGTATTGAAGAAATAAAAATAATTTTTGTGGTGTTTCTTCAACCCTAGATCATTTTTATTGTGTTTCTCTTGCCTCTCCATTATGTTATTGTATTTTGTGCATATATTTCTCACTTGCAGGTTTATGAGGTTGTGCTTCATGGAGATTTGATGGAAAGTGGGGATTTGGGTTAGTGTCATATCTAGATCGGCCTCTCCTAACTCCATCTTCCTCCCTCGAAGCGTATTATTCCCATTTTCTTAGTGCTACCACCACCCCCTTAGTGTAGGATTTCCATTTTCATGCACTCTCTCTCTCCTTATCTCCTTGGAATTGTTAGGATAGGTGTAGTTAGGTTTTTTTCTTACATCAGGAGTAATTTAGAATTAGGATTCGGTAGAGGAAGTTAACCTTATCTGGAGGACCATATCAAGTTTGTAGGTCCCATAGCTTGAGAGAGGGTCTAATGTTAGCAAAATTGCATTGATTTCCCACACACACGGGAAAAATCGGGAGTGTTGTAATTTTGACATAACAATTTTGGCATGCCCAAAGTGAGATAGGTTTGAAGCACCTTACCACTTCAATTCATCAAGTTTGATGTGCTCTTGGTGAAGGTTTCAGCCTTTGGAGGCACTCTCAAGCATATCTGGCAACTCCAATGATTCAAGCAACCCATCATCTCTGGTTGCATATTTGTTTTTAATGTTTCCACTCTAGCCATGGCTCTCCAAAGAGCTCTTCCATTCCCTCATTTCAGTTCTAGTCCTCTTCACTTGTAGTAGTTGGATGTCATCCCAAAGGTGGCCCTGAAAAATTTTCCCCTCTTCTATGGAAATGGAGATCAGTCCCCGATTGATCACATTCAAGATATTTCCAACCATTTTTCCATTCATGATGTCACAGAGGAGAATGTTTTCCTTATACTTCTAGTTGCATATTTCAAAGGAAAGGTAAGAGATTGGTACAACAACTTAGCACCACAATCCATTTCCACATGGAATCAGTTGGGAAAACAACTTCACAACCGGTTCAAGGAGGATGCAAATGTCATTTGCCTCATGGAACATCTCGACAAAATATAGCAAGATTCATTGGAATCCATTCTAGATTTCAACCTCATATTCACAAAGACCTTGCACTGAATTTAAAAATAATACATACCCCCACAAGGTATGGCATTCTTGTATTATTTAAGTTCCTTTGATGTTTACTTAGTTGTATTGATTTAGTATCTACAGGGAAACAATATTCCTCAAGCTTTTTCCATTGCATCATAAGCTGAGAAGATATTGATTCAAGGTGGAAAAATAAATCCCATCCATGTTACTACAATCCCTCCCTCACCACCTCAAGTTCTTCCTTCCCCATGTGAAAACCAAGAAAAATCCATCATTCCTTACAAAAATTAGGAAGCTCCTTCTCTTCGTTATCCTTCATTTAATGTCTCACAAGTTTTTTATGCCCAGAGCATTCCCCAAGCTTCAAAAATATCCCTCCCATCTCCACCCAAGGCACTACCCAACATCCCTAAGACATACACAAATGTCCCTAGGAGTTGTGGTATTTCATATGTTGTCCCTACCTTCTACCTAGCTATCACTAAACCAAGTTATCCTACAAGGCTAGTAGAGAGAGACATATTATGTTTTAGGAGAGAGGGATATGCCCATATAATGCCCCAAACAACAAGGCTTTAGGAAGAATCATGCAACTATTTTAGAGGCAACATATCAACAGAGTAGGGGTTATGTTCTAGAGGATCATTTGGCTTCCCCAAGTGATCAAATCATATCCCTTGAGCATCAAACACCTCAGCTTGAACATGAGATAAAACAATAGCCTCTTTCTTACACCTCTCCCTTGACCACTCTTACCAAGGATGAAAATTTTGTATCAATAGGTGATTGGTCTAATTCAGATTGGGAGGATGAGGAAATTAAAAATGTCCCAAAGAAGGAGCTCGGCTAATGAGCAAAGTAGGCTAGTGAGAAGGAATCTCATACCGACAATGTTGGGGAGGAGAGAATGTTTTTAAACACTATTAGCACTTATTGCGTTAAGGAGGATAAATTGCAAGGTGAGAAGGACACTACTACAAAATGCAATGATCCTCCATGTTCTGTTTGTATGGAACTTTCTTCATTTTTATCGAGAAGATCGTGATGGAGTAGGGAAGGAGGAGACCCATAGAATGCATGTGGCCATCAAGGAGGAGACAAAATTATTTGTAAATTCTTATAAAAGCATGGATCATCTTAAAAACATCCATATTTAGGAAGAAAGTCTAGATGAGTGCCCTACTTGTGCGCCGATAAACAAATGAGTGGGTAAATCACAAGAATCAGGCCTTGCCCAATCAAATACCTAGCTTGACTAGAGCAAGGGTCAAATTTTCTACTTGGTTGTTTTCAATCAATAACATGGGGATGATTTTAAATGCACCAAGGGTCAACAACAATACCTTTAGCCAAATAAAATCCATCTCAAGGAGGTATATTATTTATGTGGTGATACCTTGGTAGGTTGGGTGGAATATTGTCTCCACGAAAATCTCTCATCCATTTCCATTCCCATTTTAAAATTAGTTGTATGGTATACAATGTTGAGAAAGGGTGACTACTTTCTATTTCTAGTGTCATGGTTCATGTGAAGTTACCCATTCCTCTAGATAGAGAAGAGTATCTTGGTTTGCTTCCAACATAAGAAGTTATTATGCACAATCTACATACTCTACTTGGGGTATGTATTATTTTCTCCTTTTTGTACATAGTTTTTGGCTTCATTGTTTCTCTTGCAAAATGTATTTGAAGTGGTAGTGTTAATAGTGGCAATCAAATTTGGGGAAGTTTTTAAAGTGTGTATTTTCAGCCCCAATAGACCAGTTGCAGGTTTAGAGTTCTCTGCATCCTTTCCTTGGTCAAAATTTTCAATTTTGGGACAAATTATAGGTAATTAAACATGTCTAGGTTGGATGGACAAGTTGTACGATTTGGTTGGGCACCTAGGTTAGATGGTGGTTAGAAGGCTAGTTAAGAAATACACTAGGCTAGAGATATGGGTGGGTCAAATTTGAGTTGGTCGGTCATGTTGGTCATCCGAGATGGACATCCCAAGGGTTTTTCAAAGTGACCCGACATATGGACGGGTTCGAAGGATAGGTTGGAAAAGTGACACATGTTACGTAGAAAACGAGATGGATGGATGGCGGTTAGTCACTTGAGTTATTTGGGTCACGAGTTGGATGTGTACAGATAGGTTAGATAGTCATCCAACCTCCTAAGATGGATGGTCCATGGTGTAAAGGTGGTGACCATCAGTTTGGGTGTCTACCATAAAATGTATGGCCTATAGGTTAGATGGTTGAGGTCAGGTGACACACAAGGTTAGACGAGTCACATGGTTTGATGACTTACGAGTACCAAGAAAGGTGAAGGTAGGTGGGCAAATGATAGCTCAAAAATTGATATTAAATTGATATTAATAGCTCATTTGACAAAATTACCCTCTAGAATAAAATTTCTAAGGGTGTTCATACCTCTTTAATGAGGGTATGTTAGAAAATTTCCTATATAATGAACTCGACCCCCTTAATTTTCGGAGGAGACATTCTAGGAGCTGGGGAAACCCTGACGGATATTTTCCTCAACTCCAATGAGATGTAAGCTTTCTCATATACCTGAAAATCATATTTATGACTATATGCATCAATGTAAATGGTCTTTGAATGTATTTAAGCAATAAAAATTGTGTTTTCTGGTGTTTCTTCAACCCTAGCTCATTTTTATTGTGTTTCTCTTGCCTCTCCATTGTGTTATTGTATTATGTGCATATATTTCTCACTTGTAGGTTTATGAGGTTGTGCTTCATGGAAATTTGATGGTGAGTGGGGATTTGGGTTAGTGTCATATCTGGTCTGGCCTCTCCCAACTCCATCTTCCTTCTCTTCCTCCCTAAACTTAGTATCTCTCCCCTTTTCTTTGGGATATCACCACCCCATTAGTGTAGGATTTCCATTTTCATGTACTGTCTCTCTCTCCTTGTCTCCATGGAATTTTTAAGATAGGTAAAGTTAGGGTTTTTCTTATATTAGGATTATTTTATCATTAGGATTAGATAGAGGAAGTCATCCTTCTCGAAGGACCATCTCAAGTTCATAGGTCCCACATCTTGAGAGAGGGTCCAATGTTAGTAAAATTGCACCGATTTCCCAACACACACAGGGAAAATCAGGGGGTAGTATAATTTTTACATAACACATGCATGAAAAGTTTCATGTATATTTAGTGAATAATTTTTGGGTTACAGGTCTCCAAAGTTTCCCTACCGATTTTGGCATTAAGGGCTAAAAACTAGTTTGGGAGGTTTAATTTGAGATGAGTAATTTTACTTTTTTTTGTTCTATTTGATGGTCATGGAAAATTTTTATATACCTAATATGTTGTGTTTGGTCTCTTTTATTAATATGATGATGTGGTTTTAAGTAGAAGACCTATTGGCCTAATTATCCTTATTAGGCCTCTCATGAAGGCTTGAAGAAACGATGTGTTGGATAAGGTTTGTTCACATGGGCTATTCATGTTAGTAATTGATGGTGCTTTACAATTCTACCTTTATGTGCTATAGGTGTTGGTTGATCTTGGAATGTTTTTGGAGGTGATAGATCATGTTTCTCTCAAGACTAGTTCTTGAGTCCCTGTTCAACAGCTTTGAGAATTTTAGAAATTGATTTGGTTAGAGGCCTTGTGGTATGTGTTGGAGCTTGAATTGAGTTGTTCTAGAATTTAGATTCAAATATTTTTCCATTGGTATAATACTTTATCTTTGATTATAAGTTTTTATATGTGAATTCATTCATTTTCTAGGAGTGAATTCTAGGAATTTGAAGACCTAGTTTTACATGTTTTCTTATTAAAGTGTTTCATGGTAAAGATACTCTATGTAGATGTTCCTGATATTTTTGGTGATTCTTTCCCTTGGAGGTTTTTCATGATTTTTTGCAGATATTAGACCCATGAAAAATTTATTTTATGTTCTTGAAGATCAAATTACATTCGTTGGGTCTTCGAGATCTTGTTTTGAGCTTGTTTGAGAAATATTGAGCTTGTTTGCATTGTCTTGATATTTTTTGACCTACTTGGGTCTCTTTAGGTGTTTTATATGGAATTTTTGTTTTGTTTTATGTTATTCATGACCTACCTTAATGGTATTCACTAACCTCTAGTCATTATGGTGTTTTTCAAGTATAAAATTACATTATGTGCATTCATTTGCAGTAGTTCAGAAGATGAGGTTTGAGAAAGCCAAAGAAGGAAGAAAAGGAGAATAAAGGGATCAATGATATATCTAGGGAGAGGTATGAAGGACTAAGGAGTATGTATATAAGGTAAATTGACATAATTAGCCCATGTAGAAGAAGGATTTAGCGAGTTGGGAATTAATGTGTTTGATGAGGTTTATGAGGATTGAGAGGAGCTGAATTTGGATCTCTATCACTTGTGGGAGAAACATATCTTAATTTATCATCCATTTTAGGTATCTTAGTTTGTGATTTTTCATCTTAGGGGCTTGTATCCTCCTTTTAGGATTGGTTTCCTACTAAACTATGAGTTGGTGCTCCTTGTGGGGTTTGTGCCTCACTAAATAAATCTCAAATGATGTGTAATATTCTTGAAATTCATTTATTATGAGTAATATTAGAAGAGTTTTGAGTTTTTTTCTTCCCCTTGATGGTTTCCCTTTTATATATGGATTCTTGTGTTATCTCTCTTATTGCATTCACTTGTGAATGTTTAATAAACACCTAATAAGTGCACATGGTTTATGGATGTTAAATGGTTAAATTGAATGATGAATTTAAGAAATGGTAAATGAAGTTGAAATTCTTGTATGAATTATTCACCCCCTAATAATTTTTCTTATAACACTCCAAACAAAAATCTCCCTACTCCTCCTTGCATGTCTTTATTTTCAACTTCTAGAGTTCTAAGACCCATCATCTTCATGGCTCATCAAATAAACCAAGATTTTGTCACCTTTGATGGAGGAATCCCTTTGAATTTAGCTTAGTATGATTATATAGTATTTATATCCCTTAACAGTGTTCCATTCTTTACTGGAGAAAATACAACACCCATTGAACACATCCAAGATGTATACAATAAATGCTTACTATATCATGTTACAAGGAAAATGTAACAATAAAATTATTGGTTTCATATTTCAAATGGAAATATTTGTAATGGTATATATGTTTAATGTTGAACTCTATTGGTATTTGGGATGAATTAGGAGAGGCCCTTTCTAGTAAATTTAAATATAAATTAGATAAAAAAATTTGGTGGAGCATTTGATTACAAAAAGAGGGTACCATCTGATCTTATGTCTGATTTTAATGTTATATTTATAAGAACATGGGATAGAGTCCCATAAATGGTAAGACCTATACCTCAATATTCATTTTTATATTATTTGAGAGATTTAAATAGCAACATTTCAGTAATGATCCAACCCATGAGAAGTAAAACTCTCCCCGATTCTTATGAAATTTCCATTACAGTAGAAAATAGTTTTATTCAAGATGGGAAAATTTCACCAAGGCCTCTAATCATTATCTTCCCAAAGATATGATAAGCCATTCCTTACCAAATGCATAAATTAGCTCATATTCCAAAACCAACCATCTGAAGTCAAATCCAAGTTACTACTTGCCCTAAAGTACGTTTAATGAACTTCAATTGGAGGAAGTTATGAAACAATTGTAAAACATTGACAATGTGATGGTAACCTTAAAAAGGAAACAAGAGTATAATTTTAGACCTTATCAACCCCCATATCAGCCTTAAAAACCTCATTATCATCCCAATAAGCTTGCATACCAAGAAAATTCTTAAAATCAATGGAAAATCACCCAAGTGAAACCATTATAACTATATAATCCTAATGCATCCAGCTCATCTAAAGAAATGGTTCCAGTCTAAAATAAACTAGTGCAATATTATAATTGTGTTTTCCTTGCAATCAACCTTGTAATCAAGAAACTTTCCTAAATCGAATCCTAAACCAAGATTTTATGGTCCAAAAATGCTTTTCTTCCTCAAGTTACACTAGCACAAAAAAATTACCACCGAGTTTTCTCCATAACCAATAAATTATGCTTCATGTGTGAATTGGAAAGTGGATGAATTATACAAAATGAATCAGATTCAGGGGATAAATTAAGTTTCTTCTCCACATGTAGTATCTAACACTAGGTACAAGAAGAGACAAATGGAATTAAACTCCTCTTCTCCCACTTCATTGATTCTTCATCTCAGAGATAGAAAAGATACAAACTTAGTCAAAATTTAGGCTTCATCAAGAAATCTATGGATATTGGAAAATCCATGATACACTAGAGACGTGTGAAACATTTTGGATCCATGTAGAAAATAATTTCCGCATAACAATAAAAACCCTCCATTCAAGGCTAATTGACATAACATAGAGCTCCCACCATCTAAATAGCTTCCATGGAAATAATATATGAGTAATGATAATGTCACCCCTCTATTACAAAATAAGTAGTTACCACCTTCAACATTCAACAATTCAATGCGGGAATCCTTGGTTATTCTTGGAAAAAGAAATATTTCAAAATTGTTCTCATTAATACACATCAATCAAAGGATGAGTAGCTAAAAAAAAAGTATGTAACCTCCCCTTTATATATATCTCTGAGTATTGATGATCACTTTGTTCATAATTTTATGATTGACTTAGGGGGGAAAAACTTGGCCATGTCGAAATAGATAGCAAATAATCTTGGATTAAAATACGAAACCTATCTCTAAAGGTGTGGTTCAATTGGATGGAACAATAGTAGGAACTGTTAGAGTTATCATAGGTTTAAGCCTCACATTTCATGCATGCCCCAACTTATCTATTCCTCATGATGTTTTCATTATTGATCTTCCTTCATTATTTTCTTTGTGCCTCTCTAGAGATATTACAAATAAAATTTGAGGATACTTGTCACCTATTGGTCTCACATGATATTTAGGACCAGGTATGACACCAAAGCAACTTTAAATCCATATCGCATTTCTACATACCATATTGAGCCTCATATACTAAGTGTAGGCAATGTAAATTACACAATCTTTGATGAATAATACCACCCAATTTTCCAAGAAATAAACACTCAAGTTAAAGGTATTCTATATTTTTCTTGATGAATGGGGAGATTAATTCCATGGTTTTAACCCTTACAAGTAGATAGAAGAGGTTTTTCTAGGAATTTATTGTTTATAATAGAAATATTCAACTATTACTAGTATTGTAAAATCCAATTAGTAGGATGATGGCATTTGATAAATTTTCTTTGATGGGTCTAGGAAAAGACAAGGTACAAGTAGAGGTGTGATGATTGTATCTCCCATGGGCGTAAAGTACTATTATACTTTGATATTTCAATTTATTTGCTCTAATATTTTATCAAAGTATGAGGCCCTTGTCCATGGTCTGTAATGGGCAAGAAGGAAGAGTGTTAAGAAATTGAAAACCTTCGGTGATAGTGAGTTTTTATTAAATCAAGTAAGATGGTTAAATGCATCAAAGAATGATTTTTTAAAATCCTAAAAGCATAGGGTGTGGAATCTTATAGAGGAATTTGAAGCATTCAATATCCACTCTATCCCAAGAAAATATAATGAATAATCTAATAGGTTAGTAGAAATTGGATCACAATTTCATGTTCCTAAAAGCATCAAAAGAGAGAGACTAAATCAACACATTAAAGTAATTATTAGACCTATAGTCCCAAAAAATAAAAAAATTTGGAAAGTGTTTGAAAATGATCATTCAATAAGAGGGTTATTTTTACCAAGAACTTAAGATAAATTAGAACAACAATATGGAGAAAATATTGTCTAACTAATATCAAATAGGTTTCTAAAGGCTTGGTTAGATTGGAATCCATTTTTAACTCGGATGGTCATCTCAAAAGGAGAAATTAAACATGATGGTAAAAGGTGAATACTATGAACCGATTTTAGTTCAAGGAAAATTTTAGTGGCGACTATTTGTTAATTCATGAATATTCTTGTTTTTGAAATTTGAAAATGTAATTTTTTTAGGGTACGATTATGACCAGTTCATCAAACGTTTATGGGTGCAAGTCAATTTTAGGTGTCAATTTTCCATTTCCATGATTTAGGAATTTGAAATTTTCACTGAATATAGATAGTTGGTAGCATATTTTTATGTTATCATTTGACAACATATAGTATATCTCTGTCAATTGGTAGCATAAAAATGCTACCAACCGTATATTTGTACGCTTACCATCTGAAAACATATTATAAGTTGTCATCCAATAGCATAACATATGCTACCAGACGGTATCATTTTATATGCTACCAATTGACAACATACTATATGTTGTTATTTGGTACTATGCTCTTCGATTGGTAGAATATAAAAAATCTCTTCTCGGTAGCATTTAATAGTGATGTCATGTCTTTATATTTCCCATTCATGTGAAAGATAATTTTCACATATTCACCAAATAGTATCTAAGGATTTTTTTAAAGGGACCCTTAAATTTTTCCCTGTTTAGTTGGTAAGGAAAAACTTCTAAAAATTGGCGGGGTATGTAATTTAGAAGAGAAACATGCATTTTTAGACATTTTTCAAGAATTTGTTGATGTATTTTCATTGGGATATGATGACCTTAGGGTTTTTATCTTAATTTAGCAGAACACACCATTGATTTAGACCCATTAGCCAAACTGTTAGGAAAAAACATAGGATTTTCAATCCAAGGAATGATATGATAATAAAAGAGAGCTAAACAAGTTAATAGAGGATTATATAATCTTCCTCATAAAACATTCATCTTGGGTTTCCAACCTAGTTCCTATAAGGAAGAGGAATGGGGAAATTAGATTGTGTGTTGATTTCATATGTTTGAATAAAGCATCCTTCAAAGGTCATTATCCACTACCCTATATTGATTAGATATTTCATATTGTAATTGGATTAGAAACCTTTTCTCTACTATATGGTTACTCCAGTTATAATCAGATCATGGTGAAAGATGAAGATTAGTTCAAAACAACATTTACTACAAAATGGGAACATATGCTTATAGAAAAATTTCCTTTGGTATTTATATCATAGGAGTAACTTTCCAAATATCTGTGGACATGGAATTCAAAGGAATTATTAACAATTGTGTTGTTTTTACCTTGATGACATCACAATATTTGCTAAGTATGCGATTGATAATATTTTCCACCTAAGACACATTTTTGACTCTGGTGTAGGTAGTTTGGGGTTTCCTTTAATCCTAAAAATGTATATTTTTAGTGCACGAGGGAAAAATTATAGGCCATATTATCTCGAAGAGAGGGCTTACAATTGATCTTGAAAGGGTAATTTCTATCTTAGAATTTTCATTACCTAGTCGCAAGAAGGCATTACAAAGTTTCTTGGGGAGAATTAACTTTGTTAGGTTGTTTATTCCTAAATTTTCTAGTCTTGTCAAACCATTCCCATATAGGTTAAATAAAAACATGTCTTTCAAGTGGGATATGGAAGGGAGGGTTATTATTGAATCCATAAAATAATAAATAGGACATGCCCCTACCCTTATTAATATTTATTTCACAAAGGATTTCATTTTGTATTCCTTTGGAGGGATGGACACAATATCATCTATGTTGGTGCAACTGAATGATGAAGGTCTAGAATAGCTAATTTAATTTTTAGCCAATTCCTATAATCTTATGAGGTAAGATATTCAATTGTGGAGAAACATGCATTATCTTTCATAAGGAGCTTAAAGAAATTTAAAAATTTGATATCCAACAATAGGATCCATTTAATGATGTCACACATAAGTGTGATGGATTTTCTTTTAAACACGTATCATAATGAGAAAATATTTGATTGGATAAAAAGGTGATGGAATATGATATGTATATCAAGGTAACTAAGATAGTAAGAGGAAGAGGCCCATGTCAACAATTGGCTACTTATTTACAAGGTAAAATGGAATTTTTCTAGTACTCTAGATTGAACCACAACCATCTCTAGCATCATTTCCATATTGTTAGACTCATGACATATTGCATTTCCTTAAAAAATGCCAATGTCCTCATTGTTTGTGAAAGGCCAAGAGTAGGTATTTTAGACCTCAATTTATCCACTATGTACTCATAGATGAAATTTTGTATAGGAATGATATAAGTGGCATTCTCTTTAGTTTCATTACAGAAAATAAAATTGAAAGATTCTTGCAAGAAGTCCATAATGGTGCAGCAAGATAATAATTTTACCTTAGAATGATAACACTCAAGATCATGAAAGGAAGATACTTTTGTCCCAACATATTTAAATATTGTTATGTTTGGCTATATATATGCAATAAGTGTGCCTTATTTGTAGGTAAGGAAATGTGTGTGGCCCTTCCTCTTCACCCCATCTCAGTAGAGATTCATTCATGCAGAGGGGTTGGATTTCATTGGATTGATCAATCCAAATTCTAGTATGGGATATAAGTGAATTTTAACAGCCACAGACTACTTCACCAAATTTGTAGAGGTAGTTGTTTTGAAGGAAGAAAATGAGGCTAACATCCTAGACTTCTATGAATATATCACGACTGAGGTTTGTTGTTACTTCCAAAATAATATATTATAATGCTCTAGAAATCCTTAGCACACAAATCATTAATTGGGATAATAAGAATGGAATTTACTTAAGCACATCCTCAAACTATTATCCCCAAGGAAATGGGTTGGTTGAGTTGACAAATAATAATCTTCTTAGGATTTTTAAAAGAAATTTATAGGAGAGTCATAGATGTTGGCACACAAAGTTGAAATAATTCTTAGAGGCTGATAGAATCATTCATAAAAGATCAAATGACATCTCTTCCTATAAGATTATTTATGTAAAAGAAGAAAAATTACCGATATCTCTCTAATTTCTAACTTTAGAGCTCATAAATCAGCTTGATATGTTTGAGGTAGAGGCTATAGAAGTATGGTATGTAGAGCTGATGGATTTAGAAGAAATGAGATTCCAAATCATGAATGTAATGGAGTTAAATTGAGCTCAATTAAAGAAACTTTTTAACAAGAAACCAATGGCTAAAATATTTTAAGGAAACATTGTCCTCAAGTAGGATAAGGATTGAACCAAACTAGGTAAACTGTCAAATTTTGATGTAATATTGAGCGTCGCTTAGATTATTTCATGTTGTAAGCCACACAATGCTTTCTAATTGTCAAAGTTAGATGGATAAGAGATACTTATCCCAGTCTATGGGATGTACCTCAAGAATTGTTACTTAGATGAATGTTTCACCTTGTATATCATAGGATTAATTTCTAGTTTAATCCAAGTGTTGTTGAGAACATGTTTAGTTGGTACTATAGTTTCCATTTTCCTAAGTTCTTTACATAATATTCTGCAGTTATCCTTGGATAGAATTCCCATTTTTAGAGTATGAGGAGGTTACTGTCTTGTGTGGGTTTCAAATCAAATGTAATTAATTGTTGAGTTCATAACTCATATAGTTTATGAGGCACTTTTTAAGGTTGGGATCAAATTTCGAGAGATACGGGCTTGACTCATTCCCAATGGATGTTAAAGGGAAAATGATAAAATCATCTAGAAGGAAGAGGTCCCCTAAAATTTGCCAAGTTATTGTTTAAAATATCACCCTCATTCTATTTTGAATAATAGATCAAAGTTTCAGACTTAGGTGGATCAATTATTGAAGACCTAAGGAATTTCATTTCATATTTGTAGGTTTTGTGGAAAATGTAAGTGTTTATCAAGATCCTTACATTTCTAAAAATTTTAAATTTGAGTCTTGCATATACAAGTTCCAAATTGTCTAAGGATATCAGCTACATTATTATGTGGGTTGAACAAATATAGTATTTCACAAAACATTCAAAATCCGTGCAATAAAGAACCCGCAGAGCTCCGTAAGCCGGAATAAGGTGGAATTACAAATTAAAAAGGAATTTCCTCCCCATCTTCCAATTGTCCTTTTAACCATAATTTTCTCTGGAAGCTCCTAACTATATGGGAACTATTGTGCTCACTTTGTATCTTCTAGGGTTATATTTTACACTTAAGAAGAGTAGTTTAGAGGATGTTATTTTGAGACAGAACCATGAAACATGGGATTATAGGAAAATACACAATTTAATTGGTTACAAGTGTTCAAAAAAATAACTACCTAAATTTATTGCTCAATAGTGCCCATTCCTTTTCATGTAACCCTAATGACATGCAAACTGAAGGAAAATAAGGCGTCCATTACCTATTCTAAAATTATGGTATTTCATGCTAGGTAGGTGGAAGTACATCATTTATGGCTGTTTTATCGATTTCCCTTCCCTCTCTCTCATTATCTATATATGTAACTACTTATGTATGAAAAGGGTTTTTTTAATTTGGAATCTATGCCTTGGAGTTTTACAATTATTTCCTTTAGATATTTTTAATTTGCATTATGCAAGAATTACAAACCTTTTCTTTGTAAATGTAAATGAATATCTTCTAATTTTAATACAACTGTGATTTTCCCCTTTGAATGCATTTTTATTTCATGGGGATGTATTTCCCTCTTATTCTCCTTGATTTATATTCATTTAAATCCTTCAGAATTTTTTATTTTCCTTATATTCTTACATTTTTGGTTGTCTCTATGCCTCTTAAAGGTAAGGAATGATGTATGTTCTAGTATTGGTGCATTACCTCCTTCATTTCGAAACATTTCTTCTTTATCTCGACCACGGATCATGGTAAAATTTAGATTAGATTTAGGTAGTTTCATTATTAATTCGATAAGGTTAGTTTGTATTGAGCTATGATAGAAGGAACCATCCTTCTCTCGGAGGTTTATTTCGAGGAGAAAGGTCTCATACTTTGAAGGAATTCCCATGTTATCAAAAAGTATTAATCTATAATGATCAAAATGTTGGCCATTATGTCTAGGTGTTATCATGAATTTAAAATACATTGATGGAAAAGGGTGTTTAGAGGTCATATGAGTCTCTATGAGGTGTCATCTATATTCAAACATGAAGTTTGATTGGTAGTGTCATGTTTTTGAAGTCTTATAGTGTTCAAGAGCATGGTCTAGTGCGCATGGTCATAGTTTGAGCTATAAAAAGTTTGTAGAATGAATTTATGATTTACATCATTGTTGGTTGGATGTTTTAGAGGTTTCTAAGTGTCTACATTGAGTCATCATGGTCAATTCATGAGTTTTTTGGGTTGAGTCAGGTCATTTTAGGCCTATTCTTAGACCTACAATATGTGATAGTACAGTAGATTGAGAAATATAGAAAAAAATTTATTGTTATGCATGGTATAAGTATGGTGACAATATATATGAAGTGTACAAGGATTATCACGACAATTCTCAAAGGCTAGATGAGGTTTTATGGTCGTTGGGAAGAAAGAAGGTGAGACAAGGCTTATAGAAACAGTAAGTCACTATGGTTGGAGATTTTAGGACTATTTGAGATAGATAGTTTATAAATTTAAATAATGTTTTCATGATGATTCATGACAATTTTTAAGTCAAAGTGGAGAATATTTGAAACTTGTCTCATTTTTGGTAAGATAGAGTTTTCAAGAGAGTGTTTTTGTGATAAAAGTTGACCTTCCGATGTTCCTTGTTGATTTTGTGATTTTTATGTGACCTAGATGTTTTGGGGATTTTTATCCAATGAGTTAAGAATATTTCCAAAAATAATGAGGTGGTTTGATTGTTAGGTTTTTATGAACAATCATTAAGAAGATAAGTTGTTTTAAAACCTTTCTAAAACCCTATCATTAGAGAGACTTAGAATATTTGATTGGTATGGCATCCAAATGACCCAAAAATGAAAATTTGATTATTTAGTCTTATATATAATTAATCATATCTCATTTTGGCATAGGTTTGGTGTTTTGACTAGTTTTGAAAGAGAGACAAATACCCTAGTTTTGTGGGTTTTTGTAGTTTGAGTAGAGATGGAAGCTTCGGGATGAAAACCAAATTGTTCCAGAATCATTGGGAGATTTTCTAAATTTAAAATAAAATTATCTGTTAGGTACATTAGAGAACATGGAAGTTACATGTGCTCAAAGTGAGTCTACCAATTTTTTCCTTAAGGGCTAAAATTTTAGTCTCTTAGTTTGGTGTGAGTCGATAATTTTACTTGATGGAGATGATTTTTTGGTCACGAGATATGATGTAGGAACCTGATATGATGTGTTTTGGCTCTTTTTTTGATGTGGTGAATTTTATTTCATTTGAATATCTATTGACATGGAAATCCCAAGTTGGGTTGTTTTAGAAGGTGATAGAAGCAAGTGTGTTGGGTGATATTTCTCGACATAAGCTATGTATGTTAGTGTTTTTAAATTTTTTTACAAGTTTCCTTGAAATTTTCCATGTTATGGTTGATCTTAGAAGTTATTTTGAAGGTATTTTTGCATGTTTATCTCAAGACTAGTTCTTAATTCCTTAGATCCTGAAAGAGCGGTTTCGCGAGTTTATATTTGTTAAATGCCTTCCACTTATATTTGGAAGAAAATGTGAGTTTTCCTTGAAATTAGTCTCAGATATATTTCCATTGGTATCTTTCTTGAGTAATGATGATGATTTTTTCTATATCAAGTATTTCATTCTTCAAGACTAAATTTCTAGGCATTGAAAAGCTAATGGGGTTTGTTTGCTTCTTTGCATACTTCATGATGTTTGGAGTTTTTGTAGAGGTACTTGTGCTTGTGGAAGGTTTGTATAGGATATATTGGTATATCATGATGAATTTTGATCCTTTAAAAAAAAAATTGAATACCTTGAATCTGGTGGATCATTCTTTGGATCTTGATAAGCTTGTTTTGAGCTTATTTGTGTTCTTGGATATTGTTGGAGATGTCTTGACCCCTTCCGGCCCTTGTGGTACTTTATAGTTATTTTATATCATTTTATTCTTCTATTTTTGTGTTGGGGTGACTGACCAACTTGTTCATGGCTGACCCAAGTGTGTTTTGGAGTTGATATTTCTATATAAGCATGTTAAATGAGTCATTTGTGACTAGTTGTGTATGGGGAAAGTGTGACCTATAAATGAGTAAAGGAGAGTTTTAAGTGGTTATGAATAGAGAATATAAGACATGTGGATACTTGAGAAATTTTTAAGATAATTTTCACAAGGGAACTTGATATATTCAGCCCATAAAGAAGAGAGATAGAGCTAGTTGAAAGAGATATTATTTTGATGAGGTTTTGAAGTATTGTGAGTTGAAATTTGATAACTATCAGTTGTGTCAAGCATAATATCATCAATGATCACCCATTTCTAGGTGACTGATTTGATTTTTTTCATATTAGATGGTTTTATCCTCATTTTGGGGTTAGTGCCTCACTAAATCAAGAGTTGGTGCTCTACTAAACTAGGGGTGCTCTAATAAACTAGGGGTTACTACTAAATCAAGAGTTGGTGTGTTACTAAATCAATGGTTGGTTCTCCTTGTAGGGTTGGTGATTTACTAAACTAGGAATTGGTGCTCCTTTTTGGGTTGGTGCCTCATTAAATTAGGGTTTAGTGCTCCTTGTGAATTTTTACTTCACTAAATTTACTTTCTTCAAGTAGTATAAGAAGAATTTCAGTTGTTTTTTTTCCTCTTTAGGTTTTCCCTCTTATATCTTGTGTCTATGTTTTATATCTCATGTTTTATGTTCATGTGAATGTATGTTTTACACCTAATAAGCTATTATTGAACCTTTATTATTTAGTGGATGGTGTAAACAATGGTAAATAAAGTAATAAATTTCTAGGACTGATTCACCACCCCATCCCATTGTGCTTCCAATAATTTGTATCATAGAAAGTAGTTTAGAAGTAAGTTTCAAAACTTGAATGAGATCCTTTTAAAGAAAAAAATGGTATGTTGTCAAGATAATCCTTCGAGTCATAATGAAATATTTTTGAAATCCTTAGGGTTTGACATTTGGCAAGTACATTTATAAGGTTTGCACTCCCTCTCTAACAAGTATAGCTGATGAAAATTATCTTGAAGAATATAAAGAAGTTATTTTTATTGATCTTGATGTAGGTTATTCTTAAATTAAAGGTGATGATGATTCCCTAGGAGCTGGGATTGAGGTTATCCATGATGCTGATATGTTTCTTGATAAATAAATTAAAGGAATCCATGAAGATGAAAGTGGGGATGTTAAAGAAGATGAATGAGATATTGATGATGACATAGAAGATGATATTGAGGATGATTTAGATGTGTTTGAACATATGATGACATATGTATTATGTCAAGAATCCCTAATCATGAAGTCTACCTATGAAGAGCTAAAATTGATTCACGGAATAGTGATGTTTAGTATGGTTAAATTATGCAAGTTTGATTAAAAATAATATAGCCCTAAGAATTTTTCAAGTAATAATGATCAAAAGTATGTGAAAGTCAGGTCACGAGAAACTTAGGAGGTCTAAGAAGACCATTTCTCTCTGTAAGAAGATATTAAATTTTGATCAATAGTTGAAACACCTCATATGTGTAAATATTGCTTAATGTGGTATATTTTTTCTCTTATGGAAGTCCCTCAGATTATTATCATATTCAAGGTATATTTTTGTCTTACATTTTTCAATGAAGAATTCTTGATGATAGAAATATGTCATGATTCTTCAAATGGTTGTCTCAATTTTATATGTATCATACTATCATCAAAAGGTATCAAATCATGTTTGTTGTATTCAAGGATTAATTAAAAGTTATGTTGTCTTATATTAGGTCTGCGAGAAAATATGAGTACATCTATTGAAAGTGTGGTTGTGCATCTCATTACCATGTGATGCCAAAATGAGTAATGTATGCATGTTAAGATAGTTAAAACATGGGTCAAGGTATGACCACATTTCAAGTATAAGTTTGAAATTTCTAAAGATTAGATGGTTGATCATGTAATCTGCTGGTTTGAAAATCGTCGGTTAGACAGTTTGTGGGAAAGCAGGCAACAGCAGTGTGCGGGGAAAAGCCCCTCTTTGAGACAGCAAAGCGAAACTAGTTTATTGTTATTCTATCAAGCAGGAATTTATGTAAATCTACACTATTCTAACTTCGGGGGTTTGGGATCTCATCCCAGTAGAGGTAGTTCCAACTACGAATAGAAAGGTAAGATGGAAGGAGCGGAGGAGAGTAGATATGAAGGGAGAAAAGAAATGAATTCCAAGACAGAAAGGTCAGAGGGTTTATGATTTGGGCTGGTAGTAAACAGAGCCAAACTTACTTGTATAAACAAACAAAGCAATACTGATGAACATATGATGATAATAAGAATGAATCCAACAAAATAGAAACATAGATCTAACTTAAGAAAGATCTGATGCAAATAACACATATATTGAGCACAAAGTCTGAACATATATATTAATATATTTTCTGTTACAAGAAAGCACAAAGTCTTTCTCTCTTCACATCTTTTTCATACAAAAATGTCCACCCTAGAATACAACAAGTATTCTAGTATTTATAGAAGAGAGGAGGAGAAGAAAAAATAGAAACCAACCACTTTACAAAATATCTACAAAATATCTAAAAAGTCAAAAGTTGACTTTGGGTAAGTTTTGGATGGTAACATCCCATGATGCAACATGGATGATGTCATCATAAATGCCAATAGAATTTTTAAATATTTTTACAAAAAATGATCAAAGCATACATATGAGGAGAAACTACTCCTCATCATCTCTCGGCTTAAACGGAATGTCTTGCTTCTGATCGGGAGAGGCGATGTGACACTGAGCTCGGTATTCCATAAACTTGCTAATCATTGTCTGAAGTTGATTATGATCTGGACCCTTGAAATGGTCTCCAATAACTTCACAAGTTTCTTTTTAGTCTTGATCTTTTCAGGTAGCCTGGCATACTCTTCACATGCCTCAATCAAGAATCCAATGAAATCATAGCAAGCCAGAAGGTTATTGATTGATTCTCGGTCAAAAGTGACCTCTGGCGCCAAACCTTGGGTTGTGATAGCCTTGAAGAGATTGATTATATCATCTACCTCCCTCAAGGTGAATGATTCATTGAGCATCTCTGGAGCCATATTTGTAATCATCTGCTCCATGTTGTATTTTTCATCCAGGGCTTTGTCCTTGATTTTATCTATCCTCTCTAGGATATATTCCATTTGATCAACCCAATAATCTAAAGCTATGAGAGATTTGTTATGTGCTCGTGGGTGATCGATGACACCAACCTTTAATAGGTTGTCAGTTGAACAATTATCCATTACTTGGAATGTTTCATGTTGTAATTTGGCGTTATCTAACTCCTCGGAGAGGGATCCTGCTACTACTTGTAGCTCCTTATTTGCTTGATCTATACCCTGGTAGAGTCCTATGAATTTCTTGATTATTTCCTCACTATCTCTGAGGATTCACTCTATCCAGGAGGACACTGCTATGCCTTGTTTGCCAATCTTGGCATATTCATTTATCTTGTCCTAACTGAGAACTTCAGTAGGCTCGGCAGCAGTCATAGGAGGAGTGTTTCCCATTCTTTGCAATTCTTGGAGAAGATGTTTTCTCTTTTCCTTGAGTATTCTCTCCTCCTCCTTTGCTTCTTGAAGTTTCTTACAAAGAGCATATATGGTAGATAAGGCCTCTCCTTGCTTTGGCTCTCAGTTGAGGTTCCCATCGTGACTTGGGTCACTGTGATGTATATAGGAGATAGATATTTCTTTTCTTTGGTGGGATCTGGATATGCAATCTCCATCACTCTCTCTCCTTAAACGCTCTTAGAGAAGTGAGTTATAGATTTTTTTCTTCTTGGGTCCCTTCTTCGGAATGACAGAGAAGTCCATGGGTGCTATGGGAACCTTTCTCTTGAGTTGACCTAGATGGTCAGAGATCCAACTTGGACTTATGGGAGAGGGAGTAGAGGAAATAGAAGAAGAAATAGGGGTGAAAGGGGAAGCAACTGAAGAGGCCGCAGGGAAGAATGTTGAGACACTTGGTGGTGGCATCGATAAGGAGTCCAATGCATTGCTGCTTGTGGGGCTTGGAGTTGCTATAGGGGAGAAAAGGACATGGAGGTAGAAAGGATCTATAATGGGATGGAGGGAATAATGGGTGAAAGATCTACAAGAGAGGAGAAGATGGAAGAGGTGGGAGATGAAAGGGAGGAAGGGAGAGAAGAAGAAACATCCATAGGAATAGATTCTTCAATGACAAGGAAAGGAGAAGGATAGAAGAAGAAATGGTGGGTACCTCGGTGAGTAGTTGTAGCTGTGACCACATCCTAAGTGGATGTGTCTATGGAAACTTTGGTGATCTCTTCTTCTTTACTTGGAGACACCAGGTCAACCACTTGCTTCTCGGAAGTAGTAAGATGGATTTCAGGAGTTTCTTCCTATTTTCTTGGTCCTTCCTCCTTATCTTTTCCTTTTCCTTTCAACACTTGGGCCATTCTTGGAGGTGCTCTACCTGATGGAGAAGTAGTAAAATCTACCCCGAGGTAGGTGAGACCATTCTGTTTGCACCAATGTTTGGTGCACTGCAACATGGGTTTGACCCTTTCTGAATGGTCTTTGGTGCCTTGGCTCTGTCGATCTCTATGAACGGCCAATCATCCCCATCCATGTCAAGGTAAACTTGATCAATTTCTTGATCAGGTTCTTGGAATCCTTTTGGAATGATGGCTATGCCATAATGAATGATTTCCTCTAGAGCCAGTTGGGAGTGATCCTTTCACCTGATATCTATTTCGTGTGTCAGGTCGATGTAGATGTCCTTGATCTCAGGAACATGGATAGGATCAATTTTTTCCTTTGGAAGGCAACTCGGCAATCGAAGGTAGGCACTTTTGGGAAGTTGGTGCTTTAGATTCAAAAATTTAAGCTCGGCATACATTTCCCATGCTTTGGCCAGTGTGGTACAGGTGTATTGGCCCACTATAAGGGGGAATGGAGTTCCTCCCTTTTTTCTCTTCATACATTTCTCATGGTATGTAATTAGTTTCCTTGACAACTCCAAGAGAATCAGCTTGGGCCCTGCATACCTTGGTAGCTTTGTTGGTTTACCTTCGAAATTCACCACCCTGAGATATGTGAATGTGGGAAACTACATGAACAATTCTCCCCACTTCTTTTTGATAGTGATCACACTCGGGCTAGTTTGGCCATGTCTCATATTTGGCCTCAATAGGAAGATCACCTCATAGAAGAAGGCGTCGTTGATTTTGAGAACTGGGGATGCTATTCTAAAGCCTTAGCTCTAGGTAGTATTCATATATTTTGACCTGGGGCCATACCCCATTCTGAGCTAGGCCTGTGAAATCTCTCACTGATGCTGCAGTGTATACAATGTAAGAGTTCATATAGAACTTCCCAGTTGTCATGACCTGTTGAAGTTCGTTGGGAGATGGTGTCGCTGAAGATTTCTCCCCAGCCAAAATGTTACTTAGGAACATTCTTACTCATGGTTTCTAAGTACCTCAACATCCATTTATAGAAATGATGGGCATCAGGAAGCCCAAATACTCTGCTCAAGAAGGTGATTGTATCACTCAGTTCCTCATTGAAGTCACTATAGTGGATGGTCTATGGCCATGTACTCATCACTTCTTATTCTTTAGATATAGTTTGTTCATCATTTGTATACATTTTTCCTCATTCTCGTACCATGCCTTCTTGCAGTCTTCTAGGCTTATGGCGACATACTTCCTGTGATGAGGAATGCCTAGGGTTATTTCAAAGTGATGAGTAGTTAGGTCGATGACCGTATTTCCTTATTTATCCTCGACACATCTAGTGTCCTTGTTGTAGCAATGGGTAACCAACATGATAAATTCATTGTTCATGGCACTTCTTGGTATCCCAGTGTAAAGTGTATCCATTTCCCACTAGTTTGTTCATCCAGGGGCCATTAGTAGCCTAGTTGGTTCTCACCCAGAAGTCTTCCATATCAATGTGCCCAAGCTTGGAGTCTCTGATATCAAGATCACTCTCTACATATGAGTCAGGCATCCTGACTTTTTGATATTTGTACTTCATCTCTTGTTCTATCAACTTTGCTTTTCCTTTAGACTTGGTTGGATTTTTGCTTGATGAAGACATGTGTGAGCTTAAGGATGGTTGTTGTTGTTCTATAAGGAGAATCAAGGAGGTCCAACACAGAAGATCCATGTCAACCATCATGATATCCATAATAAAAGGTTTCAAAAAGAAGAATGAGAAATTATAAGGCTTAGGGTGCAAGGCACAAATTCACAGCATGTTGCAAAGGCTTAAAAAGGTTGGGTGCACTTTTGAGGATGTCAACATGTAAAAAGATGTGCCTGCATTGACAAGAGAAATGTTGCACCAAAGGGTTATAAAGGGCGCACTTTTGAAGAGTGTTACAAAAAAGGTTTTAGCACCAAGGAGAAAGGTGTAGAAGGCACACAGTTTTGCAACACACAACATGGCATGTTGATGTCAAGGGTCATGCACCTATGCCTTAGAAATTTTCTTTAGTTAGGTGTTGAAAAGGATGGTGTTGATGGCTTTTAAGTGCACCCAAGGCATAATTTTGGAATATGTTGCAAAGCAATTCAATGCGCCAAAGGAAAACTGCTTGGCGCAGATTTGGAGCACACAACATCTAATGTTGATGTTGTGTAGGATGCTCCCTGCACCTTTTAGGAAATTTGCTAAGTGTTATCTAAGCTAAGCACAAGTTTAGGTTGTTACATGGTTTGCAAGCAAGGAAAATGCTCCAAGGGATGATTGGGAAGTGCAACATGTAAAAATAGTGCACCAAGTTTTAGTGGTTTCATTGCAATTTCCTCAAATTTCCTCTCTCTTTTGGTTTATTCAAATAGTAAAGAGAGGTTTTCAACAAGATGATAAGCAGGGAAAATGCCTTAGGTTTTCTCAGAGGCAAGGGGCCTTTCATTTTTGTAGATCTGGAAGGAAAGGCAAAGCGGTTTCCAGATGGTTATGGATTGTTAGGTTTTTCATTTTAGATTTGATCCTTTTAGATTTATAACAACCCTAAAACCTAACAATAACCAAGAAACAAAACCAAAAACAACAACAAGGATGATAGAAGCCACTTACCTAGTTTTATAAAGGATGAAGGATGATGTTGGGGTCCACAAACTTGAAAAATGGCATGGGGTGACAAGGACAGCTGATAGGTGCAGAGAAATACTTTTCACAATTTTCAATTCATGAAAATGATAGGTGTTGAGTGCCTATTTATAGAAAACCTGGCATTAATTATCTCACCAACTTTCTTTGGCATGGTTTTCAGAGTGTCGACATGGGTGTAAATGCACCTTGGTGCAAGTTTATTAGCATCGACATAAAGTTTTTAGCACCTTAAGTGCACATTCTATGATGTCAACACAAAATTTCCTGTGCCTTAAGCACACATTTTTCTGTGTTGACATGATACTTTCAAGTGCCTTAGCGCACATTTTAGGCACATGTTTAATGATGTTGGCATGTCATTTCCTATGCCAAAGGGGCACAACTTCATTGATGTTGACATGTTATTTTGGGCGCCAAAGGATTTTCTAAGGGGCACACATTTCATGATGTTGACACAACATTTCTTGCACCTAGTCCAAAAAGGTGAAAATGGCTAAGTTCTTAAAACTTGATTTCCAAAAGGAGTTTATAATCTATTTTGAACATTATCAGACCTCTTCAGGGGACCAAAACAAAATTTTGGTATGGTTATCTACAAAATTTCCCTTGTCAATTTTATAGGATAACAAATACTAAAGATATCACAAGATAATTTTTGCTAAAACGTGTATAAGAAACTTTCATTAGGTCAAGAGTAGATGCAGAATAAGTATGACAAGCATAAGTTCATCATGATTTAGTGAAAGAGTGATATAGAGATCTGAGATATAATATACCAAGGGTGTAAATTGTTATTTTTTCTTAGATTGATAATGGTCTAAATTTTTTATGATAAATATTATGCCAAGTTATGATTATGCTTAAGGTAAAGGTGTGTGGCATCAAGAATATAGATTAAATCTTTTGTGGAAAAACTTGGTTACTAGAATGGGAACAAACAATTTAGGTATGTAGACCTTTATCATTTAGTTGAGATTGATCTTTATCAGGATCAACTGAATAATAATGTCGGGGGATATTTGTTTCACTATAATTTTTATGATCATCGTGTACTCAAAAATGATGACAATGTTGTCTTAGAAACATATAATGAGTATGATGGTATGAGATCTTGTTCATGAGAATTGGATGCATAATATGATCATAAGATGAGAAAGTGAGTATCATCTTAGGGGGATGAACCAAATTATGAAGTGAAGAAATTATAAGGTATGTCTTTAGAGGTTCAAGGTCTATTACAATCTTGATTGGATGAAACTAGGTGATCTTTGTAGCTGAGATTGAAATATAGTCTTAGCTTATGGGTCTATGAAGCATCAAAAGAATTATAATTTTTTAAGATTAAATGGAGAAAGGTATTGTAGGCCTATAAATATTGAACCAAGACATCATGATCTCGAGGAACAAGAAGGTAGGACCAAATATTAATCCTAAGTTAAGGACTGAAAAAACATCTTGTGCCCTAATCTATTTAAAGAATGAAAAGACTAATTAATACATAGTTGTAAGACATATATAGGAGTTCAAAATAAATTTTGACAAGTGATGAGCTACATGTGTCTCAAGGTTCTATGGAGCATTGATAGATTATTTTGACCTTCAACATGTGTTCAAAGTGTCAAGAATCCTAATTAGAAATGGTAATTGAATTAATTTCATGTATTGATATAAGGGGAGTAAGTATGATGAACTATAGTTGTGATTTCATGTAAAATTAGGTAGTAAACACTAAATAAATTCTTCAATTTTGTGATGATTGTAGTGGCCTCTCTTGATTTTACTCTATCAAGGTATGTGTTCTCAAACTTACATTATCAATTAGAGTATGATGGAATGGTGACATGGGGATATTTTGATTGTTTTTCATTAGTTTGGCATCCTCTTAGACACATGAGAAGTTTGACCAATCTAGTTTGAATTTGAGCTTTACACATTATGGTCCTAAAAAAGTAGTAGCAGAAGTAGTATTTGAGGCAGAGTATGTGGTTTTGAGCATTGTATAGACCTAGAAGAATATGTATAGCTGAGATGAAGAAAAAGTGAAGTGGATATCCACTCAGGAGGAGCTATGTAAGGCATATTACAGGTTCATTGGATCATTTAGTGTTGTTTCTTGAAGTTAGAAAGGAAAAAGTATAGTCCAAAGAGGAGCTTGTGTGCAAGTAAGTATTTCATTTGAGAATTGTTTCCATTATGTGTTGCCATTTTCCATGTTGTGTCATCATTGTATCATTTTTCATATATTTTAAAGGGGGAGAGTAGCATCAGAAACATGGAAAATAATCTTATTGGTGTTTGTTCTTGTTTGTTTTAATCAATGTTTCTAAAGGTGGTTTTCATCAATGAGAAAGGGGGAGATTATTGGCTATTGTGACTAGGTGTTATCATTGATGTCAAATCCATTGATGGAAAAGGATGTGTAGAGGTCAAATGATTCTCCATGAGGTGTCATTCATAGTGAAACATGAATGCTTATTGGTAGTGTTATGTTTTTGTGAAGTCCTATGGTGTTTTATAGTATGGTCTATTGTGCATGGTCATAGTTTGAGATCTTAAAATTTTTTTAGAAGGGTGTTATGAAGTCTATCATGGCTGTTATAATGTGTTATAGGTGTCTAAGTGTTTTCATTGAGTCATTATGGTTATTTCATAAGCTTCATTGGTTGAGTTAGGTCATTATAGGCCTATTCCTAGACCTAAAGCATGTGATATGGTATCGTAGATTGATAAATGCAGGAAGAAAGTTATGGTTATGCCATAGGAGAAGTATTTTGACACTTTATATCAAGTTCAAAAGGCTTGCCAAAGTTAGTTCTTAGAGGTTATATGAGGTTTCATTGTCCTTGAGAAGAAAGAAAGTGCAAAAATGCTTGTATACAAAGGTAATTCATTGTATCTGGATAGTTTCATGAGTATTTGAGATATATGGTGAGTATATAAAGTTAAATTATGTTTTTATTATGATTCATGACAATTTTCAGGTCCAAGTGAAAAATATTTTGAAATTTATGTCATTTTTGGTAAAACCTGGTTTTCAAGAGTGTGTTTTTATGTTAAAAGCTAACCTTCTAATGATCATTGTGGATTGTATTCTTTATATGGGATATAAAGGATTTAGGGTATGTTTTTCCACTAAGCTAATAATATTTTCCAAAAATAATGAGGTGGTTTGATCATCAATTTTTATGAACAATCGTTAAGAAGATAAGTTGTTTTGAAACCCTCCTAAAACCCTAGCAAAGTAGAACAAAATGAAATATTTTATTGGAATGGAATAAAAATGAACTAAAAATTAAAATTTTATGATTTATTCTTTTAGATAATTAATCAGATCTCATTTTTGCATAGGTTTTTTGTTCGGCTATTTTAGGAAGAGAGAGAAAACCCTAACATTATGGATTTTTTCAGCTTTAGGGAAGAGATGGTATTGGTGTAGGATATTTACCATGCATATATTTTATGTACATGGGATTCCTCCACATAGGTGTCCTAGGGTGTAATTATGGCCTTACACGCGTCATAGATTGTCATAGGAGTTACATTTGACCGGCTATTCCGGGAATGTAACTCCCACCTCTCGACAGCTACATTTGTGGGGGAGTTACACACCCCACTACTATATGTACACCCTTTCATCCTTAGCAATATGGTGAAATGGAATAGAGTATGGGTTTCAAGCCATGTTTCCCTTAATGCATGCACATTGATCCTATGGGTGAGTTCTTGTTTGGATCTTGAAGCTACACCATTTTTTGGTTGATTGTAACATTTTGATGCTCACGAATTCCCTCCGGATCTTCGTCATTCCTCCAACATGGTATCATATCTCAAGGATCAAAATCATGTTGCTCACCTTAGTTGTTTACTACTCTTTGCCTCGTAGTTTCTTGTGCAAGTTCTCATTCTTTTTTTTTTCTCTACTTGCATTTTATTTATTAAAAAAAAGGGGGTATATGTATTTGGTTTGTTTATTGGTGTGTTTCTAAATTGTTGAATTTTGCAAAGTGTTGAGGTTTGAAGGGTTAGAAGAGATATTATAGGTAACTCTATGCATTTTCACTTTGAAACTTGGTTTTTGCTTCCACAAGGTCATTTTGTGGTCTAACATTGGCTTGATACATCTGCTTGTGCTTGTATTACTACTTCTACATGGATGTTTATGTACTGGTTTCTTAGATTCTTTTTGTTGGACTCACGTTTTGGCCACGTCAAAACCCCTTACCTCTTTTTGGCACCTCGTGCACTAGTCTAAAGCTTGTGTTTTCTCATGGGTTAACGTGTTTTGTATTGCTCGGCATTAACTCTACATCAACCTTTGCACACTAGCATTTAGATCTTACTCGGACGTGTATTTGGCTCCACCTTGACCTAAATGGATATCCTGTGAT
Source organism: Taxus wallichiana var. yunnanensis (assembly GCA_018340775.1). Classification (NCBI taxonomy): domain Eukaryota; kingdom Viridiplantae; phylum Streptophyta; class Pinopsida; order Cupressales; family Taxaceae; genus Taxus; species Taxus wallichiana. Next base: position 568,459,491 of record CM031235.1, read on the forward strand.
GATTCGATAGCTTGTCTCAATTAGTTGGTGCTTCACTATGATTTGGTTTGAATGACTCCTCATCCTTTGTACATTCATATTAACACTCTAATCTGTGTTACTCTTGGCATTGAGTCCACCGATCTACATTTTTCATTGCATGTTTCGGTCACATTTTTTCATTATTTCAATGGCTTGGCTGTCATCTTTTTGTGCTCATGTTTGTTTAGGCACCTCATCCCGCCCATTCCGTATGTATTAGTGAAGGCTCGGTTGAATCGACCCTGCTTGCTCGTGTGCCAATCTTGTGTTGTTGTCTACATACTCCATCTCGTATTGCCCGCATTGTGTATTGTTTCTTGTGAAGTGTGCTCAAGCTCTTAGAGATTCTCAAAGCACACTACTCTGTGGATTCTATGTGCCCGATAGGTGCTAGCTAGACCATCCTCTGTGTTTGATGGTTTTTCCCACACCACACATGGTTTCTCCAATGGTTACTTGTAACTCTGACATAACTTTACAACTCAGCACATGTGTAGATCCCTACAACATGAACTTGAAGCAGTTACAAGGATGTGGCATCACTCATTCAGCTTGCACTCAACACACAATAGTGTGAACCTTGTCAACTTGGTAGTGTCTGTGTTAAAATGGATTGGTTTTCATTGCACGTAGCAGACTACAACCTGCATGTGGCATAGACCCATGGCTCGGTCAACTTCCACCGCATGGCTTGGCAATGTGGGCCCCCATCTATTCCCTTTTAGACATTGTTTGGTGGTAAAAAAAAAACTTATTTTTTAATTTTTTGAGGCAAAACATTTGTTTTATGGCATTTTAATAAAATTTGGGTTCTATTTGCTTGTAATTATGCCCTTCCTACGCATGTCAAAGATGGAGGGCGAGGTCCGGGGTTGGCAGGAGGCTGATTCCCCCTCACAAGCAAAACAAACCCTACTTAAAATTTGATGTCATTTCCAACAAGTACCCACATGAAACCCTTTACACCCATTTCGAGCACTTTTTTAATCAGTTTAAAGCTTATTGGAATTTTCCATCGCTATGGGAATTGTTTTCTTGCTATAACTTTTGACTCACTACTTGGTTTTGAGAACTTCTTTAGTCAAAGTTACATGATTTTTTGCAAATTACGTTATGAAATTGTCATTTTTATAAATGTAATACCTTATAAAGTTCCACATGCGGGGGTTCACTAGTACTCTTGGGTTTTTACACGCAGACGCATTATCGGCAAAGTCCAATGTCTTAGTTTTCGTGCATCTTGCACTCCTTGCTTTTGCATCATGGAGGGTTCTCTTTCTAGACTTTAGCTTTGTAGGATCATCTTACAACCTCCACCACTTCTCACCAAGAGAGAGAACTATTCAGCTTGGTGTGCTTCCATGGAATGTTACTTCACTCACGAGGGTCTTTCACCCTTCTTACTTGGGCCAGTTCCTACACCCACTGATCATCATTATCTAGAGGATTTTCTCGACACTTGTGACCATGTTTTTGGTCACATGATGATGCATGTCTCTCGATCTCTCTGGTTTTACGTGGAAGACTCAGATCCACCCCACCATTTCTAGAGCATTCTTATGCCCTATATGGAGACCCTTCATAGACTATTGCCATTGTTGTTGCTGCTGATTTAGTTTTCTCCTCTATTTCTTCATTTGATGATAGTTCCACTAACATAGACTTGTTTGGTTCTACTTCTGATGATGAGGATTGTGCACCCAGTTCTGATGTCAAGAGTACTATAGAGGACTCTTCTCCTCCTTCTCTCACTATTCCAAAGAGTGTTGTCACATCCCACATCTCATCAGATATTGAGAAATCTCCTATTCAGTCTCATATAGTCATCACACTCGTATATTTTCCACCTTTAGTGTGTGAGGCCCCTTTCACTACTCTACCTTCATTAGATGACTCATACCTATCCGACATTGCTCTTTGTTTGTTGAGCCCCTAATTGGGATGAGTATCTTCCGACCTTATTCATCTTTTCATAGAGTATACTTGTCATGTACTACGGGTTCCTCATCAATCTGGTATTTCAGAGGATTTCATCATCTCCGTTGTTGGGAGTGCCCCTTCTAGGACTCTTACCACTTCCACTTTTCCAGAGACCTTTGTTGATCCACCCTTACTTGTTGATCCATTTTCTGTTGTGGGGATCTTTTGTTACCTTCACATCAGTTGGGCATCCTTTCTAAAGGTGTTCACCCTTGATACTCTGACACTTCAGCACTCAAGACATTACCTTCGGTTCCTTTACACTCACTTGTTAGACCTATGTCACACTTTCATGGACCAGACTCAGAGTTCTTTGTGCTACTAACTTTAGTTTCCTTCATGGAGTGGGCGGACTTCCAACACGTCATTTATGTCCTTCCTAAGGGCATGTACATAGTTTGGTGCGGGTGGATGTTCTTCAGTCCAGAGGCAGAGGATCTCTTCATCGACATTCTTCCGGGAGACATCCTAGAGCTGCAGGTGTTCGAGATCCATCCATGGCATCTTCTGAATTCCTCTCGTCTCCCTCTTCTTGTCTCTTCTTCTTCTTTCCAAGATATTTCCTCTTTGTACATGGGTACCTTTACTAGGCTTTTCTATGGCCGGACCCATCTTGGCATATTTCTTAGATTAGAGAGTGGACTTGTCTCTCTTTTAGGGGGGAGTTTTTCCCACTGGGTTTTCTCCTTTTACTCCACTTTTTGAGAGTTTCTTGTACATGGGTACCTCATCAGGATTGTTTCTAGGACCCACTTCTCCTTGTTTTCATCTATGTGTCCACCTAAGCTATGCTTCAGGGGGTGTTGGTGTAGGATATTTACCATGCATATATTTTATGTACATGGGATTCCTCCACATAGGTGATTCACCATGCTTAGGTTTCCTAGGGTGTCATTATGGCCTTACACATGTCATAGATTGTTAGATGAGTTACATTTGACTGGCTATTCTGGGAATGTAACTCCCACCTCATGAAGGATACATTTGTGGGGGAGTTACACACCGCACTACTATATGTACACCCTTTCATCTTGAAAAATATGATGAAATGGAATAGATTATGGGTTTTGAGCCATGTTTCCCTTAATTCATGAACGTTGCTCCCATGGGTGAGTTCTTGCTTAGATATTGAAGCTGTACCATTTTGTGGTTAAGTGCAATGTTTTGATGCTCACGAATTCCCTCTAGATCTTCATCATTCCTCCGATAGATGGAATCTTAGGGATGAAAGTGAAATTTTTACATAATCCTTGGGAGATTTGATATATTGAAATTAAAATACTATGGAAGGTACAATGGAGAAAATGGAAGTTACAAGTGCTCAAAGTGAGCCTACCAATTTTGGCCTTAAGAGCTAAAATGATGTTCTCTTGGTTTGGTATTATTTTGATCATTTTTATTAATGGAGTTGATGTTTTTACTCATGGATAACATTTATAAACCTTATATTATGTCTTTAAGATATTATTTTTATGTGGTGAAGTGTTTTTCAATAGAAGATCTATTGACTGGAAAACCCTAGTTGGGTTGCTTAAGAAGCTTATAGAAACAAGTATGTTGCATGAGATTTATCCATATAAGCTATGATTATTAGTTATTTTACATGTTGGTAAAAGAGTTTTGAAATTTTATTGGTGATGTTTGAGCTGAGAATTTTTTTGAAGGTATTTTCACATGTTTCTCTCGGGACTACTTATTGAGTCTTTAGAGCCTGAAAGAGCAAGTTTCAAATATTAGATTGGTTCAAGACCTTCCACTTATATTTGAAAGAAAATGTGAGTTTCTCTATAAACTATAATTAGATATATTTACAAGGGTATATTACTTGAGTCATAATGATGTTTTTACTATATCAAGTTGGTCATTCTTCAAAACTAAATTTCCATACATTGTAGACTTAGTGGCATTTCCTTTCTTCTTGGCATAATTCATGATGTTTAGAGTTATTTAAGAGTTTATTGGGATTTTGGAATGTTTTTATAGGATTTTATGACATTTCATGTGTATTTTGTATCCTTTAAAAAAATTCAAGACCTTATAGTTGGAGCATTCGTTGGTGCTTTAGAAGCTTTTTTTGAGCTTCCTTGTGTTCTTGGAGCTTGTTAGAGATGTATTGACCATTAATGATAATTTCGGTCCTTTGAATGTTTTTCATATGATGATATTATTATATTTTTTATTTTGTGTGACTGACCTACTTATCATGGCCAACCCGTGTGTGTTTTGGGTTGAGATTTCTATATAAGTATGTTAAATGAGTCATTTGTGACTAGTTCAGTATGGGGGGAAAGTTCAACCTATAAAGGAGTAAAGGAGAGTGTTAATGGGTTATGGAATGATTATATAATACATATGAATACCTTATAAATTTTAAATATCATATGTATATGTTAACTTGATATATTAATCCCATGAAGAAGAGAGATAGAGTTAGTTGAAAGAGAGCTTGTTTTAATGAGGGTTTGAAGTGTTGTGAGCTGAAATTGGATCAATATCAGTTTTGTGAGAAGAATATCATCAGTGAACATCAATTTCTAGGTGTTTGAGTTGATTATTTTTCATATGAGGTGGTTTTATCCTCCTTGTGGGGTTGTTTCCTCACTAAATTAGAGGATGGCACACCTTGTAGGGTTGTTGCTCTACTAAACTCGGGGTTGGTGACTCACTAAATTAGGGGTTGGTGCTCCTTGTGAATTTTTTTCTTCACAAAATTAATTTTATTCAAGTAATATAAGAAGATTTTCAATGGGTTTTCTTCCCTTTGATGGTTTCCCACTTACATCTTGTGTTTATGTTTTCTCTCTCATGTTTTATGCTCATGTGAATGTATGGTGCACACCTAATAAGCTCTTATTAAATGGGTATTATTTAATGGATGCTAAAAACAATGGTAAATGAAGTAATAAATTTGTAGGAAGCATTGACCTCCCGGATCAGTTCATTTTCTTCTAACACAAACTCAAGGGTTCTACTTTTGAGTGTTAATGAGTAGCACAAATAGAAATATATCTCATTACTAAGGGCTTAATCAAAACTCTTTCAAAAGATCAATCTAATAAGAAAAATATTCAAAATCAAGATAAATCAAAATTATTCAATTGAAACCAAAATTTTGTAAATGAAGGGATTATTTATTCTCACCATGTTTAAAATGTGTAAAATCCTCAATCAAAACCAAACAAATAAAACAATCAACCAATCATAATCCCTAGTAAAGAAACTACTCCACATGAATTCAAACAAAGATAATTCACACATATTAGATAAACTATTTCTAGAATACTCTATCAATTATCAAATATTAATATGGCAGTTTATCCAATCACAAAACCCGTAGAAGAAGGGAAACCAAAAACAATGTTGTAAAAAGAAAATGAATATTATGAGTACCATCATATAAAATGTCACCATACATGTCATTGTATAAAAATATACTATAACATTCAAGATTTAATCCACCATAAATATTTTCAAATTCAAAACACACCTAATATAAAAATTCCAAATGAGAAACTAAAGGTATTTAAGGACCCCTTTCCAAAACATGGTACAAACAAAAAATACAAGGTTCAATCCTTAAACAATGTTGAATTCAATTCAAGTAATTAACTCATAGAACATATAACTAACTTCATGGCCACTATAAAAATAAATACTCCTAATTATCCACATCAACTATACCTCAAATACATAATCCGCAACCTACAACTGATCCAAAAATATAAAATACTAAATCTTCCTCCAATTACTATAGTATTATCAAACAATTGGAGAAGACGCCTACACAAATATTCCTCATGGACTTACATAATTCATCATCTACACTTGAATACATCATTACTCATGCACTTCATGATGCACATGTTCCTAAGGATATAAATACTCAATAATTCCAAGCCTTGATTGAAAATATATCACCTAGTAGTCCAATACTTTCATTTGGTCCTCATAACCTTTTGAATCCAAATATCCAAAATAACAATTCATTATATATTAAATCATTCATAACCCATCATAAAATCAAAAGGGTTCTTATAGATAATGGATCCGCATTGAATATTTTCTCCATGAAATTATTAATATGCCTTGGTCATAATGAGGAAATTCTAGGAACTACATCATCACTATATTTGGTTATGATAATAACGAAAGGAAATCCTTGTGTATGATCACATTATCCATAAAGGTTGGACCTCAAATATTGGACACCTTTTTTCATGTTGTGGATGTTGAAACCTCCTATAAAATTCTCCTTGGTCATCCATGGATTCATGCTATGTAATTTGTACCTTCCACCTTCCATCAGTGCATAAATTTCCCTTACAAAGGTAAAGAGTTTACCCTACTTGTTGATACTAAACCATTTGAATATTGTAAGATCCTAGAGGGGAGATATAATATTACAAATTATTTCCCTTCAGATATATATTTATCTCCTTGCATCATTCCCTTCACAAATGAAAACCGCATTGATCTAGAAATCCTTTTGAAACTTCAACCTTCTACATCCACTTCTCCACCCGAGCTTAAGATCCTTGACAAAGGTATTGGCAAATATGAATTCCAAAATACTTTTCATATTGGAAAACTACCTTTATCTCCATGTAGTTATGGTAAGCCTAATTCTTCCCATCTCAAATAATCTCCCATATATAATATTTGTATAACTCGATGGAAAAAATCCAGATATCTAGAGGATAAACACATTTAGGGTCCTAAGGGATCTTGGTTGTACAATGATCAATTATCTACATGTTATGAATCTCCTGAATACAATAAAGCACATAAAATGATGAAGAACATGTAGTGGAAAGGTAAAGGACTCGGAAAAATGAACGAGGCATTCTTGATCCTATAATGTACACAAAAACCTATATCATTATGGTTTATGTTTCAAAACATTTGAAACAATGCCCATATTACTTGATGTATCAACTAGTGATGAGGATACTGACTCAGAAATTAAGACAGGTTTCGCACATAACATCTTTGATGAATTAAATAACATTATTTTATTTGAATACCTTTTAATTTGTATCATTTAATTTGACCTTGTATATCCTTTTCTCGTAAGTTAGGATCAACAAAATCACATATATATGGATCTCTTTCAAAATGATGAGGCCATTGAAGAGTTCCTCAAGACTCGAGACCTTATACCCCTTTCTAATCACAAGAAGGGATTCAATATCAACATAAATGTAAATACTTATTTTGGTGAAGAACTTGAGTACCCCAGTCCACAAAAACAAGAAAAATATAAAAATAAAAAAATGAAAAACAAAATATCCCATAGTGAAAACCTCATTGAGGTGTTATCTAAGAAACAAAAAATGAAAAAAGAAAAACATTAAAAATAAAAAGGATGTATCTCCTAGTGAAAGTCTTTTGAGGTGCTAGAGAGATGGTAATCTCCTTCAAATAAAATATATGATATGCATCATCTTGAAACATATTTTCATGAAAAGGACACATCAAAAATGTTATAAGAGGAAACCATTAGCATCAATAATGGTACAAGTGAGAATCCTAAAGTCTTAAAACTTTGTCCGAGCCTAACAGAGCATAAATAGAAGAATTTACAACACTCCTTGTTGAGCTCCAAAATGAATTTGCATGGAAATATAAGGATATTCCATGGTTAGATCCCTCCCTTCAAGTACACCTTCTTTTCATTTGTCCTGGATGCCAAACCAAAAAAAAAATTAGAAAAATGCATCCTAAAGTTACATTACTAGTCAAAGAAGAACTTTAGAAACTCTTAGAAGCAAGTTTTATAAGACCTATTGACTATTTGGAGTATATATTAAATACTATACTAATTTCTAAGAAAACCTCACGAATCGAGAATCTGATAGATTTCTATGATATAAAATAAGCATGTCCAAAAATATGACTTCCTACTACTAAAGATTGATATGATTGTGGATTCTATGGCATGCCATGAAATTCTCTCCTTAATGGATGGATTTTCTAGTTATAATAAAATACAAATTTCTAAATAATATCAACCCAAGACAACATTCACTACACCATGGGGCACATTTTTCTATAAATCCATTCCTTTTAGCCTTAAAACTATAGGTTCCACTTATCATAGAGTAATGAAAACCATCTTGCATGACATTCTACATGAAATTATGGAATATTACGTAGATGATATCTTGTAAAAATTGAAAACAAGAGTTGATTATCCAGTAGTTTTAAATCACGTGTTTTAAAGGTTGTGTGAATATAAGGTTAGACTCAATCCAAAGAAATGTGTGTTTGGTGTAACTTTAAGAAAACTCTTGGGGTTAATTGTCTCATGAATAGGTATAGAAGTTAACTAAAAAATTTTCAAGGATATCATGGAAATTCCTCCTCTACACAATCTTAAATAGTTAAGAGGTCTTCAAGGAAAAATACAATCCATTAGATATTTCATATTGCAACTAGCAGACAAGTGCTATAATTTTAATTAGTTTCTTAAAAAAGATGTATAGTTCAAATATAATCAAGAGTGTTGAGACTCTTTCTCCAAACTTAAAGAATATCTATCAAATCCTTAGGTCCTCATGCCACTTATTCTAGGAAATTAATTCTTCTCTATACATCTCGCCACATAATATAAAATAGGAGCATTATTGGAAAAATATAATGATCATGGAAAAGAACATGTTTTTTTACTATATCAGTAGGACCTTGATTGATCATGAACTCAAATATTACCAAGTTGAAAAATTATGATTAGTAGTGGATTTCACATTTCATAAGCTACATCATTATTTTCTCAATCATACAACTAAGCTTATTGCAAAAGTAGATCCACTCAAATATCTACTATCTAGACCTGTTCTAATAGGAAGAATGTCTAGTTGGGTTGTTTTACTCAGTGAATTTGATATAGAGTTTATCAATCAAAAATCTATCAAGGGACAATCCCTTATAGATCATCTTATTATAGCACCTCTACCAGGATCATAACCTCTTCACTTTGAATTCCCATATGAAAAACTCTTGTATGTTCATGTATTTCCCTCTTTACAACTATTTTTTGATAGATCATGCAATATCCATGGGTATGGATCTTGTATTCTACTATCACCATATGATGGTGCTATTCTAAAATATTTCTACATTATCTTCCCTAGCACCATCAATATAACTGAGTATAAAGCTCTCATAGCTGGTTTTAAGTTCATTATTTCATGTAATATTAGGGAGTTGATAGTTTACATTGATCAACTCTTGGTCATGAATCAATTCACCAATGAATATAAAGTCAAGGATGCCAAATTGGTCCCCTAAAATATCATGGTTGATAGCCTTAAGGGTTACTTTCAACTTATAACTTTTGAAAAAGTTCCTCATACACAAAAAAGTAAATAGATGTCATGACGACTATCAAATACTTTAATTAGTTCGGTATGAATTTTAAGAAGCACAATGGACTAAGAAGGGGGTGAATCAATCCTCAACAAATTAATTCAATTTCATATTTCTTACATAAAAAATTAATCAATTATCTAACCATTAATGTGTGTATAACATCAAATACCATAATGCAATCAGCCATGAACAAGGAAATCAACACCATAACACGATATAAATGGGAAACCCTCATGGGAATAAAACCCATAGAAACACAATATTTATATTGCTATGTTTCAAATTTAGTGAGGCACCAACCCCTAGTTTAGTAGAACACAAATCCTATAAGAAGCACCAATCCCTAGTTTTGTGAAGCACCAAATCCACAAGGAGGATGAAAACTTACAAGATGATAAAGAACCCACTACACCACCTTATAATGAATATAACTATTTTTTTGTTTCCACAACCGATGGATATCACAAATTTGGCTCACACTCCTTCAAACCCTAGATCTTTAAACTTACACCTTCTTCACTTATTAATGCATCAAACCCTTGCACACACTCTTGTGTCATTATTAAAACTCTAACACACTTTATAAAACCCAAAAACATTCCTTAAAAACCTGTAAATAAATCACAGCTAGGTCACACTTTTCACATGACCAAACTAATTACAAATTAGAACCAAAACATCACTTTTATAGGCTTCCCTTGATTCAAATTAAAAGTAGGTTAGTATCCCTCCTTTTCTTTGACCATAAAAACTCAAAAAAATCCCATATAAATCATTAAAACATTCACATTTGACCCATGTAGGTCAGCCATGCAAAAACCTCTCACCTTGCACCAAAAATCCTCAAAACCCCATCACTAGAATGGAAAAAATCCACTAATCACAAAACCATGCTTAGTCAAGCTCCCATATTCACAAAAAATGATTAGTATGATATATATATGAATCATAATTGGTCACAAATTTATTTTAGCAAATCAAATATTTCATTAAATGGGCCCACTGTCTCATATCTTTCTCAAAATAATTATTTCTAGCATCTGATTTCACCTTTAGACTTCAAGACCACCCAAGATTATCTCAACTATCACATGTGACCAATCTATGGAAAGCGCATAAAATTTAGAACAAAATATAAGAAAATTAGATATCTTGGAACATCGATACACTCAAACCACAACAATTTTACACTTCACCAAAATAGTCTTCTCAAAAACCTTTTGCAAACTCAGCTAGTTTATACTCTTGCTGATACTTTAAATACCAAAAATGCATTCAATAGGAACCAAATTCATCCATCTTAACTTTCCAAGTTTTATTAAGCATCAAATCAGTCATATCATGCTCCAACCAAATCTATCTTTCAATAAAATTTATCCTATTCTAAAAATCAAGAAACCTTCATCTTCAAAAATTAATCTTAAAACCACATCAAATCAGATCACCCGAGACAAAACTTATACCACTAGAAATAATTATAAATCTACTTTCCATAACATATTATAACTCCTTCCAAATCTAATTGTAAGGCATTTAACAGACTTATCTCTTTAAACTATCTAAAGCTGTCGAAAAATTCCCTTTGACTAGTCAACACAAGTAGAGCACACTTGACCATTAAAATACATCATCATGACCTAAAACCACCATGTAAATCAATAAAAACTCACATAATCCACATAATTTCCATTTAGTTTGCAACTAATTTGGACAACCTTGTCCCAAACTGAACTCATTAAAAAAAAAACCTATTTGAGTGGGTTCCACTCGCCAACACAAGATCTACCATACCTTTATAGAAACATGGAGGAGTCATGTGCATCATAATATCATCATCCATGCACTATAAATAAATTATGGCCACTTAGGAGCATTTTATCTCCTACCACTTTTGAGCTAGGGTTTCAAACACATAAGAAGTTGTTTACCTTCTTAACATTTGTTCATAAAAATGTGATGATGAAATGACCTTACTATGTTTTTAAGACCCTATAGACTAAATGTATAAATATTCCCAAAATCCAAAAGATCCCATGTAGAGAACAAAATTCATGGTGAGCATCAAAATATCTAATTCAAACTAGAAATGACCTTCTTCTTGACCCTATTTCACCAAAACTGACATAACTTTCAAAATACGCATCATGGGAACCATAAATGCAACATCATGACACATCCTACTAAAATCTCCAATCATAAACAAGTAAAAATTACCTCTCAATCCTTCCATCACATCTCATTTATATAGCTAGTCCTTAGGGTTTCACACTATCTAATCTAGGGTCAACCAAAACAACATCATAACTCAACATAGAAACTCCCCAAAAAGTCCTAACATACCTGGTTCAACATGAAACAATTTCCTACATGCATCCATGAGCTCAAATTTCTACACAACTCAAACTTGCCTCCTAACATCCATACATGGTCTAAATAAGAACACGATACTAGGTGATCTACCTATATTTGTTCCCTAAAACTCATGTGAGTTCCTAAAACTCCCCAAATATGATCTCAATGATTCCAAAATGCACTTCAAGATACCAAGATTCCCATATCACCATGCACCATCACCTATGCTAGCTAGGTAACTTGGTTAGGCTTGCTAGAAATAGGAAATTATCATTGAATCAACTCAAGCAACCAAGACCATATGTGAATCTCCATGTCATCATAATTTGAGCATCATATGACTCTACTCCATCATTCACTTTATCATTAATTAGATTTTACATCAATGAAAACACCTAAATTACAATATGACAACAATCGGCCCTTTATCATTGCTAGAAAACCACTTGAACTTCTCCCCCTTTTTACATTAATGACAAAATATACATGTACCTGCATATCCTTCATATTTCTCATCTTCATAGGATCACCTTATGGTTGTAAAAATAAAAAAAAGATCTTATTTTAGCTCACAAGCTTGAAATTTCACTCAAAAATAGATTTTTAGCCATTTTGCAAGCATGGAAACATTTTGGTTCCCATAGGAAAAGCACATACAACACCTAAACATGAAAATAATCATGAAGAAATAAATATTTTACTTCTTCCTTGAACTATAGCATTATCATCCACCTTATAAACATGTAGAACTTATCATTCCACATCGAAAATCTATTTTTTTCCTTTGAGAAACCACTATAGAAAACCTATACCTGAAGCATACACCATGTGAATCATGCCAAAAATGATGTATATGACATAAAAATTCCTTCTTACCTTTATTCCTGAGCTTACTCAACTCATCAAGGAACAATATTGGCTTGACACTATAATCTTTTGGTCTACATATCACACAAGGATTTAAATCCCTGAAATGAGCCTTTGCTGCATTTGGAACCAATTTTGACAAGCTCTAAAAACAATTTACCTTATGGCACAACTTTCCATCACTCTACATGAGTTAATTGTTATCCATTTTTGCACCCCCTTGCAAATGAATTAACCTCCAGTCTAGGCATTGATAGTTATTTGGGAGCAATTTGCAAGGTATCTCATGGAGAGCCCGTGAGCCACATTGAAGGTTTGGGGCCAAGTTTTTTTAATGGTCAAGATGAAAAAATGTACAAATTATCTCCTCATTGATGTGCATCAATTTTATTCTTAACATACATCAACGCCCCTTTTATTTCCTATATCAATCATCTTCTTGATTCGCGTTAATGCCCCTTTCCTATCGCACGGAAACCTCCTTCTTGTCATACGTCTACCTCTTTTTTGGTGCATGTCAACCATATTCTTATCACACATCAACCACATTCTTATCACACTTCAACCACATTCTTTTCATGCATCAACTTCCTCTTGTTGACTTGCATCAACATTCCTTCTGTCGCGCGTCAAGCTGTCACTCTATCATGCATCAAACAATTCTTCTTATCATCTGACAACCCCATTTCCTTATCACCAACAAGAAATTTCATATACGGGCTGAGAATTAATGGTATTGTACAAGGTATCTCAAAAACTAGTTTAATGAGGTATGGCACCTTTGTTTGCCATACAAGAAAATTACCATTTGAAAACCAACCGGCATGGTCACCCATACCTCCATACAAGAAACTAATGAATTTTTTTGGTTCGTAGTTCCCCTTCTATATATATATGTGTGTGTGTGTGTGTGTGTATACATATATACATATATATGTATATATATATATATATATATATATATATATGTATGTATGTATGTATGTATGTATATATATATATGTATATATATATATATATATATATGTATGTATGTATGTGTGTGTGTGTATATATATATATATATATATACATACATACATACATACATACATATATATATATATGTATGTATGTATGTATGTATTTTCCGTCATTTGTAAGGGGGACATTCTATAATGTAAAAGAACTTTTCCAAAATTGTTTTATCACTTTTGTGAGTGTGAGGCCTCGAACTTATGCATTTTGTAAAGGATTCTTTCCTTGTGCTTATATTCTAATGGATCGTGCATCATTTTAAGAAATAAAATTGGTGTTTTGTGGATTTTTATTTACCTAGCTCAATTTTTATTGCTTCCTTTTCCTTTTATTGCATTTTCAGGTATATTTTACATGTTATATTCTTTTAAAGGATCTAAATTCATTGTGTTCCACTAAATTAGACGTTTGAATTTGTTCTTTAGATTGTGTCATTTTTTTTGTTGTCTTCTACCTCATTTACTTCCATTTTCACTCACTAATAATATATCCACCCCCTTTTCTTAGTGGTATCGCCTCCTTAGTTTAGGACTTTTATCTTATGCATCTCTTTCTTCTTTGGTTCCTTGGAAATTCTAGATTAGTGTTAGAATAGCTGCATTCCTCTTTCTAGGATTAGTTTTAACATTAGAATAGGTAGACTAACTATCCTTCTCTATATTTTTGTCTCAATTTTGAGGGTACCACACCTTGAGACATTCCCATGTTAGTCAAAATAACAGTTTAATATCCTAGGGTGTTAATTTTTTCACATAACTTGTTTGGCACGCCTTGATGGGACCAAAGAAGTCTTGATTTCTAATTACACCAAGATTGGTGTGCAATTGTAATTTTCAACCTATAAGAGGTTTTTTTATTACACATTTAGTGACTCCAAGTGGGCAGAATCTAGTGGTTTTAGCAACCCAAATTTATCAAGTTCATGAGAAGAGTGCAAACCTTGTTTAAAGTAAGAGAATAAGGAATATTTGAATACTTTCAGGTATCTTGAGATAGATGAAGAAGAGGAAGATGAGTTTATATATCACCATCTCCATTTAATATAAATTTATCTACACCTCTACTTAGTAGACCTTTCCTTGATTAACCGGGGTTCTCGGGCCGATCGGGATGGCACATCAATAACCAACACAAGGACTACCAAATCCCTTTATCAAATTCATAGGAATTATTCCACTCAATCTCAATGCAAAAATCCAATTCTAGTGGCAGCCCTTAATAACATCCCATATTTCACTGGGGAGAACCATACAACTCCTATTGACCACATCTAGGACATTACAAATGTTTGTGCAATTTATGAAATCAATGAAATGGATGTTGAAGTTAAATTGTTATCTTCCTCTTTCAAGGGTAAGGCCTTACAATGGTTTAGAAGTATGGTAATAAGATCTATTAATAATTGGAATTAGTTGTGTTTAACTCTTTGCAACCGAGTTTGTCGAAAGGGCGAGATAACATTTCTCTATTGAAGAAGCTAACTACAATCAAGAGAGCACCAAATGAGCATATGGCTGACTTCAATTTCAGATTTCAAAGGATGTGGGACAGGATTCCCATTGTTGTGAGACCACCACTTTGAAGGTAAATTCTCTATTTGCTTAAATCTTTAAATTATGATATATCTATAATGATTCAATCTATGGGGGAATAACCTTACTAGTAGCTTATGCCATTACCATTATAGATGAGAATTTATTAATTCAAGTTGTTAAACTTTCCCCTAGGCCACCTATGCCAATTTATCCAAAAATGGGAAATCCTAGTTCTATCCAAATGCCCACATTAGCTCCTATTCCCGCTCCTAAAAATCAGAGTTCTAATGAGGATTTTACCTCTTCTTATATCCCTTCAAATGAACTATAGGAAGTTATGAAACAATTTAAAAATTTAGGAAATGAGTTGGTAACTCTTAAGAGGTAACAAGCTCAAAATTCTAGACCTTATCAGCCTCAGTTCCAACCTAATAAACCTCCATATTAGCTAAACAAGCCACCTATTCAGGTTAATAACTAGAACCGATGACAACCCCAAGCTGCTAATCCATTCTAAGAATATAACCCTAATGCAGTTTCAACATCTAGGGCCTTGGTTCCAACTCAAAACAACATAGCACAAGAATATGAATGGTGTTTCCCATGTAGCCAACCACATAATCAAGCAACATGCTTTAATGGTTCTTTAAATCAAGCATTGATGGTGACTATGGTGGGTGTTCCTTAAGAACCAAACTAAGAAGAAAGTCTAGTAGCAAGTAGCTAATCAGGAAACACCTCCAAATGAGACAACACTTATGAATTGGCAAGCTGAAGATTTCTATGTAATAAATCAACCCCCTTCTCAAAGTGTGGAATCCAACATGAGGTCTAATAAGAGGAATATAGATGAAGGTAATTCATCTAATCTAAGTACTTATAATCCTTCTATCACACTTCAAGGTGTTAGCAATCAAGGTGCAACTCCAAATGTGCAAAACCAACCCAAGTACCGGTTGTAGTAACCCATGTGTAGGAGAAATTCATTAGAGTAAGGGGAAGTAGAAGGAGAATCCATATCATTTTAACATTATTGATTAAATGAAGAAGACCAATGTAAGAATTTTCATGTGGGAATCATTAAAAATTCCAGGGCCAAGAGGATTTGTTACAAGCGGCCATGGAAAATTGGTCAGCATCAAACAAGTTGTCTAAGAATCAAGAGAAGGTACTCATTAATACAACTCCACAAGGATTTCATGGAGGGAAGAAAGGTAAAAAATGAAGCCTCCTCCATTCTATATATCTTTAATTATTAGAAAAAAATCTTGTACACAATTACATAATTGACTTGGGGGCCAGGAGTTCAGTAATGCCACAACAAATTATTGATTAGTTGGGCCTAAAATACGATTTTGTTTCCAAAGGAGTGGTATAAATAGATGAGACAATAGTGGGAATTTTTTGGATCATAAAGGGTTTAAACCTCACATTTCATGCGTGTCCTAATGTCACAGTCTTGTAAGATATATCAGTCATTGATTTTCCACCACTCTTTGCATTTTTTGTCAAGATACTTCACTGCTAAGATTGATGGTTACCTATCTGCTAATTTTTCGCATATGCTCTTCGAACAAGGTATGGAGCTAAGGCTACAATCAGATCTAAGATATTTCCAATTATCACATTGATCCTCACATATCAAGTCCAATTAATGTAAACTACTCATATTTTGATCAAGAGGATTTCCCAAACACTCAAGAAGTAGATACCAAAGTTGGGGGCATCCTAGATTTGACTCTTGATGAGTGGCCTCACAAGAAGCGGGGCTATGATCCTTAAAAGGAAATGGAGGAGGGTGAGTTGGGAATTGATTACTTACAAGAAGAAAATACACCTCTCCCTAGTATCACCAAGCCAGATGATAAGGGATATAATGAAGTATGGAAACTATTCTTTGATGTCTCAAAGAGTAGACAAGGTGCTAGAGGAGGAGAAATTATTGTGTCACCTCAAGGTATGAAGTACTACTTAACTTTATGTTTTAAGTTTTCTTGTTCAAACAATACATCTGAGTATGAAGCATTGATCCATATATTGAATTAGGTAAGAAAGAGGGGTGTAAAAAAATTCAATTGTTTGGGGATAGTGAGTTAATTGTCAACCATATTAAGGGAAAACATGTTGCTAAGAATAATTTTCTCAAAACCTACAAGCATCTGGTCTGGGATCAAATTGATGATTTTGAAGTATTCAATATTCAAAACATACAGGAAGAAGAAGGATGCTTGAGGCAGTCTTTCAATAATTAGAACAACATTTGATGTCATGGACAATATTAAAAGAGATACAACGTAGCCACATATTCATGTAATTATGAGGCCAACTATACCAAACAATAACATGAGCTGGAAGGTATTTGAGAATGATCAATAGATCATTAATTTCTTGTAGGAGGAGGTGAGTTCTCAATTAAAAATTAGGAGAAATTGGAGTAATGATGACAGGATCAAGTTGTATAGCTACGAGATAAAAAAATTCCAAAGGGTTTAGTGACTCTAGAGTTGATATTCAATCCTAATGATCAGCTTCGAAAGGAAAAGGAAAATATTCATGTCAAAGAAGATGATTCAGGGCTCATTTTAGGAGAGTGTAAAACACATCAAATTGGAAAAGTGAGCACTCAATAGGAAAGATATGAATTTATACAGATTTGCAAGAACCCCCAAATGTATTTTCTTGGATCTAAGAGGACTTAAGAGGATTTAATCCTAAATTGGAAGAACATACTATTGAGTTGGATTCGATATCTAATGCCATCAGATAGAAGAAAACACCATTTAATCCTCATATTGATCCTCTCATGAAAAGGGAACTGAAAAAACTCATTGAGGTAAGCATCATCTTTCCAATAAAGAACTCTTCATGGGTCAAAAATATGGTGTTGGTTTGGAAAAATAACAGGGAAATCAGGTTTTGTGTGGATTTCCAAGACTTGAACATGGCCTCCCTAAAGGACAGCTATCCAATTCCTTCCATGGAGAAAATCCTGCAGGTTGTATCCAATTCCAAAAGGTTCTCATTTGTTAGGAATGAATGGTGTTCACATTATTATTAATATGTGCAATTATATTATCAATGATAATATAATTATATATGTGATGTAATTGTATAATTACTCACGATAAATGAGTAATTGGTTTGTAAGTTTGTTGATATATTGTTATAACAATTGTATAACAATATATCAGTATGGGTTTGTTATTGTTTGTATACTTCCTATTTTATAGGAAGTTGTTCAACTACATTCTTGGCTATTTAATAGCCCTCTATTGTTATAATATGAAGACATCAGTATAATATTGTATATCATTATTTCTACATAGAATCTCTAGTTCATTTCATCATTGTTGGATGGCAACCCAGGCTATAATCAAATCATGGTGAAAGAAGATGACTAGTTTAAGATAACCTTCACTATGAAGTGGGGCACATATGCTTATAGAAAGATACCATTTGGATGGTCAAATGTCAGAGAAAAATTTCAATGAGCTATGGATATGGAATTCAAGGGGTTGATAAATAAAATAGTTCTTGTGTACCTAGACGACATTACAATGTTCTCCAAGGATGCAGCAGATGACCTTTTTCACCTTAGGCAAGTGTTCCAAAGATACAGGAGATTTAGAGTGTCTTTGAATCTGAAGAAGTGCATACTCCTAGCCCATGAAGGAAAGCTCTTTTGCCACATCATGTCTAAGGAGGGGTTGGAAATTGATCAAGAAATCGTATAATTTATTCAATCGTTACCATTGCCAAGTCACAAGAAAGCTATCCAAAGATTTTTAGGGAAATTAATTTTGTCGGGGGTTTGTTCTAATTTTTCCCATCTTGTCAAGACACTAACATTGATGTTGAAGAAGACCATGGTTTTCAAATGGAATGATGAAGGAAAATAAATATTTGAAGCCATAAAGTAGGCCATTACATAGGCTCCAACCCTCATAAATCAAGATTTCTCAAAGAACTTCATTTTATACGCTTTTGGAAGCACAGATGCAATATCTTCCATATTAGTACAACCAAATCAAGAAGGAATGGAGCAACCTATCACATTCTTTAGCAATATCCTTTAGGATTATGAGGTTATATATTCATTAATTTAGAAGCATGTCCTTGTTTTGATTAGAATTTTAAGTAAATTTAGGCATCTAGCGTCAAATAACAAAATTCATCTATTAGTTTCACATGTTGGTGTAAAAAAATTTCTTTTGAACAAGGACCTTAATTATAACATTCCTATTTTAAGACTTGAGAAACAAGGAATTTTATTTACATAAAATTCTATATTCTAATCCATAATTTAGAACACACATTCCGATGCCAAACTAACTCATAACAAAAAACCATATGCAATGTAATGACTCGGTGGAACACCGATCTCTCATTTCATGACTCGACACAAAACCAATCTCTCATGTTATTCCGAAATGTGTATACCAAGTATACTTGGTTTTGTTACCCTATAAGGGGTACCTAAGTGTTTTGTTTAAGATCCTATATGAATATTTGTTACTGATATTCATTTGAAATCCCACTTCTTAAACTAGGTGACATAGGAAAACGTAACCAACAACTTGTGATACTTTTCCCAATGATTTTAAACATGTTTATCATGTTTTCATTCCTAGATGACATACTTGTCAAATAGAATAAGTCCTTCACTACACTTAAATTTTTATCTAGATTGGTCTTCACCGACTTACGCAGTCCTATTTGATTCAAATTTTAACCCTAGATAAGGTTAGCAACATGCCCTAATGTGGAGGACTTCTCACAATGACTAAGGATACATAGACATGCTCAATCGAATTACAATGATTGGGTGTGTCTAGTTATCCTAAGTCAACATGAGTTGACCCCAACACTAGATCATGTCCCTATCTCTACATAGGGTATAACCGTGATCCAATCAAGAACTTATGTTAGTCTAGTTGAAAAAACTTTGTGGGGTATTGAGACATGTTAACTGCAACATAGTATCCTCGTAATGAATCCTATCATTATGAGGGTACTATGTTGCATTTGGCATGTGTCAAAATTCAAATGAGTTTCCTTATACGGATGAACATACCTTAGATTGAAATTTAATATCTTATTGATCACTTCCTTACATATTAATTACAACATCCTTACTTATTCAACTAGGTTCTTTACCATATAAGGTTATAGGTTATAACTATATTTCTAGTAGATATGCAGATAAAATATGCTTCACAACCCATTCATTTACGAGCTTTAGTTTATCATTTAATCGAAACAACTTGTATCAAGAAATGGCATATTTGAACTTGTAGTTATAAAGGTGTATGAATTAGTTACTTTCCAGTTTTAGATTTAAGGAAATCTGCATAAGGAAGCACACATGCGACCACTTACCTAAATGTTCATTGTCATTTTATCAAGTTCATAACTTAGGTCTCAATGAATGATATCAAGGGTATTTCCCCTTTTTCTGATGTCATGGGATGATTCCCATTTATAACAAATTGAATTTCATATGTTCCATATATATTCAAGTTGTATATTGTAAATTATAATCATGGTTTAATACAAATACATCCATGTAATTCAATTACTGATCCTTTTTGTAATGGTAGAGTATCTACTTAAGCTTGTGAACCTTATAATTTGCATCTCTCAAGAGAAAATGATTCAACTAACAACTCGGATACCTACCCCAACCATTCCATATTATTTAAGTATATTAACTACCGTCCTTTATTAGAGTAATACATATCATTTCAGCCCAATTCATGCCAAGAAATTATTACAACAAGTATTAATAGAATCACACATATTTTATTCATCAAGGAGGAGTTATACATTCACTAAGTCCAAACATTTCAAATATTACAAAATTTCGGAACAGTAGTATCTAACTAATTTTTATTACAACTTTCTTTTCAATAAGTGCATCTCAAGTAATGAAGTCAAATTTCATTATAATAAAGATACAATTCCCTTAGTAAAATAAATGAAACTTTCTATATATCTTTCTCCTTTCATCTTTTACAAAGTCCATCTACAAAATTGCTAGCATGGGTTAGTTAATTTAACTGAGCATGATAAGAACTATATCATTAAAACATTGTGCTTTTAGCTAGCTGTTTCATAAAAAGAACTCTGTTGTTTATGAAACAGTCCTGAAAACACAATCATAATAACAAAAAGACTCAATCAAAAAGAGTACAATCAAAGATAAGAGAGAGATATATGTTAACGTTTCAAATCAAAAGTAAGGTTTTCTCATTCAATCTATCAACCTTTACTTTCCATCATAAAATCATTTTATCATACAAAATTTAAACAACAGAGATAAGAAGAATTATCATTTCATCTAAACCTTACCATTACTTTCATGTAATCCATTTAAGTTCCTTCAATCAACTAAACCTATTTAACAAAAGAGTATAAGATACATAAAACTATATTTTAGACTTAATTCAACATTTTGTGTCATAATAAACATTTCCTACCATCTAATTGTCCCATTATATCAGATTCATCCAAAGGTTTAAGATCTCATCAATCATAAATAATATCATATCAACAAGTAAGGGTAACCAAATCATCGTAAACAATTAATGTAACCCTGATTGAACCATCCTAAATTCCAGGCTCAACATCAAAAATCAAATCAATTTTGAAGTCAAAGAAAATGTAAATCAGACCTCATCAAAAGTATAAGGTTTCTTCTAACAAGAAACAAGATAACATTTAGATATGATACAAGATATAACATTGTTAACATTAAAGAAAAGAATAGATTGGTTTAAGTTTAGAACCTAACTAAGACTTGATACTCTTTCTAAGTATAACGTAAACTTCTATTTTGTCTTCGTAAAGATCATAATACATTTAGACCAACCATTGTGTCGAGAAAGTGATTTAAGCTCAAGCGAACCCGAGAGGTAACAACAACGAAACCTCATTGAACATTTTCCTAATCTTGAGGTTTTCAGTCTCTTATCTGTTCAAACTTAAAATAATAAGAGTAAACATTTCTCATGAAATGAATAACGGAAGGTAAAAAATAGATCCCATATGAACTTCACACAATAGGTGTCACCACTATGAAGAATAATTCTCCAAAGAATAAATCAATAACCAAACAAAGATTCACCCAAGTCCCGAATGGGTTGAGTATCAAAAGACCAGGAAAAAGGAACGTAGAGCAACATCTAACCTTTACCTTTTTTCATTTGAATAGAGATAGGTTAAAAATAATTGACTCCCTCAAGGATAAACAAGTGAATAATTTCTTAAAATCCCGAGAGAAGAAAGGAAAATTAGCACATTAGGATTAATCGAAACAGAGCTCAATGAACTCTAAACCCTTAAAAAGAAACACAAGTAAACATTCAAACATTACCACATAAGAGAAAGCCTCAATAACCATTGAACATCTACCTCTATCCAAAATATATTTTACGAGTTCAAATTCCCAAGGGATTTAGGATATCATGCCAAGAAAATATACAACGGGACAAGGTCGGATAAAAATGTTATGTAGAACTGAGCATGATAAGCACTATATCATTAAAATGTTTTGCTTTTAGCTAAGCTGTTTCATAAAATGAACTCTGTTGTTATGAAATAGTCCTAAAAACAAAATCATAATAACATAAACAATCAATCGAGAAAGATTACAATCAAATATAAGAAAGACATAGATATTAAAGTTTCAAATCAAATGTAAGCTTTGGTCATTCAATCTATCAACCTTTACTTTCCATCATAAAATTCTTTTATCATACATAATTTAAACAACATATATAAAGAATATTTATCATTTCATCTTAACCTTACCAATAATTTCATATAACCCATTTAATTTCCTTCAATCAACTAAATCTATTTAACAGAAGAGCATAAGATACATAAAACTATCTTTCAAACTTAATTCAACAGTTTATGTAAATAATAAACATTTCCTACAATCTAATTGTCCCATTAGCTCATATTCATTCTAAGGTTTAAGATGTCATCAATCATAAATAAGATCACATAAACAAGTAAGGGTAAACAAATCATCATAAACTATTAATTAATGTAACCCGATTGAATCATCCTAAATTAGGCTCATAATCTAAAATCAAATCAAGTTAGAATTCAAAGACAACGTAAATCAGACCTCATCAAAATTATAAGGTTGATTCTAACTAGAAACAAACTAACATTCAGATCCCATACAATATAAACCATCATTAACATTACTAGAAAAAGAGAATATTGGTTTAAGTTCGAACCTATCTAAGAATTGATACTCTTTCTAAGTATAACGTAAAATTTTGTTTTTTTTTCGTAAAGACATTAATGCATTTAGACCAGACCATCTAGGTCGAGAAAGTGATTTACGCTTAAAAACGGACCTAAGAGGAAACAACAAAAAAACATCACTTAACATTTTTCTAATCCGAGGTTTAGTCTCCTTATCTGTTTAAACTTAAAAGAATAAGAGTAAAAATTCTCATGAAATGAATAACGGAAGGTACAGAACAAATCCTATATGAACTTCTCATGACAGGTTCCATCACTATGAAGAATAATTCTCTAAAGAATAAATTAATAACCAAACAAAGATTCACCCAAGTCCCGAATGGGTTAAATATCAAAATACCAAGAAAAAGGAATGTAGAAAAACATCTAACCTTTACCTTTTTCATTTCAATAGAGACATGTTTGAAAGACTCGATTCCCTCAAGGATAAACAAGTGAATCATTTCTTAAAATCATAGAGAAGAAAGGAAAAGTAGAACAATAGGATTAATCTGAAACAAACCTCTAATGAACTCTAAACCCTTAAAAAGGAACACAAGTAAGCATTCAAACATTACCCACATAAGAGAAAGCCTTCAAAAACCATTCATAAAATATGCCTCTATCCCAAAAGATCTAGTACCAAGTTTAAATTCCCAAGGGATTAAGAGATCATGCCAAGAAAATATACAACAGGACAAGGTCGGCTAAAACTGTTATGTAGTCCTGAGTACCTTCAACTAAATGAGAAAACAACTAACCGATACCCAAAAAGAGTTTCCAAACTTAAACATGAAGTGGTTAATCCTTTGATAACTTTAAGTCCCTGAATAAATTGAAATAGAATAACATTTCCCATAGACATTATTCAACAATCATACTTCCACGTTAACAAGTTATTTTCCTTGTGAGGTCTACACAAGATTTCCTTCGGAGTTATTTTAACAAAAACAGAAAGAGGACATGCAAGTCAAAATAGACATACAAATGTTCAAACATGTAACTCCTATCATAAATTTATCCTCCATCAAGAAAAAACAATGGTCTAAAAGTCTGAAATAGGAAGGAAAATACACGTAACCACCAGAACAACAAAATCTCATACACAATAAGATATCAAATGAGTTCTCCAGTTTGAAGCCTTCCAACAACAAAAAAAAGGAAATGTTTAAAGCAAGAGTCACAAAATCAAACAAAAAAGAACATGCATTGCAAGACCAACCTTAAACAAAAATCTCACCAACAAGCCTCAACTCTTTTTCAAGTCTCAGTTATAAAGACTTGAGAAAAGGTAAGATCACCCAGAAGCAAGAAATAACACTCCCAGATTACGTTTTACAACTACCATCATAAAATTGATAAGCATCAATGAAGCAAATCAAAACACCATAGAAGCATAAAATGAGCAATCACAGAAACAGAACCAGAATATTTTCATAGAGAAGAGTTATTTTAATGAAACACTTAATTAAAAGCATAAGACTTAATGGATAGGGCCTATCATGCCTGATAGAGCTCTAGTCTTCTCTGTTTCACATAAAATCTTCAAGAAGAGCTTCAATTCCTCCTTCAAAATGCCAAAAAACCTCCAAAATTTCTCCTCTCACTTTCTTATAGCTTCACAGTGCCAACTTCTTCATTCAAATTCCATGCAAAGAAAGAGAGTTCATGTAAGGATAAAATTCATGCAAGAATCAAACTGGAGGTTTGAAGAACCAAAAAACCCCACATGCAAAGCTCAAGCTCAAAGACCAAATGAAAAACAAAACCAAACCCCTCTTTCTTCTTCCTAGGTGGTTTTCACCAACTTCAAAAATATTAAATGTGAAATAGGACTATCAGTCCTTCCATTTCTCCTACCACGCCACCTCTATTTTGGTGAGGACTAAGTTCAAAATTACATGCATCTAAAACTTGGTGGAGATTCCAGCTCATTCCCCAAATTTCCTCATGCCTTCACCAAATTTGGCAGTTAAAAAGAGATAAGACCACATTAACTTCCTCATAAATTTCTAGGAATCGATGCCACCGAATTTCCCCTCCCTATGTCATCCCATAGGCCCCTTTTAGGTTAGCCAAACATTAGGTTAGGTTCAACATTATTTTAGGAACTAACATAGGTCCTTAGGTATAAGTCTTTAGTCTTAGGTCCCATTTAACATCCCATAATAACAAAAGAACTTAGTAACTTAGGTTAGGTTACTCTTTTTAGGATAAAGTTCCTAATTTAAGGAACATAGTGTAAATAGGTTCCATGTTCCTAATTAAGAATTACATCTTACTTTAATAAAAAAGAGGAACCAGATTATTACCCAAATTCAGATATGAAGCAGAGAGCCAAGGAGATCGGATCATTCATGACCTTTGTACATTCAAGGTCCAGGAGCCTTTCATCTATCCAACTTGGACATTATGAAAACAAGGTTTTAAAATTAGAAAGCCTTGGATCAATGAAATTGATCCAAGGTAATGTTTTTCTGAATCCCCAAGAATAATTAAAACTGAAACTCAATTTCTCAATCCCAAGTAGTGAATTATTCTACATAAAAAGATATGAATTGCTTCATTTTAAATTAAGAAAAACATGACAGAATCATACCTATTTCAGTAGATAACATATTACCTACTACAAACATGATTTCATAGGTCATAAGAGTACACCGTCTTAAGACAAAAATCACTGTCAACATTTGAACCTTCCATAATAGAAGTCATCATAGATACCAGTCATGCTAGAGGTGTTACATACCTCCCTCCTAAAAAGCATCATGTCATGATGATTAACTTAGTCAAATTCTCAAACAAGAAATATAATCCTAATTATAGTTCTTTTATCCATAAGTTCACAAACAAAAACCAGATTTGAGAATTCCAAATTTTCCATAATTTATTCAACATTAAAATAGTTGTTCTTGTACTAATGAATATAGTACCTACCCAAAACTGGTAGATTTATTGATAAATTAAGAACAAAATATTTAAGTATTATCAATCAATAGAATCAATTTTGTTCAAATAAATGAGGAAAAACAATTTTCATGTCCTCGAGGTTTTCCCATGTTGCACTTTCTTCATTAAACTGGTCCCATTGGACCTTGCATTGACTAATTTCATGATTTCTCAAGTGCAACTAGGTGAGTTTCCAACACTCTAATGGGTTTAACCATGATTATTCTGGGTCTTGGACCTGCAAGGAATCCCAATTTAACACATGTGATAAATATGAAATGTATTTCTTAAGTAAAGAAATATGGAAAACATCATGCATTTGTGATAAAGCAGGTGGTAAAGCTAAATGATAAGCTACATGATTGATTACTTCAACAATTTCAAAGGGTCCCACATAATGAGGTGATAATTTGGTAGCCTTGCCAAAGGTTATAGAACTCTTTTTGACTTAACCCATAAAAGACCTTTTCACCAAGTTCAAATTTCTTATCAACCCTTTTTAGATCTGCATAATTTTTTCCTATTTGTTGCTTCCTTTTAAATGTTCATGAATCATTTTAACTTGTTGTTCCATTTTAGTAAGGATTTCAGGTCCAATTACCTCTTGTCTTCTATGTTATCCCAACTAACTAGAGTTCTACATTTCCTTCTATACAATGCTTTGAAAGGTGCCATTTTCAAAGAGGCATGGTATGTGTTATTATAAGAAAATTCAACTAATGGAAGGTATTCTTCCCATTTGTACTATTGATCCATGTAGTACATTCGTAACATATCTTCCAAAACTGGTTAACTCTTTCATTTTTCCCATCTATTTTCTGAGATGGTATGTTGAACTAAAATTTAGTTTAGTTCTAAGGTTGCATTTATGTTTCCAAAATTGAGATGTCATTCTAGGGTCTCTATCTGATATGATCAATTTCAGGTACTCCATGCAATCTGAAAATTTCATGCACAAATATTTTTGCTAAAATAGGTGAATCATCCTTAAGATTACCAATAATAAAATGTGCTACCTTTGTTAGTTTATCAACAACTAAAATAACATCATGTTTATTTCTTGACATTGGCAGCCCTTGAACAAAATCCATGCTAATTACTTTCCATTTATACTATGGTATGCTATGAGGGTACAATAAAAATAGATGGATGCATATGTTCAGCCTTAACACATTAACATTCTAAGCAAGTGTGTCACAAAATCAATTGTCTTTCTTCATCCCTTTCCAAAAATATTGTTGTTTTATATCAGCAAGCATTTTTTTCATAATACCGAGGATGTCTGAATAAGGTGAATTATGAAATTCAATTATCAACTTCCTTCTTAATTCATTTCCAAAGGTATATACACTCATTTATCATATCTCAAGATTCCTTCATCATCAAAGTGAAAACCTTTATATCTTGAGTCATTTGGATCTTGCAACAAGTGTTGTTTTTACTTGCTGAAAGTATGAATCAGATTCCATGATGCTTTTACCTCATCCTTAAACTAAGTTCTCAAAGTTATAAGTGCATAAATATGTTTCCTATGACTTAGTGCATCTTCCTCTTGTTTTCTTTTCCTTTTATGTAACTTATGTCAAAATCATATTGTGATAGAAACTCTAACCACCTTCATTGTCTTGCATTCAAATTTGGTTGAGTGAAAATATACTTCAGCCCAAGATGATAGTCTTTAATTCAAAAGGTCTCCCTAAAAGATAATGCCTCCATACTTGAAGTGCATGTACAATGGAAGCAAGCTCTAGGTCATGGGGAGCATAATTCAGTTCATGTAACTTGAGTTTTCTGCTCTCATATGCTATAACATGCTCATTTTGTAACAAAATACCTTTGAGTCCTTCTCCGAAAGCATCTATTACTACCGTAAAGTTTCCATTTGGATCAAGGTACAACCAAAATAGGTGCAAATGTTAATTGATCCTTAAGAGTTTTAAATGTTGATTCACATTTTTCACTCCACTCAAATTTCTTATCTTTCTTTTGTAATGAAGTTATTGGTGCAATGACCTTTGAAAAGTCCTTAACAAATTTTCTATAATAACTAGTAAGACCCATGAAGCTTTTGACTTCATGTACATTCTTAGGTGTAGGCTAGTTAGTTATGGCAACAATCTTTGATGGATCAACAACTATTCCATCTTTACTTATAACATGTCCTAGATAGTGCACTTTTGTCTCATAGAAAGAACATTTGGACAACTTACCATACAATCTTATTTTTCTTAAGATTTCAAGAACTATTTTCAAATGCTCATGATGCTCATCAATGCTTTTAGAATATATGAGAATATCATCCAAGAATACAAGTACAAAATTTTCCAAGTATTCTTGAAAGATATTATTCATTAAATTCATAAAAATCTTAAGGTGCATTTGTCAAAATGAAAGGTAAAATGTGAATTCATAATGCATGTACCTTGTCCTAAAAGTTGTTTTATGAATATCTTCATCTTTGATTCTTAACTAATGATACCTAGAATGAAGATCTATCTTAGAATATACTTGATGCACCATGCATCTGATCAAACAGATCATCAATTCTAGGAAGTGGATATCTATTTTTGATTGTTGCTTTGTTTAACATCCTATAATCAATACACAACCTAAGTGTTCCATCTTTCTTTTCAAAAAAATTATCGGTGCTCCCCAAGGTGAGACACTCGGTCTTATCAAACCTTTAGAAAAATTCTTGTAACTATGCCTTAAGCTCTACTAGTTCAATGGTATTCATTCGATATGGTGCCTTGGAAATAGGTTCAGTTCCCAGCTTGATCTCAATTGTGAAATCAAACTCCCATTTGGGTGGAAGACCGGGTAGTTCTTTGGAAACACATCACTGAAATCTCGTAATAAATGGATATTTTTCCAAGAAATCACTATCCCCTTATTTTTTAGAATTTTTACTACATACAAGGTGCAACCTTTTTTTTTAGCCTTTTTAAGCTACATAGATGACACTTTTCTAACTGAAATCTCATGTTTTATCCCTGGATGTGTTTTTTTCGTAGATCATCAAGAAAACTAATATGTTTTTCAAAACAATCAACTTTTTCTTTATGCTTGGCAAGCCATTTAACACCTATTATTACATCATAAGATCCCAAAGGAGCAACATAAAGGTCAACTTCAAGTGGAAAAACTAGGCAAGTCTAGGACTGCTCCAAAAAGACACTTACTAACTGTGTGGACAACATTATTTCCATAATGTACAACCCAAGATTTATCCATTTTTCCATCTTTTATTTTTAGTTTTGAAGCTAATTTAGTAGAAATAAAGCATTCAAGTAGCTCCAAGTATCAAAAATTATAGTAACAAGTATACCAAATAACTTACCTAGCACTTCTATAGGCGTAACTTGCTTTTTACTTGTTTATCAACTACTGCAACATGTATCTTATGTTGTTGATTGTTGTCATCCTTCCTTAGAGGGAACTGATTTACATAATGATATTTTCCACAATTGTAGTAGCCTCCTACAGGTCCTCTTTTAGGCTCAAATTTATTTCCAGCCTTAAAATTGTTGTTCTTGTCCTCCATAGGACTTTTGTCCATTATTATTGTTCTTAACGAAATTGTTTCAAACATTTGCAACAGGTTTATTTGTTGTTTTTTTCTTGTTATTATCAGCAAAAAAATTTATTTTTGGTACCAAAACTTCTTCCATGCCCCCTTTTTGGGTGCAAGAGATGAAGAAGAATTAGGAATTTTCTTTCTTGATTTCTTCCTTATGGGAAGAGATTATTTTAATTTTTGTTCTTCCGAATGGATTTTTCTACAACCCCTTCCATGGTGGTTGGGATGTGAACATCTACTTCACCCCTATGATAGGATTTAATCCCATAATGAATTTTCATATCCTAAACTTCTCGTCAGTTTGATATTGAGGCACGTACTTGAGAAGTTTAGTGAACCTCTCCCAATATTCTATTACAGTTAACTTTCCTGATTCAAGTTCTAAAATTCTAGTCATCTTTTGATCATAATAAAGTTATGGCAGCCATCATTTGCCTAAAATAGTTTTAAATTGATCCCATGTGATGCTTGATTCATCAATATTCAATTCATCCTTGTGGTTGTCCCACTAGGAAGATGCCTCATGGGAAAGCTGATAAGCTCCCCATACTACTTTTTTTTCCTCTGAGAAGTTTCTTATTGCAAAGTACTTCTCCATTTCATTGAGCTAGTTCTCAGCTCCATCCCCTAGTGTAGTGCCATCAAACTTAGGTGGACTTATCCTTTTTATATCATTTGTGAGTTCAACTTGCTAACCTTTCCTTTTTATTTTCAGGTTGATTGGGTACATTAGCATTAACATTTGCAACATTATTATTATCAACACCTAAATTCCCAATATTGACGTTGTCCACAGGAGGTGGTTGATTGTTATTACCAACATCTTCTTCCTCCTCATTACCCATTACTTGTTGTTTCAAGTATAACCAGATGGTCTCTTGTGTCAACATGGAAGCAAGGATCTCATCAAGTTTTTGGGTGGTAGTTGCCTCTCCACCTGGTGGTGGGTTGTTTGCAGCATATCTCCCTTGTTCTAACCATTTTCTATTACAAGAAAATTAAGTTTTTATCAGATTTATGGACTCAATAGGTCCAAGAGCTATAACCTTCAACTCTGATACCAAGATGTAACATTCCCATTTTAAGACTTTAGAAACAAGGAATTTTTTTACATAATGTTCTCTATTCTAAATCATAATTTAGAACACACATTCCAATGCCAAACTATCTCATAACAGAAAACCATATGCAGCTGTAATGACTTGGTGAAACACCGATCTCTCATTTCATGACTCAACACAAAACCGATCTCTCATGTTATTCAGTAATGTGTATACCAAGTATACTTGGTTCCTTTACCCTATAAGGGTACCCAAGTGTTCTGTTTAAGAGCCTATCTGAATATTTGTTATTGATATTCATCTAAAATCCCTACTTCTTAAACTAGGTGACATAGGACAATGCAACCAATAACTTGCGATACTTTGGCCAAAGATTTTAAACATGTTTATCATGTTTGCATTCCTAGATGACATACTCATCAAATGGAATAAGTCCTTCACCACACTTGAACTATTATCTAGATTGGTCTTCACTGATTTCTTTAGTCCCACTTGATTCAAATTTTAAACCTAGACAAGGTTAGCAACATGCCCTAGTGTGGAGGACTTACTGTGGTGACTAAGGGTACATAGACATACTCAATCAACTTACGTCGATTGGGTGTGTCTAGTTATCCTAAGTCAACATGAGTTGACCCCAACACTAGATCATGTCCCTATCTCTGCATAGGGTAGAACCATGATCCATTCAAGAACTTATGTTAGTCTAGTTGAACAAACTATGGGGTATTGAGACATGTCAACTGCAACATAGTATCCTCGTAATGACTCTTGTCATTATGAAGGTACTACATTATAGTTGGTGTGTGTCAACATCCAACTGAGTTTCCTCATCTGGATGAACATACCTTAGATTGAAAGTTAATATCTTATTAATCACTTCATTATAGATTAATTACAACATCCTTACTGATTCAACTAGGTTCTTTAACCTATAAGGTTACAAGTTATAATTGTATTTGTGGTAGGTATGTAGATAAAATATGCTTCCTAACCCATTTATTTACAAGCTTTAGTTTATCATTTAACTCAAAACAACTTGTATCAAGAAATGGCATATTAGAACTTGTAGTTATAAAGGTGTATGAATTAGTTACTTTTCTAGTTTAAGATTTAAGGAAATATGCATAAGGAAGCACACATGTAACCATTTACCTAAATGTTCAT
This sequence comes from Taxus wallichiana var. yunnanensis, assembly GCA_018340775.1. Taxonomy (NCBI): domain Eukaryota; kingdom Viridiplantae; phylum Streptophyta; class Pinopsida; order Cupressales; family Taxaceae; genus Taxus; species Taxus wallichiana. The sequence continues at coordinate 568,491,653 of CM031235.1, forward strand.
TATCATTTTAGCAAGTTCATAACTTAGGTCTTAATGAATGATTTCAAGGGTATTTCCCCTTTTTCCAATGTCATGGGCTAATGCCCATTTATGAAAACTGAATTTCATATGTTCCATATATAGTCAAATTACATATTGTAAATTATAATCATGGTTTAATACACATACATCCATGTAATTCAATTACAATTCCTTTTTGTAATGGTAGAGTATCTACTTAAGATTGTCAACCTTATAAGTTGCATCTCTCCTAGAGAAAATAATTCAACTAACAACTCAGATTCCTACCCCAACCATTCCATATTATTTAAGTATATTAACTACCCTCCTTTATTAGAGTAATACATATCAATTCAGCTCAATTCATGCCAAGAAGGTATTACAACAAGTATTAACTAGAATCAACACATATTTTATTCATCAAGGAGGAGTGATACATTCACTAATTCCAAACATTTCAGATAATACAAAATGTCAAAACAACAATATCTAACCAATTCTTATTACAACTTTATTTTCCAACAAGTGCATCTCAAGTAATGAAGCCAAATTTCATCATAATAAAGATACAATTCCCTTAATAAAATAAATGCAACTTTCTATATGTCTTTCTCCTTTCATATTTTATGAATTCCATCTACAAAATTGCTAGCATGGGTCAGTTCATTGAACTGAGCATGATAAGCACTATATCATTAAAATGTTGTGCTTTTTAGCTAACTGTTTCATAAAAAGAACTTTGTTGTTTATGAAATAATCCTGAAAACACAACCATAATAATCAAAAAGACTCAATCAAAAAGAGTATAATCAAAGATAAGAGAGATATATATATATTAAAGTTTCAAATCAAAAGTAAGGTTTGGTCAGTCAATCTATCAACCTTTACTTTCCATCATAAAATCCTTTTATCATACAAAATTTAAACAACAGAGATAAAGAAGAATTATCATTTCATCTGAACCTTACCATTACTTTCATGTAACCCATTTAAGTTCCTTCAATCAACTAAACCTATTTAACAGAAGAGTATAAGATACATAAAACTATCTTTTAGACTTAATTCAATAGTTTGTGTAGTAATAAACATTTGCCTACCATCTAATTGTCCCATTATCTCAGATTCATCCTAAGGTTTAAGATGTCATCAATCATAAATAAGATCATATGAACAAGTAAGGGTAACCAAATCATCATAAACAATTAATGTAACCCGATTGAAGCATCCTAAAGTCCAAGGCTCAGAATCAAAAATCAAATCAAGTTAGAAGTCAAAGACAACATAAATCAGACCTCATCAAAAGTATAAGGTTTCTTCTAACAAGAAACAAGCTAACATTCAGATCCCATACAAGATACACCATTGTTAACATTACAGAAAAGAGCAGATTGGTTTAAGTTTAGAACCTAACTAAGACTTGATACTCCTTCTAAAGTATAATGTAAACTTATAGTTTTTTTTTTGTAAAGACATTAATACATTTAGACCAACCACATGGGTCAGAAAGTGATTTAAGCTTAAACAAACCCAAGAGGAAACAACAATGAAACCTCACTGAACATTTTCCTAACTTGAGGTTTTCAGTCTCCTTATTTGTTCAAACTTAAAAGAATAAGAGTAAACATTTCTCATGAAATGAATAATGGAAGGTACAAAAATATCCGTATGAACTTCACATGACAGGTGTCATCACTATGAAGAATAATTCTCCAAAGAATAAATCAATAACCAAACAAAGATTCACCCAAGTCCCAAATGGGTTGAGTACCAAAAGACCAAGAAAAAGGAATGTAGAGAAACATCTAACCTTTACCTTTTGTCATTTAAATAGAGACAGTTAAAAGACTCGATTCCCTCAAGGATAAACAAGTGAATCATTTCTTAAAATCCTAGAGAAGAAAGGAAAAGTAGAACAATAGGATTAATCTGAAATAGACCTCCAATGAACTCTAAACCCTTAAAAAGGAACACAAGTAAGCATTCAAACATTACCCACATAAGAGAAAGCATTCAACAACCATTCAAAACATCTTCCTATCTCTATCCCAAAATATCTAGTACTAAGTTCAAAGGCCCAAGGGATTTAAGAGATCATGCCAAGAAAATATACAATAGGAAAAGGTGGCTAAAACTATTATGTATTCTGAGTACCTTCAACTAAATGAGAAAACAACTAACCGATACCTAAAAGAGTTTCCAAACTTAAACATGAAGTGGTTAATCCTTTGATAACTTTAAGTCCCTAAAAAAATTGAAACAAAATAACATTTCCCACAGACATTATTCAACAATCAGACTTCCACGTTAACAAGTTATTTTCCCATGATGAGGTCTACACAATATTTCCTTCGGATTTATTTTAATGAAAAAAAAGAGGACATGCAAGTCAAAATAGCCATACAAATGTTTAAAACATGCAACTCTATCATAAATTTATCCTCCATCAAGAACAACAATGGTCTAAAAGTCTGAAACAGGAAGGAAAATACACACAACCACCATAACAACAAAATCTCAAACAACAATAAGATATCAAATGAGTTCTCTAGTTTGAAGCCTTCCAACAATGAAAAAAGGAAATTTTTAAAGAAAGAGTCACAGAATCAAAAAACCTAGAAAGAACATGCATTGCAAGACCAACCTTAAACCAAAATCTCACCAACATGCCTCAACTCTGTTTCAAGTCTAAGTTATAAAGACTTGAGAAAAGGAAAGATCACCTAGAAGCAAGAAATGACACTCCTAGATTACGTTTTACAACTACCATCATAAAATCGATAAGCATCCAATAAAGAAAATCAAAACACCATAGAAGCATAAAATGAGAAATCACAGAAATAGAACAGAATATTTTCATAGAGAGTAGAGTTATTTTAATGAAGCACTTAATTAAAAGCATAAGACTTAATGGATAGGGCCTATCATGCCTGATAGAGCTCCGGTCTTCTCTATTTCATAGAAAATATCCAAGAAGAGCTTCAATTCCTCCTTCAAAATGCCAAAAACCCTCAAAATTTCTCCTTCTCTTTCTTATAGCTTCATGGTGCCAACTTCTTCATTCAAATTCCATGCAAGGAAAGAGAGTTCATGCAAGGATAAAATTCATGCAAGAATCAAACTGGAGGTTTGAAGAACCAAAACAACCCACATGCAGAGCTCAAGCTCAAAGACCAAATGAACAAACAAAACCAAACCCCTCTTTCTTCTTCCTAGGTGTTTTTTCCAACTTCAAAAATATTAAATGTGAAATAGGATTTTCAGTCCTTCCATTTCTCCCGCCACCACCACCTCTATTTCTAGCAAGGACTAAGTTCAAAATTACATGCATCTAAAACTTGGTGGAGATGCCAGCTCATTCCCCCAAATTTCCTCATGCCTTCACCAAATTTGGTAGTTAAAAAGAGATAAGACCACATTAACTTCCTCATAAATTTCTAGGAATCGATGCCACCAACTTTCCCCCTCCCTATGTCATCCCATAGGCCCCTTTTAGGTTAGCCAAACATTAGGTTAGGTTCAACATTAGTTTAGGAACTAACATAGGTCCTTAGGTATAAGTCTTTAGTCTTAGGTCCCATTTAACATCCCATAATAACAAAAGAACTTAGTAACTTAGGTTAGGTTACTCTTTTTAGGATAAAGTTCCTAATTTAAGGAACATAGTGTAAATAGGTTCCATGTTCCTAATTAAGAATTACATCTTACTTTAATAAAAAAGAGGAACCAAATTATTACCCAAATTCTAGATACGAAAGAGAGCCAAGGAGATCGGATCATTCATGACCTTTGTACATTCAAGGTCTAGGAGCCTTTCATATGTCCAACTTGGACATTATGACAACAAGGTTTGAAAATTAGAAGCATACCTTGGATCAATGAAATTGATCCAAGGTAATGTTAATCCCCAAGAATTATGAAAACTTAAAACTCAATTTCTCAATCCCAAGCAGTGAATTATTCTACATAAAAAGATATGAATTGCTTCATTTTAAATTAAGAAAAACATGACAAAATTGTACCTATTTTCAGCAGATAACATATTACCTACTGCAAACATGATTTCATAGGTCATAAGAGTACACCATCTTAAGACAAAAATCACCTGTCAATGTTTGAACCTTCCATAACATATCGGTTAAGCTTGCACTCTCTCAAGAAAACCATGATATCCTTCATAAGAGAAAATAACCACCTACCGACATGTATTCACTAATTCAACTTTGAACATTGTACATGACACTTCTAAAGATGCAAACACCATATATTACTGACCTTGCTCATATTCAAGGATTCATACAATGATATAGAAAAATTATTCATGCATTGTATAACTTGGTAAAGCATCATGGTGACCCTTATTTCATTTTCACTTGTCCATACTGAGTGCATAGATTACTAGCCTTGGTTTGGGATGAAATATTAATAACTTGATGTAGACACTTTCATGAAGAAAACTTACCTATTATAGATACCCATTTGGCCATAATAACACCTCCATAAGCCTTGAATCATACCCTTTAAGAGACACTAACCATTATGTCATTCCATCATTTTCCAATTAGGTCTTTAGAGCACTTAACTTTCAATACTTCAACATTGTCATATATTTCCATAAATTTAGGCATTTTCAAGATCTAAAATTACTGTAATCTTGAAGTATACTTTTTCTAGATGATTTTTTCAAACATTTGGCTTTGAAATCCATCATTTTCACCTTAAAACCCAACTTTCCCTTCACATCACTTCACAAGAACACTCAAAACTAGTTAAGACCGAGATGCCTCAATAATGCACAATTTTTGTTTCAAGAACTCAAACTTGACAATCACCATTGCAGTAAAACATCCTAATATCTTGAGAAACTTTTGACCTAATTTGGAATCATGAACACCGTTTTATTTCTGTATCCACCTTAGTTTACACTTGAACTCGCTTGATTTTACCACATCACAGCCATAGGCCACTTTGGAGTAATGGTATAATCGAGTCATCATTTGATGACTCGTCACTTTTAATCTTTCTCTATGATGCATCTGCATTTTTATACACATGACATATGACACAATGCCACACAATCCAATATGTATACCTAGATAACTCATGATGACTAAAATCAGCATTCCAAGGAGATTGTATCCTCTATGAATCTTGATCATATTCAACAACCTTATGAGGTAATTTCATAGATTCACACACATCATACACTCTCAAAAATATTTGATTCATGTACTTGAATCTTATGAAAAAATCTTGATACTCCATTCATGACACAGAATAGACTCCTTGAGACACTACATACATTTAATCTTGACAACTATACTAGCCACCAACTCAGACCAAAAGAATACTTTATAAATGACTGTCATGACTCAAAAACCTCTTATGAGACACAACATAACAATTACCCTCAATAAGTCACCTATAAATTGATAGCATTCTTTGATAAAGTGGATACGAGACATGAGGACATAACCATACACACACAAAGACCATAATATTGAGATATAGACATCTTTCACACTTTTTACAACCAAGTAAACCCCATAAATCATGTTTAGAGGATTAAGAAAACATTCTTTGTCACCATGGAGGAGTCACACCCATACCTAGACATCTCCCCATCACTTCAATGCGTCATATGAATGGGTATACCTATAAGATGCATAGTAGAGGCATATGAACACCATGAAGACTTAAAATAAGGTCTTGATGAAGTCACAAGCCCTCTTAGACACCTGGAGAAATCCTTCTTTATTATGATTTGATATTTTAATTATTCCTTTTCTTTCATCATCTCATAATTTTTATGAGACACCATGATCTCTTAGATGATCCAAAATCCTTTCTTGACTATTACCATACATTCTTAAGCCTTAAAATCTCCTTTCTTACACTCTAGTACCTTGAGCCCTATGATTTTTCCTTGAGTAACTATAGAAACACTCTCTAGCCAAATGATTAACCTCATTACAGATGAAACATGAAACTAATTTCTTTCATTTTTGATTCTCAAATTGTCAGGTGGACCATTTAAAAAAATCCAGCAACATGTTCTTTTTTATTCCAGTTGTAACATACCACACTCTTAGCATATTCACTCCTATTTTCCCTCCATGGATTATAATATATAGTATACCTTTTACACTATTTTTCCATATGACCAAATACATTACATGTATAACAATAACCATTGAAATTTATTTCATACCTTGAGGCATTAGATTTCCTAATGGACTTAGTGTTATCAATGTTCTTGATAAGAACATTCTTCTTTTCTTCCTTTATGTTGTGTTCACCTACTTCCTTTCTTGAAATCAAGTCCTCTTACTTCAATTTCATGCCTTTGGAAGCCTTCTTAAAGCCCAAACCTTCTCTATAACCTACGATATTTTTTTCCAAGAATATCATCTAGATCATTATAAATTTTCTCAATTTTCTAAAAGGAAATAGTCTTCTTACCAACCTCTAAAAGTTCAGCCCTTAGTAATGCTATATTTTCTTCAAATTTTTAGCACACACTTTTTTATCTTGTAAAATTAAGACAAGATAATGTACCTTACCTTATAACAATCTGATTGATTCATTTTTCTTGTTTGATTTATACTTATACTTTTCTTATATCTTATGAATATTTTTCTCTTACTCCTTGACTTAAAGACTTGGCTTATTATTCTCTTTCTTAGCATTATTTAACTCTTTTGGATTCCCTCAAGACCATCTTTAACACCCTCTTCATCCTCGTTAGAGTAATTGCAATAACCTGGTATAAAATCACCTAATATAGAAGATTCATCACTAGAATACCTCATTACATCATTAGTCATGAAAAGTACCTCGTTTCGTACATCCTCATGATTTGATTCAGATTTTGATTTTGAAATACCATAAATAACATCATAGAATTCATCATCTTCCTTTTAATAAAATCTTATTTTCCCTTCTTCTTGTATTCAAATCTCTTAAAGTTATTTTTACCTTTGTGAACTTATTATTCTTATTATTATGATCATCCTCATCATATCCTTATTTTTCATTCCTATGAGGAAACTTAGTAGTAAAATGACCTACTTTAGGATAATTGAAACACTTGGATGGAATTTTACCTCTATACTTACCGAATCCAACATTGAATATTCTAACCATCATTGCAAAGAGTTCCGCATCATCAATTTCAAGAGTATTATCCTCTTTGTCATTTTTACATTTAGTATTCATTTCATATTTGAAATCAATATCTCTCTTGGCTAGGATTTAGGGATCTCAAAACATTTTGAACAACAACATATTCTTTCACATCTTCTCCTAACCCTTTCATGCTATTGACAACCTTGTCAACTTGAAGAAGATATACAAAAATAGACTAATTATAATTCATCTTAATAATTTTAAATTTATTCTAAAATTTTGAAGCTTGGTAATTTTACCTTCGAGTCACCTTCATACAAGACTTGAAGTTTCTCCCATGCTTCTTTTTCTAACTTGCAATGCATTACCTTTCCCATCTCAAATTATCCAAGATCACATATGATAGTATTAAATTCCTTAGAATTATAATCACAAGCATTCTTGTCTACAACACTAGTAGGAGGAGTGGTAGGAGTATTACAACCATTTTCCATAGCTTTCCAAACATCAAACCCTAGAGACATGATATGATTCTTCATCCTCAAAATCCAAAAATCATAGTTTATTCCATCAAATAGTGGTGCCTTATTGGTAGAGAAATCACTCTACTAACTCACTCTTTTTGTGCTTCAAGGATCTCCTTTCAAGTGATCAAACTTCTCTAAAAGGACCTACTATGATACCAATTATTGGAATTACAATGGAATAAGATGGGGGTGAATCAGTCCTTACAAAATTAATTCAATTTTATATTTCTTACATAAACCATTAATCAATTATCCAACCATTAATGTGTGCATAATAGAAAATACCATACATGCAATCAACCATGAGATAGGAAATCTACACCATAACACAAGTTATAAGTGGGAGATTGTACAAAATAAAATCAACACGTGACCTTCTTTGCACCCGAATTCCGAGGTCATTCCGAGAAAGATATTGTAGAATAGAGATGAATGTGTATGTGTGGTAATGATGGATAAGCTAATGAGGTAATGTTATATCTTCTACACACAATATCGGGATCTATGAGTTTAAGGAAAATAATGCTATCCTAATTTGAAGTGGTGTGATGGATCAAACTAATATAATAGTTTCTCAAAGACTCTAGTCAATATCGATATCTATTGATATTTTATTCACTTCTTGCTTAACATGCAGAAAGTGACCTACATGTGCCTCGTATAGATTTCTAGACAAGGTCTTAGAAGTGAGAACGAGATTTTTAATGAAACCATAGGGACTATGGATGATTTTATGGTCTTGTCCAAAAGTCTTAGCCTGATCAACTGCTATGTTCAATAATGAAATTTGTGTGATGATATCAAGTGGAAGTGGTGATGATCTAAATACTGATACACACAAACCAGTTTCAATATCTAATTGGTTAGCAGGATTATTGGGTTACGGGACCTAGGGATCACAACTAAAAACTTGTGGAGGTTATGGTCCTATTATGGTCATGTGCATAATCAAACCTTGTTGTCAAGAGTAGTCCAATAATTATAGGCTTGATTAGATACAATGTTTAGCATGTTTAGTTGTTCTATTTTCTTAGAAAACCTAGCAGGTGTGCATAAAACTTACAAGCGTAAACCTGTATCAATGTTGGTCAAGAATTCTGGCCCATTGGGTTGTGGGACCAAAGGATCACAACCGTACGTCTTTTCTTATTATGGGTCATTGATGGTCATGTGGAATGAATTGAAATGATTTTGTTAAACAAGATAACTATCAAAGGAAATTTAATCTATGTTTTTGGTGTTTTCACAGTATATCAGAGAAAAACAATAAAAGAAAACTAATCTAACAAAAGTAAATGTTTTTGATCTTTTCTAGTTTTTAAGAAATACTTCTAATCTAATAAACAAACTAAATACAAGTAATTATCTAGATGTAGCTAATTACTTGTGTGAATATGGAAATCTAAATCTAAAATAGATAACCTAATTTAATAAAAAACCCTTCAAACCCTACCTCAGAGGTGAAGAACAAATCATAACCCTAGAAGAGATATTTTTCCCCACAAATTCCCTAGTAATGTCAAAGAGCAATCTTTCTAATGATTTGAGCTACTTGTAATTTCTTAATCATTAAAATGAAATTTTTTGCTACTCTATTTGATATGTAATTGTAACTAATGATTCGAAATTGAAAATTGTACAAATGAAGAAAAAAAAACAAGTAGTTACAACTTGGATAAGAAATAACTTTGGAAAATGTGGTTGTATCTCGTATCTATCCCCTCCGTTTGTTCCTTTCTTTCTTTTTGTGTCCACATGAGTGCAAGGGATTGGGAATGCAAGAACAACAATAGAAGAAGACACTTGAGAAATGGTAGCTTGAAGGTAGTTTAGTTTCAATGAAAGTAGAAGAGAGATAACACAATAGATCTCATCTTGGCTATGTAATTCCTAGCATGATTGTGGTAGCAATACTATGTAAGATACACAAAAATTATTGGGTAATTTTCTTGAGTACAAGCATTAATTATATAGAAATTAGGGTTGGGATGTGACTTCATGTACAAAGCATGAAGAGGTAGTTCCAACTAACTAAATCTATTTAAAAATAGAAGAGGGAAGGAGAACCAAGAAATCAAAACTATTTTTAGACAAATTAGTTCACAAACGCATCCTAAAATTGAAGTTAAGTGTTGCATGTTTAAAACATGCATGATGAATTCTTGAAAAATCACTCGGGACCGCCACCACCGCAGGGTGGCGGTCCTAGCACTAAAGTCCAAAACATGTACATAATGAAGCATGAAGCTAGAAAAAAGCATGGCAAAGCTAAGTAAGGATGTCTAGGCTACAAATATACTTTGGAGATTGGTTTAGGAGCTCAAACATCTTACGAAAGGACATGAATCATCGTTAGGGAATTTTGTACTTATTTTCTAAAAATGTAGCACATGCAAATTTGGGTGTGTCTGAGAGACCCTTATGGGGAATAAAACCCATTGACAAAAATATTTATATTTATATGTTATAAATTTAGTGAGGCACAACCCAATAAGGAGCACTAACCCCTAGTTAAGAATAGAACCAACCCCACAAGGAGCATCAACCCACGGTTTATGAATCACCAACTCCACAAGGAGGATACAACCCCATAAGATGATCAATCACCCACTCAACCACCATATAATGAATATCTATGATTTATTTTCTACCATAAATCATGGATATCAAAAATTCGATTCACACTCCTTCAAACCCTAGGTCTTTAAACATAGACAAACTTACACCTTCTTCACTTATTAATGCATAAAAACCTTACACACACTCTTTATTTCATTCTTAAACATATCACACACTTTCTCATCCCTAAAAATATTCCTTAAAACTTGCAAATAAATGACACCTAGGTCACACTTTTCATACACACCCAACTAGTTGCAAATTAAACCCAAAACATCACTTTTATAGGATTCCCTTGATTCAAATTCGAAAGAGGTAGGTTTCCCTCATTATTTTATATCATAAAAACTTAAAAAATCCCATATAAATCATTAAAACATTCACATTTTAGCCACGTAGGTCGGCCATGCCAAAAACCACTCACTTGTACAAAAAATTCTCAAAACCTTGACATTAGAATGGAAAAATTCAATAATCACAAAACCATGCCTATTAAAACTCCCATATTCACTAAACATGAGTAATATTTCATATTCATCGTACATGGTTGTACATTTACTTTAATCAATAAAATATTTCATTAAATGGGCCCACTGGCTCATATCCTTCTCAAAACAGATCTGCTTCTAGCATCTTGATTTCACCTTTGGACTTCAAGATAACCCAAGATTATTTCAAATATGGAATTTTACCACTATATGGAAGCCTCAAAACATTTATAATGCATCTAATAAATTTATACCTCTTGAAACATGCATATAGTCAAACCAAAGCAACTTACCACTTCACCAAAACAGGTTACCCAAAACCAAATTTTGCAAATTCATCTATTTTACACCCTTGTTCATACTTTCAAGACCTAAAAATTCCATCCCTAGGAACATAATTAATCCATATTCACTTTCCATGTGGTATTAATCATCATAATAATAATATCATGGTCCAACCAGCTCAACCTTTTGGCAATATCGAAACTGTCCTAAAAATCAAGAAACATTCATCTTCACAAACTGGCCTAGAAATCACATAAAATAAGATCACCATGATATAAAACTTATACTAATGTAAATAAATCTTAATCCTCTTTCCATAACATATTGTAACTCCTTCCAACTCCAAGTGGAAGGCTTTCAACCAAGCTCATCTCTGCAAACTACCTAAAATTATCTCACAACTACCCTTTGACTAGTCAACACAAATAGAGCACACTTGACCATTTAAATGTATAATAATGAAATATAACCACAATTTAAATAAATAAAATATCACATAATGTCCATTTAGTTTGTAACACCTTTGGACAACCTTGTCCCAAACTGAATTTCTTAAGAAACATGCCTATTTGAGTGGGGCCCACTCATCACCAAAAACTCTACCATACCTTTCTATAAACCTAGAGAAGTCATGGACATCATAAAATAATAATCCATTCACTAACAAGTAATTATGTACACTTAGGAGAATTTTATCTCCTACCACTTTTGAGTTTGGTTTCAAACACATAAGAAGTTGTTTACCTTCTTAACATTTGTTCATAAAAAAGTGATGATGAAATGACCTCATTATTTTTTTGAAACCTTATATACTAAATGTAAAAACATCCATGAAATCCAAAAGGTCCCATGTAAATCACACAATTTAGGGTGAGCATCAAAAGATCCAATTCAAGCTAGAAATGACCTTCTTCTTAACAATGATTTACCAAAAGCCGACGACATAACTTGCAAAATACACATCATGAAAACCTAAAAATTTTCCCACATCATCATGAAACATCCTAATAACATCTAAAATCATCACCATGTCACAAATAACTCTCAATATTTCCATTCCATCTCATTTTCATAGCTAGTTCTTAGGGTTTTGCACTGTCTAGGCTAGGGTTAACTAAAACAAAATCATAAATCACCATAGAAACTCTCCAAAAGGTCCTAACAAACCTGGTACAAAATGAATAAACTACCTACATTAATCCATGAGATCATATGGCTCCACAACTCAACCTCATGCCTCCTAGCATCCATACAAGGTCCAAATAAGCACCTAAAAGTTGTTAATCCACTTGTATCTACACCTTAGAACTCATGTGAGCACCTAAACACTCCCCAAATATGTTATCCATGCTACCAACATGCTCCTCAAGCTACCAATAATATCATACAACCATGCACCATTACCTAGGCTAGCTACATCACCTGATTGGGCTTGCTAGAATAAGAAATTATCATTGAATCAACTCAAGAAATCAAGACCATACCTAAATCTCCATGTCACCATATTTTGAGTATCATTTTCTCTACTCCATCAATCACTTTTTCATTAATTGGATTTTACATCAATGAAAACACATAAACTACAACATGCCAACACAAATCAAACACACAATGAATTTCGATATGGCATATTATGATTCCAGCGTATGATTTTCCTTATTAAACAATGATATGTGAAATCATTGGTCTTGAAAAACCCATGGTATCACTATATCCATACCTTCATACATGAAAATTTTTTTCCTAAAAATATGAATTACTAAAAATAGCAATCCCTACCATAATTTGTTTCACGTTACACTATCCTCGTTGACATCTTATATCAGATATGTTATGACATAAATATCCTAATATGTCTCAATAAAGATGAAGAAAACCAATAAATGGTTTACATACATGATGGTTTATGTGGTGCACACACAAGTGACATGATTTTAACTAAAAATATTTTTCACCAATCAGTTATAAATGGTCCATTATGGAGTCTAATGCTAGTCAATTTGTCACAAAGTTTTGGCATTCCAATGACATGGAAATCTCATTCATAGACCTTCACAATCTCTTAACTAATCACCACACCTTAACCTTTCTCCCAATGGGGGATCAACCATATAGGAAAAATAAAACCCACATCTTCCAATGGCCATACATTCATTATCGCCATAACCAAATGTTTTACCAAATGGATGGAGGTCATGCCTCTCACCTATGTCACATGTACTAATATTTTCAAGTTCATATTTAACCATCTCATGTGTCGACATCCCTTCCTCCATTATTACGGATAATGGTATATTCTTTAAAAATAAAATTGTTAAAGACCTAACCAAATTCTTAAATATCTACCTAAAATGGTATAATCATCACTATCCACATTGTAATGGTCAAGTTGAAGCATCCAATGAAATCCTTAAATCCATATTAGAAAATATTGTTCACAAACATGGTCATAATTGGCATACACAACTCTATCATACCCTTTGGGCCTATCATACATCTTACCATACTCTAACAAGAGTCACTCCTTTTCAATTGCATATTTGTCTAAAGTTTTATTACCCATAGATGATGATCTCCCATCACTTTGTATATCCATAAAATATTTTATCAATGAAGATGAATACAAACAGGCTCAACATTTTGAACTTCATCTACTCTATAAAAAGAGGTTTAATTCCTTAAACCATTTGAAATTGTATCACAATCGAATTTTCCATAGCTATAACAAATAAAACCCATACAATTTGAGATTGGTGAGCTTGTAAAACAATAAATTAAGAAAACACAACAAAATATCAAGAAAAGAAAGGAAAATATGAACCTAATTTGTTGGGTTTTTATGTTATCACTATTAAATATGGATTTGGTGCATAAAATTTATCCACTAAAGATGGACATGAGATTAAATATCCCTTGAATGTAGTTCATTTTAAGAGATTGTATTCTTGAATCATCCATGAGTACCCTTTTGATGGGGCCATTTTGGCACAACCACCTATATTCCTACTTCATCCTATTCCTCTTATCATATCACCCCAAACCACTTTTTGTTGCTTTTTCCTTATAGTTAGGACGTTTATCATTTTTATACTATCCATATTCACTCATATCCATTATCATCAATCCCTTAGTCCCATAGCACTCATACATTCTTATGAATTCTTGGATGTGTTTTGGATCACCTAGAGTATCTTAGTGGCTACTAAACATTCAAAATACACAAAATCCCTAAAATTTCAAAAAAAAATCTAGGAAAGATTCCAAAACATAAAATCCCCCAAAAATAAAAAACCATGAAATCACATAGACACTACAATTTTTTTCCAAAGCTACTAAAATATATAAAACTTGTCAAAAATCTACACAAAAACATCAAATAAAAAATTTAAAAAAACTATCCAAAATTAAAAAACATTTGGAACAAAAAAAGATCCTAAAGCTTGACACGTCGACTCTTATCTTTTTTGTTAATTCCAATAAAAATAAATCAAAACAAACTATTGTAAATCCCTTGAGTGTATCCTCACTTGGGGAAATATCATCTCCCATTTACTCCATTGCATGTATCATGGGGGAAATGACCCAATAAATCCCAAATCATCTTACCCCTAGCATGCATCCTTATTAGGGGAAACCAAATCAATTAATCTTCACTATGAAACACATTGGGGATATAGTTAAGTGTCTTTATAATAGTTGTATTACATCATTATTGTTTTTGGTTAGTGGTTTGATCAATTACAAGTTTAATTGTTTTTCATCTTTGTTAATTTATAGCTATGGTGAAACCATCTACTATGAATATTGGGTTTTTTTACGTTTGACCAATTACAATTTTATTTTTTCCCATCTTGGTTCATATATATCCATGGTGCAAACATATATTGTGTATATTGGGTTTGTCTTTACCTATTTTTTTACAGGTTTGTGTTTTTACGCACATAATGGGTTAATAGTCATAGTTATTTAATAATCATGGTACTAACTAGTGAAAAATAAAATAAGGTTTATCTAAAATATTAAATTCGAATGGCAGCTCAAGATACGAGAAAAGTTACTCATACCATCATTACATTCATTCATACATCTTATTCAAAATGCAAAAAAAAAAAATACATCATATTAAAATAATTCATTAATCACTAATATCCATTTATAACATTGTATGTATGACTAACACCATCCAAATCATCATCTATATACATCATCATATAAAATGTCATATATACACAATACAATGTCTCAAAAATATCATATGCATATATACATCATAATGCCTGATGGGAAACTATGATGAATTTTCCTTCATTAAGATTCATGTACAAAATAAATAGATGTCTATTATATAATATTAACTATGGCTCTTGCCCAACCCTAGATGGTCTATCATCTAGCCTTAGTAGTGGTATCTAGACTTATCTAGTTGATCTAGATGTCCCATGTGATCTAATCGATCTCCTTGACCTCACCCATATCCTATGGATGTAGCTTGGAGTGCTCTGGGTCTCTGGGATGTCTTCCTAATATAATTTTCTATAATAATCCACATCGTGAGTCACTTTTAATACCTCATTTAATACATCCCACATCCCACTTTCCTTGGCAACACCATGGGCCACGTCCCTCTCTATTGTCACTGTTGTATCTCCACTGTCATCTACTATAACTGGACCCTCATATATTCTAAAAATGTTTGCACCGTTTGAGCTACAATAAATAAGGCATGTCTCTTCCACACTGTTCTACCTCTCTTTTCCTAAGTTACGTTTATCTTTGTTATTAATGGACCCAGAGCTAATACTAGTTATATCTAACCCTACACATCATCCTCTCCCCTATCTCCCTAGTCATCATCCCCATCTCCCCATCCATCTAACCCATAAAATCCTCCTCTTAGACTCATTTCCCTTTGTGGAGAGACAGGTACTTGTCCCCCATGTATATGTATACCCTATCCAACATGTAACTATGCATTGTGTATCTATCTTTTTTTTTTTTTTTTCTTTGTACCTATCCCGATATCGGTACTTGACCTCCTCCTCCATCACCATTTTGTCCTATCCCTCTATTCCCTCTCCTTCATAGCACTACCCTAACTATTTTTGTTATCCCTACTTCCATAAATACCTTAGGGATAATAAAATGAATAGGTATTATCGTTACATACCATGTTGCATACCCTTGTGATATACCTAGATCCATGATACCTTCTCATGCATCCCATACTTGTGCTAAGACTCCTACGAAATTGGCCTTCCCTATGTTAGGTTTAATGTGTGGCCTAAAATATGTAGTCTCTTGCTCTTCCCATGTAAACCACTTTTGTCCCTCTGGTGTATCTTGTATAAATCCAATATGTCGCATGACCCTATCTCGGTCTATAACGATCAATTATGTATGAATGGATCACAATTATAGAATGATATACTTCCACTACCCCCATCTTTTTCATGGTTTTCTCCCACCTATAAAACATGTATGGCCTCCATATGATGTGGTGCAATTGAATATCATTTATATCTCATTTATAGAATCTCAAATATCTTTCTTTGACCTCTCTCACGCCACCTATTAGCTCCCATCTATAAAATAATGACTTGTCGACTATTTATCTCAATATACCCACCAATAGACCCATTGCTATATTGTCCCACACCCAAATATTTAGTAGTTTCATGGGGCTAAAACTATGATATCTCTATATATCGCAATACGCATTTTAAACCATTGAAATCATCTCGTAATTACTTCACAACACATTACGATCATTTTCAACCACTTTTTGATATATTCTACTATTTTATGACATTTTATGACATTTAAATTCTATTATTCATATGTCTCACACATGGTTTAGAATTATTAAATATTCATATTATAAACCTTAATACACTTATATCGCATTCCTACGATTAATTAATTAATTAATCATATCAATCTTATTATTCATCCCCCATGCCACTAGCTAATTTAATATTAAAATAATTAAATAAATCCTACACATTCATTTCCACCTCATCTCTTATCCACTTTCACTTCACTAATTAACATATCAAGTTAACTAGAGAAAAATAAATCAATTAAAGATAAAATCATGAAATATATACAAGAGAAAAAGTTTAGATTAAATAAAATCATGCATTTGAGTTAACTAAATATATCCCATAAAGTATGTCATTACAAAATTAAAGAAAATCTCCCCAAAGCTAAAACTCAAATCATTTTTTTGGGTGAATAAAACAAAAGACATGAATTTAATATTTCAATGTAAAATCTAAAAAAATTTAATAGACATGCCACATTTTCCAACTCAATGATAACACACTCAATCAAGCTCAAAAAAATCAATTTCTCTTGTCAATAAAATTGGAAACTCAAACAAATATCTCCAATCATGCTTTAGTTAGCTTCATATCAGACAAATCAATCACATAAATCAAGGATTTGGGATTATCTTCCCTTAGTTATAAATAAACACTCATTCCTCTCCATTTTTCATCTTTGGAAGCTTAAGAATATATGTTGTTATTGTGTCAAATTTTCATTCAATTTTACACGCCGTTAAGTTTTCCATTTGATCAAGAATCCATCAATTAATTCAATCATTAATAGTTTTCATCTATCATTGATGAAGTCTACTTCCATTTGACACATTTCTTGGAGCATCTACATCAATTTATTGTAGAGATTCAACAAGCTCGGTGCTTCATTCCAAGCTTCAGTTAATCTCATCCAAGGTTGCAAGGAGGTATGAAGGAAGGATCGGGTTTACATTATTATTTGTTTATTTTCTTTATTTTACATTTTCTTTATATACAAACATTGAATACGAGTCTATGTTACAAGTTCCATCATGGAATGTTCCAACACTAATATGTATGGGAAACAAATAATCCAAATAAAGATAAATTATGTGAACACACTCAAGTATCTTTTCCTTTAAGCATGTAATTTTCATTTCATACTTAAAGGGGATGTAGACACTCAAATTTGGAAATTTTCCCTTTTGACACTAATTATTTTAATCGTTCTTCCTCACTTAGACAAACATCCATATCCTATTTGCACCTTTGAGTGTATGTTTCCATCTCATGTCTAATATGTTTATTTCTATACACTTATGTGTTAATAAATTTAGAATATCAATACACAAGATGGGTTCTCAAACTCCTCTTTCAAAAATGTAACTTTTATCTTTCACCAAGTTTTTCCCTAACCAAAATTGTATATCTTGTTCGGGTTGTATAGCTAAATACTGGGTGACTAATATGGTTACGAACTAGCACATTTTCAAACTCTATTTTTGATGCACTATCATTTCTTGGGTCTTTTTATCCTCTTAGGTAAGCCTTGTCATAATAAATTACCTTTGGAACCCTATATAAAAAAGTTAAAATCACCTCATTTGATAGCTTAACACACTCATGAGATCACATTTCAAATATTGTAGACACAAAATCTATGCACTTGGATATATTTCTTGGTCCTAAAGCATAGTAATATATACATGATTCCTAAGAAATAAAAATTGTGGTTGACAATTCCTTTGGGCCTTTTAGTTCTTGTCTTTTACACTTTACTAGATTCACACGTCTTATATCTTTGTTCACACTTAACCGATTTATCTATTGATGACCTTGGGTGATGACCTTGGACAATGGTGTCCAATTAGGATAGAATCACCCATGCGCTCTGTCCCTCCTAGGTGCTCCTACCCTTCTTTATCTTCTTTTTACTCTTTTGTTTCCTTTTCACCTTTTGGTCACCTTTTAATACTTTACTTCATCCTTTCCATTTTCAATTACAAAAATTAAATCAAGGGAATCATATATATATATATATATATATATATATATATATATATATATATATATATACTAGTCTCTCAAATAAAGGGGCCAAACACTATAAGCATTATCTATCACCACCTAATCTTACACAAAGGAAAAAAGCACTACAAAGCATACATCTAAAAAATTCATACAAGGGATAAGGGCTTCATCAATATGCACACATAATATAGGAGGGAATTATCGGTGAAGTAAGGAATGTTCTTCAAGGCTGCAATGGGAATTGGATGTTGTGCATTGAGGGCAAGTGGGCTGTGGAGAGCTTTGAATCCTTCTTCCTCTTTGCCTTCTGCAAATAATAGCTCTTTTAGCAAGAAAATTGCGGTAGATGCACATCAACACATAAAAATGAGACCTCTAGTGTCCCAAGTGTGGGACTTGTGCAAAATCACAGCACCCCTGGATGAGATCAAGGTTCTAAATGATGTCTTAGGAATCCGAGTGTGGTTGCACTCAAACTCTCTCCAAGTGTGGGACTTTGAAACTAAGAGAGGAATCTCTATATTTTGTTTCTCAAACTCCTCTAATTTAGATCTATATTTACACAACTTGAGATCCTAATCCTACTCTAAATTGCAAGGAGACAGGGATAGAAATGCAAAAATTGAAACTAACTAAAGATGGTGATGCACCAAAAGGAGTGGTGAATATTTTTGTCATGCAAATAGACACAAACCAAAGATTGCAACATAAAACATACACAGGCTGATAAGATATAATTTAGGATCTGAAATGAAGCAAATAATACAAACAAAGGACTGAAACCCATTCACAAAGCTTGCATTATCATTTCCAATGTCAAAACCACTGCATTACAACCTCAGAGAGGTAAAAAACCTGTTACAATCTTTGAAGAGGTTTGATTCTTGCAACAATCACTTCTTTGGAGGTGAAAGAAGAAGTCTTGCTATGCCGAAAAAAGTGTTCTTTTTTTAAGAAATGAGCCAAATCTGGCTTTTACATTGCATGGGTCGAGCCCAGGAGAGAGAAAATGTACAAAACATGTGGGAACCCATTCCTCATTGACTGAAAATGCATTAAATCAGCATGGAGGACCTTACAAACCCATACCCTGTCATTTTTGACCAAATTGGAGGAGAATACGACCCATTCTGCATTAAATTTAGTCAGCTGAAATGTCATTTCTGGCCATGGACACGTCTCAGAGCCGTTTCTTAAATTTTATCTCTCTAAACTAAACTGAAATTCAAGATTGACCCCAGAATCATGTAGATAATTTATAAGCTTTCCAATGATATAAAGAATGTGCAAATCGAGCTCTGGATCGAAAGATATGGCAATCTGAAGATTTAGGGCAAAAGCAGGCAAAAATGGGTTTTGAAATTTTTTCCGCGCTCCGCCACCTAGATGACACGTGTGGGCGCTGATTGGATGAGAAATTCTCTCTCCTTCCCTTACCCGTGGGTTTTCCTTGAAAGTTTTGACTTTTTGTAACTTTGGAAAATTTCCCATTTTTTCCCGCGTCCCCGCCACTTGGGACACGTGGCATGATCTGGTTGGAGGACAGGGGCGCGGGGTCATCCTTTACCTTTTAGTTTTTGGCCAAAAATTTTGCCAAATTCTCTAATTCCTCCCCGAGCTCTGCACTTCCCTACTCCATTGGACACGTGTCCTCTTTCTATTGGCTCGGGCCGACCCTTCGAACCTTGCCCTTTGAAATTTTGCAAAAAAACATCAAGTTTTCCCTTGTGACACGTGGACACGTGTCATTCATTCTGATTTGTTGTTGGCTCGGGTCTTTCACGTCCCTCGCGTATTTTTGGCCCGGATGTCCTAAACCATCTGGGACAAATTCCTCGATCCACCGATTCGGGCTTCCCTGTCCCTCTTTGAGGTGAAGACACGTGGCGTGATTTGATTGGCTCTCGGCTCCTTTGGCTTTCCGC
Source organism: Taxus wallichiana var. yunnanensis (assembly GCA_018340775.1). NCBI lineage: Eukaryota > Viridiplantae > Streptophyta > Pinopsida > Cupressales > Taxaceae > Taxus > Taxus wallichiana. The sequence goes on from CM031235.1 coordinate 568,512,454, forward strand.
GTCCCACGCGTCCCTATGTCCCAACTGTCCCAGTGTGAAAGTTCTCTGTTTCGGCCTGATCCAGGTGGTTCGCGTCCTTGCATCCTCACGCCCAGATGTCCCGGCACATTACGCACTTGCGATTAGTTAATTTTTTTTACCTTGGCCGAATCGGCTTTCGCGTCCCGCGTGTCCCCATGTCCCAATGTCCCTTTCTTTGCTGAGACCGCTGGAGCCTTTCGGCGATTCACGCCCCGAGCGTCCCAATTGTCCCAAGGGCCTGCTGGACTAGGACTTAGCTGATTTTCATGATTTTTTCTGGCCCAAGCTTGTTTTTGTAACTTTTTCACCCTTTTTAGAACTTGCTCTTTTCTTCTTGGATAGGAGAGTTAGAAAAAAGCGAGGGGACCCTAGAAACATGATTTTTTGCCTTGAATCAATCTATTTACCTAGGACTTGAGTATTCTGATGCATGTTATCAAATTTACCCTAGGGGTGAATTTTGGATAACAATTTGGCGACTCAGCGGGGTTACCTGCTTGCTAGGTAGAAGATACCAGTTGCTGAAGCAGTCCATTGGGCATGGAGTCATCAAATATTCTGTTTAGAACCCCTAACTGACTCAGAATGTGTAAGGAGGAAGATGGAATATCACCTGATGGGAGCAAGGACTGCAAAACATCTCCATGGACAGCAAGTTGTGCCAAAGCACTTAGGGAAAACAAAACTAACCTACAGCAAAACAATGTGCACAAGCACTTGGAGGAATGAAAATCTAATCTAATATTTACAAGGTAGTGAATTTCCCTCTAGAAGCAACGCTTGAGATAGATTCCATTGACTGGAATCTGTAGTTCTTCACCATCCAATGGGGCTAATTGGAAAGCATTGTTGTTCTTGCACTTCGTGACCATGTATGGGCCACTCCAAATGGCATCAAATTTTGAATGCCTTCCCGGTTTTGCTCTATCCACATCCCATTTCAACACTAGATCTCCAACCTGAAAAGATCTATCCTTGGCCTTCCTATCAAAGGTCTTTTTGATCAAAGCTTGATCCTTTTCCATTGCTTGGGATGCCTGATTTCTGATCTCTTGCAGCTCCATCAACTCTGCATACCTCACCTCCATGGGCTCAAACTCTAGCAACTCCAGCTGCTTCATGAGTTCCAATGTTGGCAACTCAAGTGACATGGGCAAGATTGCCTCTCTTCCATAGACAAGTTTGAATGGAGAGTTACCTGTGGATCTTTTGGGAGTTATCCTATCAGCCCATAAGGCTGATTTCAGTTTGGTATGCCAAGACCTCTGATTCTCGTCAAGAGTCCTCCTAATGATCCTCAACAAGTTCTTGTTTGTAGACTCGGCCTGGCCATTACCTTGAGGGTAATAGTTTGATGAAGTGCTTAGGTAGATACCGTTCTTGACAGCCCACTCAGTCACCTTAGATCAATGAATGCCAATGCATTATCAGAGATTATTGTAGTAGGTACACCAAATCTGGTTGTTATCCCCTCATAAAAGTCTAAGATGTTAGACTCATTTGCCTCTTTGAGTGCTACTGCTTCTGTCCATTTGGTGAAGTAGTCTGTGGCTGTCAAAATCCATTTGTGCCCTTGGCTTGAATTGGGATTAATGACTCCAATGAAGTCCAAACCCCATTGCATGAATGGCTGGTCAACTGAGATTGGATGTAATGGAAGGGCAGCAAGTCTCTCTTTTCCTGTGAAGAATGCACAATTCTTACACCTCTTGATCCATGCATAGCAATCACTGAAGATTTTAGGCCAATAATAACCAGCCTTCATGATTTTTAGAGCTGTCACTCTTGGTGCAAAATGACCACCAGCTGGTCCACCATGGAACTCTTCCAACACCCTTTGAATCTGATTTGTGCTAATGCATCTCAGCAGCACTCCATTCACATCTTTCTTGAACAAAACTCCATCAACAATGGCATACGGGACAGCCTGCAATCTGAAGTGTCTCCTTTGGGTCTTGTTCATCTCGGAGGGCATAGGCCTATGCCTAGGAAGTGTATAATGCCTTGGGTCCAGCAAGGAGTGGGGGCAGCATTGTCTTCTTCTTGATTGCCACTTGGCTCATGGCTGTCCTGGACTGTCAAAACAGCCTCTTCTTCATTGCATACTTCTTTTTGCTTCCCCAAAACCAGCTGCTCACACAATCCTTTCCCTCTTACCAGCTTGGTGATCTTGATCTCAATGTCATACTCCATGACACGGGTGATCCAACCTGCCCTTTTCTCATTCAAATCCTTGTTGAGGAGGAAGTCCTTAACTCCAGCATGTGAGACCAGCAACTGGACCTTGTTGTTTGAGATTAAATGCTTGAATTTCTTCAAGCTTCTGATTCCTTGCAAGTACATGCTTCTCAATAAAAGAGTACCTCACCTCATAGTCATCTAGGCTCCGGTTGAAGAAGGCAATTGGCTGCTCATCATTATCCTTGTTCTGCTGTACCAAAATGGCAGAAATAGTGTCATTACCTCCAAATGCATAGAGGATGAAATCCTTGGAGAAGTCGGGTTGATGAGAGTTGGTGCTTGAGAGATGGCTTCTTTGATTGCTTCAAAACTCTCCTTGCCTTCTGCTGTCCACTTGAAAGCCATGCTCTTCTTTAACATTTTGGTGATGGGCTTGACAAGGGCTGCAAAATCTAGGACAAACCTCTGAACAAAGTTTATCCTTCCCAAGAAACTATGAAGGGCTTTCTTGTGGCTTGGCAATGGTAGTGCTCTTATGGCTTCAACCCTCTCTGGATCAATTGCTAATCCTTCTTTGGAGACAATATGGCCAAGGAGCTTTCCTTCATGTGCAAGAAAGATGCACTTCTTAGGATTCAAAGACACTCAAATCTCCTGCACCTCGTGAAGACTTGCCTCAAATGAGAGAGGTGGTCTGCTGCATTTTGAAAAAATAGTGATATCATCAAGGTAAATCAGCACCACATTGTTAATCAAACCTTTGAATGCCATGTCCATTGCCCTTTGGAAGGTAGCACCAGCGTTGGACAGCCCAAATGGCATTTTCCTGTATGTAAAAGTTCCCCATTTGGTTGTGAAGGTTGTCTTGAACTGGTCCTCTTCCTTCACCATAATCGATTGTAGCTTTGAGTAGCCATCAAGTAGTGAAAACCTCTCGGAGCCAGCCACAACTTGCAAGATTTGCTCCATGGAAGGGAGTGGGTAATGGTCCTTGAGAGAGGCTCTATTCAAGTCTCTGAAGTCAACACACAATCTGATCTCTCCACTCTTCTTTACATTTGGAACTAAGTTGGACCCAACTAGAATGCTTGATTGGGAATATGATCCTTGACTCAATCAAGCTTGTCCAATTCTTTCCTCATGAGAGGCTCCATGTGTGGATTGGTGGTCTTTGTTTTTCTACCTGTGAGGCTTAGTATTTGGATCAATTCGATGGTATCTTTGAGCTAAGTTGGGATTGAAACCTTTCAAGTCTTCATAGCTCAAGAAAACACATCAGGGAACTCTTGACACAGTTGTATGAACTCATACCTTTCTTGTTCAGTTGTCATCCTTCCAATTTGCAATGGTTTGTTCTCTTCTACCAAGATGGATACTGAATCCTCTCTCTTGACTTGAATGTTTGCTTTCTCCTTTCTAAACTGATCATTGGGGTTAAAAATGGACTCCAAAGTGATAAGTCCCTTGGGCAGCTTGTTAGTTCTCAGCTGTACCACTTGGTCACCATACTGTTGTTCAATTTTCTTGATTCTTGGCTGAGAACTCAGCTTCTTCTTGCAAGAAATGGATGATTTATTGGTCATTTTCAAACACTTGCCAACTAACATTGTTATCTGGCACTGAAGGCCTCACAATCACGTGGATGTTTGGTTGTACCTTGTCTTGTTGAATGCTTTCCACAATGTCAAAGGCTGCCCCTCTTTGCTGCAGCTGTCGGTGACTTGATTCTCTTTCCTAGGAATGGATTTGATGCCAAAACCCTCAAAATCTTCCATGAGGTCCCACACCCTATTCTTGTAGCACTTGAGTAGATCATTCTTGGCAGCATGTTGTCCCTTGACCTGATTTACAATCAATTCATTGTCACCAAAGACTTGCAAGTTCTTTATTTTCTTCTTTATTGCCCAATGCATCCCTTGCACCAAGGCTTCATATTCAGCAGTGTTATTGGAGCATGCAAACTGAAATCTAAAAGCTGAATAGTACTTTACTCCTTGAGGTGAAACAAGCATGGCTCCACCTCCTGCACCTTGTCTACTCCTTGATCCATCAAAAAACAGCTGCCATACCTCATTGTCATCCTTGTGGTTTGGCTTGGTGATGTTAGGAATAGGCTGATTTTCTTCGTGTATGCAATAGACCCCTAGCTCAGATTCTTCCACTTCTTGATAAGGATCAAATGCATGTATCTTGTTTTCCCATTCATCAAGAGTTAGATCGGGATGCTTCCAACCTTGGTGTCAGCCTCATCGGTGCTTGGGTGATCTTCTTGATCAAATGCTGAGCAATTGGCATTAATCTGACTTGGAGTGTAAGGCTCAATGTGGAAGTTTGCAATAGGTTCCAGACCTGATTGTAGCCTTAGTTCCATACCTCATTCTGAACAGCATGTGTGACCAATCAATGAGACAAATATCCCCCAATCTTGGTTGTGAAGTCCCTTGACAAGCATAGGGCGAAAAGAGTGGTGGAAGGTCTATGGTGATACATCTTGTAAAACAACAACATTTGGACATGCATGCAAGGTAAGACTCAAGTTTCTAATCACTCCATTTGTTACTCTTGCTGTCCCATCCAGCTGCACTACCCCTTTGGATGTTGTTTCATCTTTGGAGCCCTAGTGATCGGCTATTTGTTTAGGCATTCTTGAGCTACTTGCCCCGGAGTCTATCATGCAATTGTGCACTAGCTGATTTCCAATGATCAATGAAACATAGAAAGGAGGGGGCTTCAACATTTTACCTTGCGTTGTCCTCCATGATTTCCCTCAGGTTGGGCAGCATTTGTAAGCACTTTGTCTTGCATCTGAACTTGTTGATTCGAAGTTGGCCAGTCCTTCATGGCAGCTTGCAGCAGATCTCTTTGGCCTAGGATAGATAGGGATTCCCACATTGATATATTGACATTTGTCTTCTTCATCTGATCAATGATATTGAATGGTGATGAAGGATCTCTTTGTTGTCCCTTGGTTTGCACATTCACTCCTTGCATGTGGGCAGCAACAGCTGGTATTTGAGTTGGCCTAGGGGTTGTTCTTGGCTGCCCTTGTGCATTTGAAATTGGATTTTGTTTGCCAACCATTTGTGGAACCATGGAAGGTTGTGGATTGGTTGGGGCTAATGGTTGTTCTTCACCCAAATTCCTCCTTTTTGACCTTGTGTTGGCTGCAACACCTTGAGAGCTACTGGTTCATGCCACAAAAATCCTCTGCTTGCCAATTTACCAATGTGGTGTCATTTGGGGCTGATTGTTGTTGGAATGTTTCTTGTTGTTGGTTGTTTCCTTGACTGCCCTCACCCTCCACACCAGTAGTTGTCACCATTAATGCTTGATTCAAAGCACCATTGAAGCACATGGATTGGTTATGAGGCTCATTGCATGGAAAACACCAATCATACTCTGGCAATGTTGTTTTGTGTTGGCACCAATGCCTTAGAGGCAGATATGGCATTTGGATTATAGGGCTGAAATGGTCTATTGGCAGGAGGCCTTGTTTGATTCATATTTGCAGCTGGATTAGGTGGCCTTTGTGGTTGGTATGGCTGCCTGTTAGGCTGAGCTTGGGGTTGATAAGAAGGTCTAAAACCTTGGGCTTGTTGCCTCTTGAGAGTAACCAGCTCATTGCCTAGGTTTTGCAATTGCTTCATGACTTCTTGAAGCTCATTTGGGGCACTTGGAGATGAAGTGGAAGCTTCATTTGAACTCTGATTTCTAGGAGTGGGAGAAGGAGCCAAATTAGGTGCTTGATTGGTGTTTGGACTCTCTAAACTTGGAAACAATGGCATGGGAGGTCTAGGGGCAAGTTTGCTAGCTTGGATCAAACAATTTTCAGCCCTAATGGCAATGTTATAAGCCATAGGGATAGTTATGCCTCCCATGGACTGAATCAACATAGAAATATCAGAATTTAGAGCTTTGAGATAGTAGAGAAAAGCACCTTACTTTGTTGGCTTTATTGCCCTTTGGAATTCTCTCCCAAGTCTTTTGAAATCTAAGTTGAAATCGGTCCAGCTGCTCATTGGGAGCTCTCTTGATGGTTGTCAGCTGCTCCAAAAGAGACAAGTTGTCTCCCTTTTCTCCAAATTGCTCATGAAGTGCTATACACAGCTGATTCCAATTTGTGATAGAACCAGCTCCAAGGCTCCTAAACCATTGCAATGCTTTACCCTTGAATGAAGATGCGATAACTTGTGACCACTTGCATCTCATTGATTTCATGGATTGCACAAAGGTTAGCAATATCTTTAACATGATCACACTGGAGTAGTCGATTTTCTCCGGTGAAGTAGGGAATGTTCTTCAAGGCTGCTGATAGGAATTGGATGTTGTGCATTGAGGGCAAGTGGGCTGCTACCTGTGAAGTTGACATAGGGGTTGTTTTGTGCCATTCTAATTGGTCTTAAAACCCTTGTTGACTGAATGAAAGGCCTACCAGGTGGAGGAGTTGAGAGAGTTCTGTTTGGTGGAGATGGAGACCTTTGAATCCTTCTTCCTCTTTGCCTTCTTCTTGGAGATAATTGCAGGTATTCAAACAGCACTTCTTCTTCTCCAACTCTTGACCTTGTGGTGATTCTTCTCATGAGTTTTCAGGCCTGCACTACTGAAACAGTTGATTCTTCCCCTTGGAGTCGCCAGATATGCAAATAATAGCTCTTTTCAAGCAAGAAAATTGCAGCAGATGCACATCAACTTTGCTGCAAATAAAAATGAGACCTCTAGTGTCCCACCGGGTGTGCCAAAACTGTTAGTGCAAAATCACAGCACCCCTGGATGCAGATCAAGGTTCTAAATGATGTCTTAGGCATCTAGTGTGATTGCACAACATGGAAACCTCTCTCCAAGTGTGGGACTTGTGGCGAGAGAGGAATCTCTAGATTAGAGGTTGGTTCCTCAAACTCCTCTGATTTAGATCTATATTTGCACAACTACAGAGGTTCAGATCCTAATCCTACTCTAAATTGCAAGGAGACAGGGATAGAAATGCAAAAATTGAAACTAACTAAAGATGGTGATGCACAAAAGGAGTGGTGAATATTTTTGTCATGCAAATAGACACAAACCAAATATTGCAACATAAAACATACGGTGATAAGATATAATTTAGGATGCGAAATGAAGCAAATAATACAAACAAAGTTTGAAACCCATTCACAAAGCTTGCATTATCATTTCCAATGTCAAAAACCACTTGCATTACAACCTCGAGAGAGGTAAAAACTATTACTGATCTTTGAAGAGGTTTGATTCTTGCAACAATCACTTCTTTGGAGGTGAAAGAAGAAGTTTTGCTATGCCAAAAAGTGTTCCTTTTTTAAAGAAATGAGCCAAATCTGGCTTTTACATTGCATGGGTCGAGCCCAGGAGAGAGAAAATGTACAAAATGTGGGAGCCCATTCCTCATTGACTAAAAATGCATTAAATCAGCATGGAGGACCTTACAAACCCATACCTGTCATTTTTGACCAAATTGGAGGAGAATGCGACCCATTCTGCATTAAATTTAGTCGCTGAAATGTCATTTCTGGCCATGGACACACGTCAGAGCCATTTCTTAACTTTCTCTCTCTAGACTGAACCAAAATTCAAGATTGACCCTAGAATCATGTAGAGAATTTTATAAGCTTTCCAATGATATAAAGAACGTGAAAATCGAGCTCTGGATCGAAAGATATGGCGATCTGAAGATTTAGGGCACAAAACAGGCAAAAATGGGTTTTGAAATTTTTCCCGTGCTTTGCCATTTGGACGACACGTGTCGGGCGCTGATTGGATGAGAAATTCTCTCTCCTTCCCTTACCCGTGGGTTTTCCTTGAAAGTTTTGACTTTTTGTAATTTTGGAAAATTTCCCATTTTTTTCCCGCGTCCCCGCCACTTGGGACACGTGGCATGATCTGGTTGGAGGACAAGGGTGCGGGGTCATCCTTTACCTTTTAGTTTTTGGCCAAAACTTTTGCCAAATTCTCTAATTCCTCCCAAGCTCCGCACTCCCCTTCTCCATTAGGACACGTGTCCTCTGTCTATTGGCTCGGGCCGACCCTTCGAACCTCGCCTTTGAAACTCCTTTGTAAAAATTCACGTTTTCCCTTGTGACACGTGGACACGTTTCTGATTCTAATTTGTTGCGGGCTTTTCGGGTCTTCGCATCCCTCGTGTATTTTTGGCCCGGATGTCCCAAACCGTCTGGGACAAATTCCTCCGAACCGCCCGATTCGGGCTTCCCTGTCCCTCTTTGAGGTGAAGACACGTGGTGTGATTTGATTGGCTCTCGGCTCCTTGGCTTTCGTGTCCCATGCATCCCTATGTCCCAACTATCGGTGTGAAAGTTCTGAAAGTTCGCGTCCTTCGCATCCTCATGGCCCGGATGTCCCGGCTGTTCGGCGAGGCGATTAATTTTTCCGAATCGGCTTTCCCGGTTCGCGTCCGATGTCGCTATCCCGGTCACGGCTGTGAGCCCCATTTCGCGATGTCCCAACTGTCCCATTGCGAGGACTAGGACTTAGCTGATTTTTGATTTTTCTTGTCAATTTTGCAACTTTTTCACCTTTTTAGGTTTCTCCTTTCTTGGACGGAGAGTTAGAAAAAGTCCCGAGGGGACCCGAGAAACATAATTTTGTCCTTGAATCAATCTATTTACAGGACTTTGAGCACAGCATGTTATCAAATTTCAGGGGGTGAATTTTGGATAACACATACTCAATACAATCCTACATGCCCAGGCTATCATTGGAAGGACTTAGCCAATTTTCATGATTTTCACAAAAGGTATCACCCTAAGCTTGTTTTTACCTTTTTCATTTCCCTTTTTGCAAAAGTGAGAACTTTCTCTACTTTCTATAACACTACTCATACTTCTACATATGAAACTATCTAATATTATTCTAATATATACTCTAATGATCGAAAAGTTAGAAGGAAAATGGAGAAGTGAGAGGTAAGATATGAGTGACACAAATCAAAAACAACATTTTGCATTTTATTCTCCATGAGACACGAGATAAATGAACTTGAAAAGGAGAAATCCATACATAAAATAAAACAACAAGAATGGAGAGACAAGGAAATGCAACAAAACATAAGTTAGGGTTGAGAAACACCACAAAACAAAGATTTTATAACTTTCAAAGTATGCATGTAAATTGTAATTGAGAATCCAAAGCCTGAAATGTATTGTTTTCTTTGATTTTTGGGAATCAAGGTTCAATTTGTAATTTACATGTAAATTTTAAATCGCGACCAAAAACCCAAAATAAACTAGGAAGGTCAACTTTCAAGAATCAGGTTTAGCATTGTATTTTTCATGTAAATTGAAATTTGAAACCCGAAACCCAAAATACACCAAATCCTTTGTATTTCATGTTTCGAGGTTTGAGGTTCAATATGCATGTAAATTGCATTTGATCCTGAAACCCAAAATCTATAATAGAAGGGTAATTTTGATACTTGGGAATTTCTCCATATTTCTCAAATATGATGTTTTAGAGGCGAGAGAACAAGGAGCACGGAGTATGTGGAGATGCATGAATATCCTACGAGCCCAACACACTTAAAAATGAAATCCTCATCCCCAAATCAACTACAAATTTATCCCAAGTCTAGAATAATAATGTAAGTTATCAAAATAACCTAAGGGGTATTTTGGATAATAGATACACATAGACACAAAACTACATGGAGTCCGAGATGTAGTACTTATATTAGTTGAAAGTTCACTCTTAATGTGACCCCTGTGGTTAGTCTAAATCCACATTTTACATATTTTTATTACATTTGGTGTGGTTTATAGAAATGTTTAGGTAGACAATTATTTTTCAATTTACAAGTTCCATCATAACCCTAATAGCGAAGTTGGAGTGATAAAGTGAATCTTTGGAGCAAAGACCTTCCAACCACGAAAATTCAAAACACGAGAATCTAAGCAAACACTAGCACCTAGATTGGAAAATAGCACTGGACGCTCCTATTATCATGTGGGCACTTTTTTCCTGCATATTTTTTTACTTTTGAATCTTCAATGAGCCTTTGTGACATTTTTCTCAGCTTGTTCTAGTAGATACTCGGTCCAGGATCACTCGCATATTGTGCGAGAGGTAGCTAAGTCATCTTCTCCTCTCATTTACTTAAGGTTTTACATTGTTGAATGTTTATTTCTTATGCATCCTATAAATAATTATCATAATATCATTTGTTATAGTAGTTTCTCTGAAATAAATATTTTATTCAATCTATATTCCTTTTATTCCCACCAAATCTTCTCCTCGAGTTGACACTACTTTAAACACTCGTAATTTTCCATTGCCATACCTTGCGCTTATTGGTGATTTTGATTATCCCACTTGTCTTCAATTGGATACATTTTTTTACTAATAATGCTCTATTAGAAGACATGATAAATTATGACCATTTACCCCTTACCATCACACAAAGAATTTTCCATCTATTCCCAATGCTACAACTTATATTGGAAAATATGATGCTCCTAGAAATACCTTGATACTCGACCTATTTCCACATCTTCCACCATGAGATGGTCTCTCTCCTCTCATCGGATAGATCTCCATCACTCATACACTTGGGGGCATCAAACTCCCCTCATAGTTGTACATTCTAATTGAAATTTTCCTATCCATACTACTCACATACACACCTATACCTTACTTTCTCTTTACACTTCAAGTCAATCACTCTAGAAGAAATTTTTCTTATCTACACTATAAACACACCTTACTACATTTATTGATGTTTATGGCTTCCCTTTCCACTCATATACTACTCCATACATTATTTTCTACTCATGTTTACTTATGGATCCTTCTATTGATGAAACACATATTACTCTATATATGGCATACATCCTTTTGTTCATTATACAAACTCTATCTATTCATGTTCACAATGATCATATCGTTTATCCAGTAGCTCTACTATACACAATTTGGGGGCATCAGACTTCCCCCTCCACACTTGATTCTTATACCATTACTTATTCCTATCTATACAACACAATGTTGCTACTACATACTCTACCTCACCACTTGATGACACACTCTTGTTATATGGTTCATACTTGACTGTTAAGGGCACAATTCATAAATTAACCTCACTTGTTCCATCCTAGATACTCTATCTCTACCACTTTGTTCTTCATGTATATCTTTCCAAGAATTTTCACATATAATTTACACACATTACCCGATGACGCACTTTTTTTCTCAAGTTTCATACATGAATATTGAGGGAATTAAATGAACCTTAATCACACACTTGGGGGTTATTGCACTTTGTCCCCCTCCATCAATCTTGGCTATATTTATCATCTAATCATAGCTTATCTACTACACTCCATGCTATGTGATTCACGATAAATATTTCCTAGCATCTGCACTCAATCACATGCATTACCTTTTCCACCCGATGACACACTCTTGTTCTATGGTTCATACTTGACTATTTAGGGAAAATTCCTAAAATTAACTTCATCTCACACACATTCGTTGGGGCTAACTCAGCATCTCTCATCTACACATATTTTATATCTTAGAACAGCATCACAATCACACAACATCTACACATATTTGTTATACTTACTCTTGCTATATTTTCCTATTTACATGTTTCACTTTGTTTCCTATGTTAGTTGGTTATTTAACAAAAATGGAATTATTATTAAATCTAATTTCATAGTAACTAATATTATAAAATACATTAGAATACAAATACTAAGCACTCTAATGATGTAACCTTGTAAGAAAATAGGATAGATAGGATAATTATCTAATTTACACTTATCCTATCCAAAAGCTCAATAGTAATTCTAGGACTCACTGATAGATCTAGATATGAGTTCTGGGTTGGGGAAATGGTGCCTAGGTGCTAGAGACAACTCTTGGGTGTTAATGACCTTGCAAATTCTTGATATCTTGTTTCTCTTATGTCATTTAGAATTTCACACTTATTTGTTGTTATCTACATGCTGCAATTTGATCATTGAAGGTTCATATAACCTAAATTACCCTAGCTACCTACACAATCTCAAAAACATATCAAATTGGAATAAAATATGCAATATGTGAAGTCGAGATAGACCTAGATGGTCACCTAAAGAGTGAACTTTTGGTGAATGGTGCACTACATTCTAGAATCCGTATGGTTCTTTTTTTTTATGTGCTAAATAATGTCCTTAGGTTTCCCTATCACTAATGAAGCCAAGATAGCAAGCTATAGCTAGATAAAATGTAAATATGTGAGATAGAATTCAGAACTTCCCCTTCCTATGTAGTGTATACAAAGTATGCAGCCAAAAATGTAGTCCCTTTGATGGTAGTGATAGTATGTATATGTAATTTCCCTTTAGAATTACCCACTAGAATAATAGAGTGTATGTTATGTATATATATGGATATCTTGTTTGAATTTCGACACTAGTGACACGACATGTTGAATATGACCTCGGGATAAAGATTGTAAACTAAAAGGGCCAAACAAAAATGTAAAAATAAGTCAAAAGAAGAAAGAGGACATGAGAACGTAGGCACTACTATTCAGAATGGGTGCTAGAGTCCAAGGATAAATGACAAAAATGTGAAAATACTAACATACATGAATCCTCGTGACTTGACAAGAAGTGGGTACAAAAGTGACATATGTGAGAGAGAAAGAAAATATAAATCAAGTCAAACAAGTGGATGGACTAGGAGTGTGTCACGATTGAATACATTAATTACTTAAGATCCAAGTATGTGACAACATTCTTAGTGGTATAGTAATAATAATATGTTAGTGATTTTGTGTCTAAATTTACCCCCTTTATGTTATTTGAATGAAATTTAAGTAATGTAAAGGAACATACTTAATGATAATTCCGAGAGAAGTTGAATTGTAAAGGTGCACGTAGAATGTAAGAACTTATAGTGTGGCAAATAATGGATCATTGTTTTGACCCATGTGACATAAATAGAGATAGAAAAACCTTTGCAAGGAGCACTTGGTGAAACATTGAGATGATTTGTATTTTTGGGAGATTATGATTGTTGCCAATGGATATTGAAGAGGTAGGGAGTGATAAATTCCCAACCCCATTTTATATGTTTGAAAATGGGAGGATTTGGGAATTCTACTGCATGAGGAAGAGTGTTGGGGAAATAAGTCTAGTTTTACTCTTCATCCATGACTACATCCCCAAAATGTCTAACCGTTATAGATGGATAGAGACCAAATTTAGTTATGTTTTTAGTTCCAACTTGTACTTGTATTGTTCCATAGTGAATAACCCATAGAGGAGTAGTATAGGAAAGGCAATGACATCTCATTTCCCCTAGTTGTGCAAATTGACTTACAATAATTAATATGTTGTTTGTTGAATCAAAGTCATTTAATTATTAAACCAGGAGGTAAAATTTAAATAATGCAAGTTTTGTATGCACGATTCTGAGATAATTTAAGATGTATGGAAAGAAATAACCATCACTACCATACTTGAAATAACAATGCTTCAAAGTAGACAAAACTTAGAATTGAAAGCAAATGGTTTATAAATGTTATGACTAAGACAAATCTTATAAATTCATAAGGCGAGATAAAGAAGATAAAGTGCTTCCTTTGATAACATGCAATGAAAAAAAGAAAAAAATATGGAGGGGTTTAGCAGACCACAAGTGGGCCCTACCATGGGTGTTAAACCCTCCTAAATTTTTTAACTAAAGGATAATAAACAAAATTCAAATATTTTATTAAATTGGCATGAACATTACAGCCAGGAACTAAAGCAATCTCCTATCTAAATTTCTACTTATCTCTATATATCTACGTGTATGTATATATATTACCAGAACTAACCCTTTTGTTTAATACTTCTCATTTAGAGCAATACTTGAGAAGAATATTTCATAAAGGAGTTTAATAGACTAAGTAAAATATTCTTAGTAGACTAAGTAGAACATCTTTTGAAAGTAACAACAAGATATTCAATGCATGTTATGGAACTCATAATTGGTGTTCAATTAATTTACTAATTACTTCAATCACATAAGTAACTCAATAAATTAGTTTACAATAAATGATAAGATAAAATATTGAGTTATTTCATAGTTTTGCATGTTCTAGTTGTAACTTCTCTTTCAATGACACGTACTGGACTTGAGTTTCGTTCTTCATGTTCCAAGAGATCTTCATAACACAAGATTTATTGTCTTAGGTGATGCCCTTTTGCTGCAGATGATTAGCTATAGACGGTTCCTTTACTTCATATGATTTGTTTAATATAGCAAGTTTCTTACAATCAAGAGTGTCATCACACATATCATGATTCAAACAAATTATTACAATCATAAGAATACATGAACACACAAAATACCACAAAATAAAGATAACTAGAGATAACTACATTAATCATTAATCATGCCATAAGTTCAAGGTTGTAATGATAATGTTTAGCATAATGGTGGGAAAATACAAAGACACAACTATAATGGCTTAATCAAAATACATAAGATGAGTTGTTTATAAATGCAATAATCACAACTCATCACACCCGAGGATTAATCTCCTAAATTTCCTCATTCAAGGGCTTCATATTTATGTTTCCTTAAGCTCCATTCACACCTAAAATCAATTGAGGTATATGTTCCCTCTTTCTCTGATAACAAATAGCCACCATTACTCATAAATTTGATCCATACCCTATCTTGAATCCTTTGATCAACTGGTAAGTTACATGTCCATGGTGGGATTGGAAAGTGAAATATGGGAGGATGATAGCCTATAGGAAACCATTTCACTTTGTATGTATTCACTCTGTGAAATGTGGGAAGTATGTTGGGGTAGGAGTGCATTTCCTTTATTTTTATCGCTGGTGATAGTTCGCCCATCTAAGCCTGCAAGCATTAACAACCTTAATACTATGTTCCTTTATCATATCTCTAACTTCTTCATAGGATTCTTTCCTCGTTTTCATCACTCTCTTTTTTTACTTTATTTTCCACATATTTTTCATATGATTCGGAAGTTACATTTGTATTGTTTTCCTATTCTCTTATGTACAATGGCTAGACCTTCTCTAATTGATTATACTCTTCCATTTTCCTAGATTTTCCAATTCATTTGTAAAATAAGAGCGTATGGATTTAACCTAGACATCTCCAATGTATAGGATTAGAATCCAATCTCTATCATATTCAAGGGCATAGTTGTGAAAATAAAGTTCACATAACAAGTTCGGTACTCATGTGGACTATTTCTATACAAAGTGAAGAATGTCCTAGTTAAGATAATATCATAAATCATGTCAGAATTAATGCAAGTAAGTTTAAGTTGTAGAATCTTATCCTTCAAATAAATGGCATAAATTTTGGAAACTAGGACACTGAGAGGGGGTTGAATCAGTTTCTAATCAAAATTTTTGAGACATTTCCATATCCTTAATTAGTGTTATGATGAACACAAGAAATCATACACAAGAAAATAATAGGAGAGAACCAAAATTAAATGTGGGAAACCCACTGAAACCAAGAAATCTTCTTAGGGCAAGAATGTCTTGTAAATGTTACATGATTTCATGGTTGAGCTTCAACTCAACCTAGAGCTGCAACTCCAAAAATTATTCAAGCTACTACTTGAACTTTAGTAAGCTTATACTTGCACAAAATCTTCAACTCCCAAAAATTTAACCAGCAACAACTAATATTTTGTAAATTGTTACTTGCAAGGAGGCTATTACCCCCACATACTAAGCTAAAAATTAGAAAGAGACACAAAATTAAATGTGGGAAACCCAATGGGAAAAAACCCATTGAAACCAAGAACTCTTCTTAGGGAAAGAATGTCTTGTAAATTTTACATGATTTCATGGTTGAGCTTCAACTCAACCTAGAGTTGCAACTCCAAAATTTATTCAAGCTACTACTTGAACTTTAGTAAGCTTAGACTTGCATAAAATCTTCAACTCCCAAAAATTTAACCAAAGCAACAACTAATATTTTGTAAATTGTTACTTACAAGGAGGTTATAACCCCCCCACATACTAAGATGCAAATTAGAATTTTTACAAAAGATTATAATCACTTTACAGTGTTATTTTATACAAGTGATTATCACCACTTCTTAATCTCATTTTTCTTCTCCTCTAGTTTCAAAAACAACACACAACTCTCCATTCAAAAACAATGTCTAGTTATTCTCTCTCGCTACAATAACAACATTCTACATGCTAAAAAAATGAGCTTAAATAAACAAACACATCTCTTAAACATGAATCGAACGTTTCATGTTTTCGACTCTTCATATGACCATTATTTATTCATAGAACTTCATGTTTGCAAGTTGAAAAATGGCATGTCTTCAACTACTCCATGCAACTCACTTTTGAGTTTCTCCATTAGCTCCTTGATTCGAATTCATCACCGACTCTTCCTCATAGACATTTATCAATTAAGAAAAACCTATGTCATGAATATATCCTCCATTTTGATATGAAAAAACATCATTCATTTTGCAACACATCCACAACCATTAGAAAGAGTTAAACTCAAAAATTAGAAAATTTCATTTGTGAAATCTTGAGATTTAATGAATTTTCCATTCTCACATTCACCACCATGGTCATCGATAAGCTTTCTATGCTTCAAACATTATTACTATTTTCATTTCAATATTCATAAATGTGTCTCCATGTGATTTCCTTAGGATATTTCCAACATTCATTTAATTACAAATGTCACTTTCTCCATGTGTCACCTTATGATAAGTTATGGATCTAATAATCTATTAACCTTGGCTCATTCTAGGGTGTTCATGTCCATCCGAGCTATCTCTCAAAAATATGGCATAATTTTTTTCATCTTTCCACCTTCAACCATGAAATCATCACCGAGTGGTTCACTTTTCTTAGTACACATGTTTATGCCTTCCACTGATGTATCTTCTATCTCAAGTACATACCATTTGTGAAGTTCTAGCCAATAAGAATGTTCCACATACTTTACACTTGTCATCTTGTTCTTAACCTCCATTGTCTTCCGCAAACCATGGGCCAATGAGAAAGCTCCACACTTACTTCACAATCCACTTGATTTGTAATAAATTTGTTAAAATGTGAATCCTAAGCCAATCATACTTCTCCACATAACCTTGTGGTGTCGGACTTCTCAACTTGTGATGATTGAACCAATTAGATAGCTACATGTAACTCTATGGTGTCAATCTTATCGAATGTGAAGTTTAAACCAATATAACTACTCCATATACCTTTATGGTGTTGGTATTTTTTAGATTGCAAAGTTCAAACCAATAGAAAATCTCCATGTACCTTCAAAAATTTATAGTTTCAATCTTCTCATTTTTCATCTCTATGTCATAACGCAAAAAGTAAGCCAATTAGAAGGCTTGACATGTCTCTTCTTTGCATCTATTGGGCGAACCCTAAATATAATAAAATTTTAGTTTCTTCCACTTGTCTATCTAGTTTTGGGAGCATGTTAACTTTTAATTGCCACGACTGAAGATAATTAATTTTTTTCTTATCGACTTAAAAACTTTGAACAACCATAACTTCCTCCAAAGAACTTCAGTTTTCACAACCTTGGACTTATTAGAAAGATATTCTTGATTTATTAAAGAGATATACATCCATGAATTCTAAAAATTATTGCACATGCTAGAAAAATAATTTCAAACCTTGAGTGTTTCAATTTCATAGTTTGTTCCATAGTAATCTGAAACTATCCTGTAAATTTTGATGGTGCGAGGAAGAAGCCTGAGATCACAACACATCACCGAGAGACACCTATTTGCATGAAATTTCACTCAACATCACTCCTCCTTTTCAATCACTGC
Organism: Taxus wallichiana var. yunnanensis; assembly: GCA_018340775.1. NCBI lineage: Eukaryota > Viridiplantae > Streptophyta > Pinopsida > Cupressales > Taxaceae > Taxus > Taxus wallichiana. Next base: position 568,530,482 of record CM031235.1, read on the forward strand.
TATGTGACATTAATGAAAACACCAACCAATGTAAAAGGGTTCAACAATCTCCCCATTTGTCAATGATGGAAACAAACTCAAAAAAATTGATGGAAAGACAATGCACCAACACCTTCAATTATGCAATCCAATTAATACTTGTTTCTAAAACATTCTCTCCCCCTTTGACATCTCTGACAAAGGTGCACAAACATAACACCATGAGTAACATGAAAATAATATTAAATCATGTTAATAACTCAAAATTATTCCCCTAGAAAGATGTTGATATTTTGTCTAACCAAATTCACTCTCTACATAACTTTCTTCATTCAGAAGATGAAAATATCCCCTCAATCTATTATGTTATTATTCATCCAGTTCACTTCACCATGCTCATCACCAAGCTCAATTACTCCCCTTGGGAAAATTAGTTCATTATATGTACCATTATTAAACCTTGGCCTTATTTATTTGCAAATTTCACACTTTAAACAACTAACATATATGGTTATCACTTGTTCCAAACCTCATGTATTCCTTTGTCTAATACTACATGGCACCAATAATTTACCTAGTACTCAAAAAATAAGAATGACTAAATCTTCTTTATTTCAAAACTCATCCATTTTTTCATAACAATCTTCCCTTATCCATGGTACTAAATGTTTCTTTGAGATCTTGTCTTCTCCATAATCTACATTTTATAAAAACCGCTACTTACTCTTCCTTGTAAGCTTTCAAAACACCTTTCACACTTCCTTAAAAATAAAAATGACTTTTCTAAACTCTCAAGCCACCTCTTTTACACACTTGTGAGATATCAGGTTACTTGTTGTTCTTAAGCCATCATGAAGCATTATACATACTTAGTGGATCTATACTTTGACTAAACCTATGACTATCCCTTTGTACTACTGATTGTAAGAAACTTTCTTTTAAAATCTCATCACTTTGATATGTTTTCTTCCCTAAAAATGATCTACTGAGATACTTTCATGACAGTCTTTCTTGGCTTGCATAGACATTAGGTAGCACAAAACATCTTGACCATACTCCTTTATAATTCAAGCATTAACACTTGACCCATGAATTACTAACTTTCTTACTAACCTTGGCTGATGTTATGTACTTATCTCATAGATTAAGGCTTGAGAAAAACATGAGAGACATGAACTCACACACTTTGACTTCTTGTAGGCATATGAAATTTTCTCAAACACTCCTTCAAACATGGAAATTTTTCAAGACTTAAATGTAATTATTGATTATTGTAACCTCTCAAAATGACACAAATTATGGACTCTTTTGAATCAATTTGTATAAAATACATCATCTAAAACTACTATATACCTTTCAATAGAATTGTACTCTTTTTTGGAATCCTATCTTGTATAATAAAAACCTTTGAATCCATGACTCAATTATGATTCAAACTTGACAGCATAGAGGAAAAAAATTAGACTTTGAGACCTCTTGACCACATACTCTAGGTATGAACACTCAAAAAGAAACATTTAAGAGCTTTAATGAGCACCAATACATCAACATGGGACTAAACAAGCATTATTTAGATTTGACATACCTTAACAACCTAATGAACACTCCAATCAGCAACAACTGATAACAACTACCTTTCAAGATAAGCTTTGACAAATTCACTCAAATTTATCATGAAGAAAACTTGGTTGATAGATTTTTAGACTAATAACACCCAAACCATGCTTCCTTCAGCTATTGTATACCTTCTAGAAACCTATAGAAGGCATAATTATTGTGATATAAAATCAAAACAATAGAAAGTATTTAAAATAACTTGATGACTTGTTCTTTACTATTTCAAAATTTGAAACTTTCTCAAATTCCTTGGCTGCAATTTTTGGTATGATAGTCTCATCTCCTAAGTTATCACTAGTTGATTGAATACATACTTGATGATCTTCATTTAATTATTTTCCCTTGACTCGACTAATGATTATTCATGTTTGATAATTGGTTTTCTCTCATTATTCTTGGCTTGATCATAAACTATTAATGTATTTCTTGAAATTGCATCATTTGTCCACACTATTCTCTTATCACTCTTTTCTTTCTCATCTCTAGAACATTCTTCCTTAACCTTGTATATCCATTTAGCTTTCTTCTTTTAAGGATTTTTTTACCATGGCTGAAAAATCATTTTATTTCCTTTTAAACACCTCATCTACTATATTTTGTTTAGCCAATTGTACCCTGAACTTGTATTTCCCAGTGATATTGTTGAACATTTCCATTATAACTTGAACTCATGACATAGATATTAGTTAATATAATTATTACTAAGGTTTACTTTATTTTGTGGATTATGAGTATGCATTTATTCTTTTGGTTGCAATATGATGTTAAATGATGCTTTGTATAAATGCTAGCCTTGTTTGCAAAGAAGTTGTTATATGCAACAACTAACATGTAACAAAGGATCCATACAAAGTAATTGATATGCATCTAATGGAACTCATTCATAGCTATGAGGTCATCCACACCAATTGATGTGTAGCCAAAGGAACTCATTCATAGCTATGCATTTAAATCGCACTAAGCGAAGTGCAACCAAAGGAACTCATCTATAGAAGACATCCACATGCCAAAGGAGATCACACACATACATGAAACCGTGATTCTGGGAAGCTTGCACAACGTGGACACTACACCTAAGAATAAAAATATTGATAGAATAAGTAATTACGTGAACAATAAGAAGACTCAAATCCATTACCGATTATGTTTTGCAACTCAAACAAAGAACTAATTTAATAACTAGTTGATCAAATGATTCGTTAGTTAAGTTATTTGATTGTATGAGAAGATCTATTGAATAGTTATGTTGCATGCATGTAAGTTTTCGTATTGTTTGGTTAATATATTTTACTTAATCCAACTAAAACTCCTAGTAGGACTCTATCTCTTCATGCCTCTTGTAATGAAATATATAAAAAGGAAATATTAATTCCATATAGGATGCATAGGCGAGATCAATCCATGGAGAGGTAATTTATTGTATTTTCTACTTACAATATTCATGCTGATGAAATAAGAATATGATTTTTGTTAAATTGTTGTAGACACGAGACTTAAGAGGGATTATCACCCAAGGCAGGGCCCAATTGTGGTTTTCTAACCCTCTCCTTTTGTTTGTTATTTTAATTCATTACATGTTTAGAATTGCAGAAGTTTATTCCTTTATCTATATTATTTTTTTACATGCTTTTCCATAGCCATAGTATTCATTTCATTCATAGTCTAGTTCATTTCTAGTATTGTTATTTCCTAATTGTAGTGACAGAAATTTACCTTTACACCTCTCAAACATATGTAAATGTACATATAATACTGATAATAGTAAAATTTTACGTCCCTAGGTCTAATAATTAAATGAATGTAGATTGATGAACAACATATTAATTGTTGTAAGTAAATTTACACCACCATTTTTTGGAATTTTTGTTAGAGATAATATCAAGTTATACAATTTTTAAGAGGTTTTTCATTTCTTAGAGTAGTTTAGGTTTTAGGAAATTCACTTACAACCAACCCCCAACTAGTTTTCCATTGATAGATTCCATTAGTTGATGTATACACTACCCAAGGGATGCCCATGGTATGTTTTTTCCTAATCCATAAGTAGGACACATCTATTCATATACCTTTGAAGAATCGAAGAAGACGTCCCTTAATCAAGTATAAGATTTATTTATCAAAGATAATCCTCTAAGTGACATTAGAAGATTTTCCTAAGCAGACAAAAACAACAGAAGAATTAAATCATAATGTTTGAAATGGGAAACCACCTTTGAGTTCCCCATCACTAAAAACAATGCAACTACTGCTATGAAGAATATTTCTCCCTCATCCTTGCCCAACTTTCATGGATCCATGTCAGAAGACCCAAACACCTTTTTGTTTGAGTTTGATGTTTTTGTGCAGGAGTTATGATTATACTACTGATGCACATAAATTGAAGATATTTCTGATACACTCAAGGATGTAGCCTTCATATGGTTCATGGGATTGGGAAGAAATTTTGTAACCACATGGGCACAAATGAAGGATAAATTCCTCAATAAGTACTAGGATTATTATAGACCAAGTAGCATAGGAGGTGATGAAATATACATAATGGAACAAAAATATGATGAACCATTGGAAGACTATTTGGAAAGGTTCCTACTTTGTGTTCAGAAGTCAAGGCACAAAAAACTTCCACCTGAATCTCTCAAATTATTCTTTTTGAAGGGACTCAATGAGGAGGAAATGGATTCTTTAGATTTGATAGGAGCAAGAGACATTTCAAAAGCTATTTTTATTGTAATCTATGAAGCCTGCAAAAAATACTCAAGAGATACTATGAAGAGGGTAAGAAGTGTAATATAAAGAGGTGGATCAGCTACCAAAACAATTGGGGACATATCCAAATCAAATATTATCAACATATTTAAAAATATGGAGCTCGATATTTTTAATGACATGGCCAATAAATTAGATGTTCTACATGCCAAAACAATAAAGGAAGATGCAGAAGAAACCCTCACAGAGTACTACCATGCATGTAGAAGGAAGAAATATGACTGTAGATGTAGAGAATTGGCCAAAATTTCTCAAGAAAAGGAGGATTCACTTGAGTTCAAGATGTTGAAGACAGAGGATGGGAAATTTTTCTATGTTTCTCAAATAAAACCATGGCCATCAATGTAAGGAGGTATGACACAAGACCCTATGCATTCATTTCAAAATTGGTCTAATAATTCATATATGAAACACCCACCTTAGGCTAACACTCAAGGTGTGGCCCCATATCCTAACCAATATTAGCAACATTAGAAACCTCAATTCCAAGGCCAACCACAAAAAATGGAAACAACCTCCTCAATCATGGTAGCAACCTTGGAGAGGAAGGGAGCAGTTTAACAACCCACCTCCAAATTACTAGCAATATTATTAGTAAGCTCCTTATCTTTAGTATCAAGATCTCGATGCCAAAACCCCGAGAAGGATCTCAACAAAAATCTACCCAACTACCATCTCAGCCAATGCCTAGCCCTAACAATGAATATTCTCAGCCAACCTATTCCATTGAACCACTCAATACCCTACCTATTCTATTGATGTCAACAATATCCATCTTCATGCGGGAAGAACACTTCCTCCACCAGTTGTGCCCACCATTACTAATATTTTTGAGGAAATACAGATGCTACAAGATGACCCATAGTAAACCAATAAAACATTGCAGACAAATCCATAGCAATAGAAAAAGATGTTGCATGTTAATCTGCACAAACTTGAGAAAATTTCCAACAAGGGTAAAACATTGGGTAATGAGCCACTATTTCCTAAAAGGTTATAAGAAAATAAGAATGATGTCAAATTAGAATCGATTCGATTTTTTTACCAAGCTAAAATAATTTTTTGTCAAAATCCTATTAATTGGGCTATCAAAGACGTGCCCATATATACAAAAATTCATAAAATACCTATACATAACTTGAAAATGGGTAGGAAGAGGAAAGATCTAATTACTCTAGAGTTCATCGAGAAAACTAGTGATATTATGCTTGGGAACTCAATTATGCCCAAGTACATAGATCCAGGAAGTCCTTTGGTAAATGTCACAATCAATGGAAAAGTGATCAAGAACACTACGATTGACTTAGGGGAAGTAATAAATGTAATATTAAAAAAATTATGGATGACTCTAAGTTAGAGGAACTAAGACCAACAACCACGGTCTTACGACTTACAAACAAATCAACATTAAGCTCGAAGGAGTCTTGGATGATGTAGTAGTAGTGGTAGACTCTTATGAGTACATTGTTGGTTTTATTATTCTTCATCGGAAAGAAAGTTTGGGAGGATATCCTATTAACACGGGAAGACCATGATTGGAAACTACGACACATTCATAGGATGTAGAATTGGTAATATAATTATCTCTAATGGAAGTAGTACCAAAAATCTCTGCATGGTGGTATATATGGATTATTTTATAGTATATGGAAGTAATTTTGATGAAGCAATGAATAATCTAGAAAAAATATCAAGAGATACAAGGAGAATAACGTGTCCTTAAGCAATGAAAAATGATACATGATTATATATGAAGGAATAGTGTTAGGGAATTATCTATCAGCTATTAGAATTTAAGTAGATCCGGAAAAAATAATTGTGATTATAAATCTACAAACACCAAACAAGCAAAAGGATGTGAGGAGCTTCATAGGCCATGTTGGGTATTATAAAATATTTATATCAAAATTGAGTAAGATTGTAGTACTATTATTTTTCCTACTAAGAAAATATGTTTCCTTTGAGTGGACTAAGAAATGTGAGGTTGCATTCTAGAATTTGAAACAAATGTTGACTTTTGCACTTGTGTTAAGAGGACCAGATTGGATTTGTCCCTTTTGCATTCATTTTTATTCCTCATATCACGTCATTTGATTTGTGTTAGGAAAAAAAGATGGAATTCTAAACTATGTAATCTATTATGTCAGTAAGAACCTGTAGCACATTGAACTCAACTATACAATCACATAAAAATAATTATTAGAATTTTTGTATTCCATTAACAAGTTTAAAGACCACATCACAGGATCTTTGAGTTTTCATTCACATGACCACAATCCAATTAAATACCCGATCAATAAACTAGTTGTGAATAGAAGGATAATCGGATGGTTGTTGCTCTTGCAGGAGTTTGATGTCACCAATGTGGATAGTCGACAAGGACAATGTTCTAGTTGACTTTATTTCAAAAATGGAGAATAATAATGAAGAACAAGCGGTGGATGACTCTTTCCAATATGAGCACCTATTTTCCATTTCTATTAGAACACCTTGGTATGATGATATAGACAATTATTTAGTCGATGTGATACACCTCCACAATATTTATATTCGAAAAGAAATACATTATTGAAGATATTCGATTTTTTTTTTTGGATATCCGGTTTTATATTTCACATGGGGTGGGATAATTTTATGAGGAGATGCATAGATGATGAGTAAATATATGATGTTCTCAAATCATTTGATAGTGAACCATGTGGAGGACACTATTCTACAAAAATAACAGAACAAAAATTGTTTACAATAGGGTATTCTTGGCCTACACTACATAAGGATGCATCGTTATATACAATAAGGTTGTATAAATTTTGAAGAATTGGTAAGCCTATGAAATCATATGAGATGCCACTATAGCCTCAGTTAGTATTTCAGCCATTTGACAAATGGATTTTTTACTCCATTGGTCCAATCAATCCTAAATCTCATCGAAATATTACATTTTGGTGTGCACAAAATACCTTACTAAATGGATAGAAGTGAAAGAATTTCCTAATCAGAAGAGTGAGAAAGTTCCTAAATTATTATATGACCAAATTTTCACAATGTATGGAGTACCAAGAGAAATTTTTACAAATCAAGGTACACACATCACTGCTTGAAGTTATTTATGATCTAGCTAAGGAATATGAAATCAAACATAGGATTTCTAAACTTTATCACCCCCAATCTAATAGTCAATTTGAGGTACAAATAGGAAACGAAGCCATCTTGAAAAAAAAATTCACTCCACATGAGGGATTGGGAAGAAATACTTCCAGAGTCATTTTGGTCATTCAACACAACTTGGAAGACAACAACGAGGCTTCACACAATTTGAGATTTTTACGGTGAGATTGATTTTCTCCCTATTGAATTTGAGCATAAGAAACTAAGGAATGCACTTAAACTAGGCATGGATTTTTTTAAGCTCAAAGGCAGATAATTCTCCAACTCAATGAGTTGGATGAAATAAGGAGACAAGTTATGTATAATACAAAAAGATACAAAATTAAAGGATTAAATAGCATGAAAAATTCATCAAGAAAAGAAAATTTGAAGAAGGTGATTGGGCTCTCTTATTTGACTCCAAGTATAAGGACCACATGGGAAAACTCAAGACAAGGTGGCTAGGCCCATATGAGATTGAGAAAATCTTTCCCAATGGAGTTGTGAAACTCACTACCATAGATCCTGTGAGATTCAAACTACTATGAATGGTCATAGGTTGAGGTTGTACAAAAATCCAACTAATAAAAGTACCTTCATGCAATAGTTTCAGAGGAGGTCAAAGTAGGATGGAAATGAGAACATTAGAGTTAAGGTCAAAAGTTGAACCTATTGGTTCATCTTTTAAAGTTGCTGAAGAATGAGATGTTCAGTGGCCTTGGTATATTTAGCTTGTTGAATACTCCAAGGGTGAATAAAAGTGATGTGATCAACCTTCTTGGTGATCAACACCACTCAACTAACATGTTTTGTTTTCTTAGAATTTTTGTTTTGTAGGATTTGGTGTATTTGTGCAAGAAGTGCATGGTCTTTGATAGAAGGAGATGGTGCAAAGACTAAATTTCCACTTGCAACAACATGTAACAAATCTCTGTTTTGTTTTCTTATTGACATAACTTATGATTGCATGGAGAAAATAAGGAACAAATTGCATGTGTGATAGTGATGAAGATGATTGGCACTAGAAAAAGTCAATCTTCCCTCTCTAGGAATTAATTGATTTCATTAAGGATCCTTCATCATAATGGTACATATGCTTGGAGCACTAAAAATCATGATAAATCTATAGCATCATGATAAATCTGCAAGTGGTGAAGTTACAAATTATAACAAGGCACATGTCATCATCATCCGGGGCATATCTCAAGATAAGTGCACTCATTTTAGTTTAATAAAGTACCGATAGAATGATTATGTTTAATTAATATTTATGCCATATCATGAATGACATTAAATTATAATTATCTCTGCCACCTTTAAACCCTATGACTTATCACTACATGTCACCCCATTCCATCACACCATATCACCTCACACGTTTGCAACATTCAAATGAATTTAATTCATTTGAATCCTTTTTGTGTTGGATGTTATTCATTCATAGAATTCAAAAACAAAAGTATTCTAAAAACTTTACACGCACTTGAATTATTGTGTCATTGCTACAAAATGTGAGATTTTTCCCTTAGAGATAAAGGATTTTGCATATTTAGGATGGGAGGAGATTTGATTTTCCATGAGCCTATAGACCATTCACAACACCACATCCAGCCACAGATACTTCACTATTTTCAAACCTACATGTGGATGGAATATATCAATATGTTTCAGGGATTTAATGAATCCATGGTGATTTAATTTTCTGCAATGTTAAAATAAGTAGAGGCTACTATTAAATTTTTGGTAGTGAAGGTAGATGATGAAATTTTAGCTGCACTCATAGGGCTTCCTTCAGAAGGTGAGCTTTTTCCTAAGAAGGAAAACCTATATACATCTTGACAAGAGTTTAGTGATGAAGATGATAACCGTGATCTGATAAACAAGGTACATTTCACACATCTCTATTACCATTTTGGGTTAATGTTTCCAATTACATTATCAAATACTTTACTGCGAGGGTAGATACTCCAGCTTAAATACTATCCATTTTAAGTTATTGAATCATTTGAAAAAAATTGTACATGTTAATGTTCCCAATTTCTTAAATGAAATCTGAAAAGAATAAGTAGAGAGTCCCATAGGGGAAGGTCAAATTTGTCTCACATTTTCTTATCACTTTGATTGTAAAAATCATACTTGAAAGAGAACACTCTGCATTGAAATGGGAAGATTTCTTAAGGGCCAAAAATATTGATGAGTTATTGTGAAAAGGGAAGAAAAGACATAGGAGCATATGTAGTTCCTTCACACCTTCATCTAAACTCATTGCTTCTACCTCTAAGCCTTCAAAAACCCCTATTTTTGAGAAACCACCATCTCAGAGAAAAACCCTTAGCCCATTTCTCCTTAGAGGATTCTTATTACAAAAATCCTCCTTAGAATATTTGCACTTGAATCATCTTCATCCAAGGGAAAAAGAAAGTATTCTAGTACAACCCCTAAGATGCCTATAAGATCACATAGGTTGCGTACTAAAAATCCAAAAACCTCAAAGCATATGACACCTATCAACATTACACTTGAAATTAATGGAGAATATGTTGAAATAGACATTCTAAAGAGTGGTGATGAATTTACATATGATAAAAAAATACTTGAGAGTATCATGATGGATATGGAGAAGCATAAGGAAGTATATGTGGTGAGAAACCTACACAAGAAATTCCTATTGAATAGATTGAATTTTAGGAAAAGTAATTTCATGTTGGGGAAACCCATGAGAAGTATGTAGGAGAAGTGATTGCCCAAGAAAATCAATATACATCCCATGCAAAGAAAATAGAGGAAGTTCATGACCATGCGGTGTTTGAAGTATGAGACTAATGAAATATATATTGGGGATGATTTTCCCCATAATTTTGAAGAAATTATAGAAAAAACTGTTCATTTCATTAAGACAAAACAATCACTTGATCATGACGAAATATTACAAGTGGATATTCCTACAATTATATAGGATACAATTGAGACAATATTAGAACATGCTTCCCCATTATTGCCACAAGATAGCTTGCAACCACATGTTATCATTAGAGAAGTTTTCAAAGAACCTCCCAAACCAGATTGTAGATCCATAGGTACCCGAGAAAACATTTTTAGATTATTAGGTACAATAGTTTGAAAATTATGTTGATAAGCCTTCAAAGTAGATGGGAAAGGGAGAAGGAATAATTAATATTCCAACACCAATATGACATTGAAGAAAAGGAAAACGAGTTTAAGGCTAAAGATAAGGAAATATTCATACTAAAGAAAAAGTAGGAAGATAACAAATGAATTGTTTAGGTAACCAATGAAATATTTAAATACAGGCCACCGTCTAACATTTATGTCATTTTCTTGAAATAACAAATGTTGCAGTTAAAGTATACCGTATCAACAATGATATTCCATTTGATATAAGTGGATCCAAAAGTTTCTTCATAATTTACCTGCAAATGCCTCATGAAATAAAATTGTTGTTATGTGAGTTGTATATGTACAATTATGCCTTGGAATATGATTGGATACTAGATTCTAGTACTTTACATTGGAGATTTTTCAATTAGGGTATTGTGCTCTTATTTTAATTATGAATGTATAAAGAGAAGTATATGGAAGAGTAAAGGTGATTTTCAAAGGAACATCCATTATTGATCAAGGGTGAAGAAAAAAACAAAGGAAGATCTTGAGCAAGTATGGAAAATACATGGAACACATGGAAATTATATGCCAAGTGTATTAAATAAGGGATGAATCTCATAACGAAGCCATGGATCACACCAAATTCAATGGCCAAGAGATAACACAAGCCTGCAAGATGTGTTGGCATGAAATGTGCCCTACGATGCAAAGAAAATAAATGCATTCTTATCATAATATCATTCCAACTTTTAGGAGGATAAATTCATACATTGAAATTTCTAAAGGAACATCCATTAATGATCGGGGTGAATCTAAAAATATAAAGGTAGATATTGAAAAGTATGGAAAATACATGGAACACATGGAAATTAGACGATGCGTGCATCAAATGAGGGATGAATCTCATAAAAAATATAGGGATCGCATTAAATTCAATGGCCAAGAGATAATACGGTCATATAAGATGCACGGGTAAGAAACATCCCCCTGAAATGTAAAGAAAAGAAATGCATTCTTATCATAATATCATTCCAACTTTCAGGAGGATAAATGCATACATTGAAATTTCTAAAGGATGTGGAAAAACTTGGTTTCCTATTAGTTATTATCCACCAATTTTCCACTATCCTATACCACATTTATGTGGAAACAAGGCACTAGATGAGGACATATAAGACAAGGTCATGGAAAGATATAAAAGGAATGCAAGGTACTTCTTCACCGAGCTAGAAGGAACATCTACACTGAATGACTTCAAGAATTTATGCAACATCATACAAATAGACCCAATGAAACTTTAGGAAGAGCAATAGAAAAATGAATGAGGACAGTGAAGATGTTAATTTTGTGGGCATGATGAGTCATTTTATTTCCTTTTTAAACACATTATCTATTGTATTATGTTTAAACAATTGTACCCATGAACTTGTATTTCTGGTGCTATTCTTTGAACATTTCCATTATAAATTGTACTCATGGCATAATAATTAATTAATATAATTATTACTAAGGTTTACTTATTTTTTAGATTATGAGTATGCATTTATTCTTTTGGCTGCAATATGATGTTAAATGATGCTTTGTATAAATTTCATCCTTGTTTGCAAATAAGTTGTTATATGTAGAAAAAGATCCATGCACAACAACTAACATGCAGCTAAAGGAACTCATTCACACCTATGAGGTCATTCACACCAACCGACATACACCAAAGAAACTCTTATGTGGTAAGATGTCTCGCAACCAAAGGAGATCACACACATACATGAAACCATGCTCCTCAGGAGCTTGTACAATGTGGACACTACAACTAAGCTCGCACGTATTGATCAAAGAAGTAGTTTTGAACAATAAAAATACTCGATGCGATTACTTGATTATGTGTTGCAACTCAAAAAAATAAATAACTCGTTTAACTCATAATTTAATAACTATTTGATCAACGGATCAGCTATAATTATGTTATTGTATGAGAACCTCTATTGAATAATTTTGTTGCATTCATATAGATTTCTAGATTTTTGGTTAATATGTTTTACTTAATCCGACTGAAAATCCTAGTAGGGATCTATCTCTTCAAGCCTCTGTTGTAATGAAATATATAAAAAGGAAATATTAATACCATAGAGGAGGCATAGGTAGATCAATCCATAGATAAGGAATTCGTTTTATTTTCCACTTGTAATCCTCATGCTGATGAAATAATAATCTCATTTCTATTAAATTTTTGTAGACATGGGCCTTAGGAGGGATTAGTACCCAAGGAAGGGCCCACTTGCGGTTTGCTAACCCAATCCTTTTATTGCATGGTTAGAATTGCAGTAGTTTATTCCTTTATATGTATTCTATTTTTACATGTTTTGACATAGCCATAGTATTCATTTCATTCATAGTCTAGTTAATTTCCAGTATTGTTATTTCCTAATTGTAGTGATTGTAATTTACCTTTACACCTCTCAAACATTTGTAATGTGTGCATACAACACTTGCAATATTGAATTTTTATGTCCCTAGGTCGATAATTAAATGACTGTAGATTTATTAATGTGTATTAATTGTTTCAAGTTAATTTGCACCACCAATGGTTGAATTAGTCTCATTTCTAGGACTAATCTTCACATTGGAAGTCTTCTTATCTTTCCTTTTGAAAGTATAATTATTGACTGAAATTTCTCCTTCGATGTCCAGATTAGTGAGCTAGATACCAAAGAAAATTGAACATATTTAAATATTCAATGGTTTAAGGACCTTGAAAATGGGGGTGACAATTGGATAGGTGAAAACTAGATAACATCATTGCAAATATGATGAACCTTAAAAACAATGGTAACTAAGAAGAAAATGGATTGGATGGTAGATGAGGGGGTTGCCTGAAAAAATTGATTCCAAGAAGTGTTAACTTCCTTAGCGGATGTCAACCCCCTATTTGATAAAGTAGGATAAAATTAATTATAATAAACTGAATAACATGCAAAAACAGAAACATAACAGAATCTAGAAATCACGAAATGAAAAGTGCAAATCTGATCTAAATCAATCACAAAGTAAATTGTACCTCATTGGGGTAGCAAGTGACCCATGATGTAGAGGGTTGGTCAATGGAAACCTGAGTGGATGGATCTAGACAACAAGCTGAAAATGTAGATCAATAAGGATCTAAATGCATATTATATGATAAAAAGGGTCTAAGAAAAATGAAAAGAAACTGTAGAGGAATATATGAGAAAGGGAAATAAAAATGATGTAAGAAACATATATTTTGATGGATTATATTGCTAGAAAGATATGGTTCAATAGAAACACTGGCTAAGTTAGGAGGAACCGAGGACATAAAGAATAGATTTAAGCGATAGAGAAGTAGAGTAATGGATCGAGAACTAAAAATAGTAATAGAATAGGAAAACACACTGATGAGGACTGTAGAATAGATTAGGGTGATAGAATAGGGATAGGTCAATGGTGACCTAGGAAGTCCTAAGCAAGGGTGAGGATGGATGGGTTTATGAACAACGTGTAAAAAAATGAAATAAGAAGATAAAAATGAAGCTCGATGGTAGCTAGATGTGAAAAATGTTAGTTTTTGAAAAAAACATTAATGATGATAAGAAATGATAGCATAAACCAATATAAAATCAAGATAAACTTCACGAAGTCCCCATAAGTGATGCAAACAAGTTCTAAGAGACTCCAAGATGGCTACAACATCTACAATAATGATAACAATCAAATGTAGGATTGTAAAAATTCAAGAAAACTATTATTATTCCCCCTTTTGGAGGAGAGATAAATTTTACCTTATAGGGTCAACGGAGACCACGGTGGGTCACCGCCAACTACAAGAGAAAGGTTAGTGGGTGGTAGTAAGATGATTTATTTGAGATATGGGGATTTTATGGATTATGATGAATGTTTTAAAGAACTTAAGTGGTTTATGGTTTTCTAGGGAAGTGTCATGGGTAGGTGAGAGGTAAAGGGGATTAAATAAAAGATAAGGTTGGCCTAGGGATAAGAAACTAGGTAGTTAGAGATGATAAAAAACTTAGAGCATGGAAAGTATGAATAATTAAATAATGAGATGTAGGTTAGGAGATAATTAATGGGAATTAATAATAGATTACATAATAGATGGGAAAGAAGTGAACATGGGAAACGGAGGTAGCGATACCAAATTTTGGTGTCTACATTTTCCCCTTTTGTCTAGTGGTTTGCATAAGCAAGCTGCGAGATTAAAAAAATATGAGAAAAGTGGGTGAGATGGGATGACCGAGGATTGATGATGAATTTCCCCTCAAAAAAGGTATGGACGAAAAAAAAGGAGTCAATCACGAGGTTAAAAGAGATAGGTGAAGAAGGGAAAGTGGGATAAAATAATTGGTAAAAGGATGAGGCGAGGCAAGATGCTCTAAGCAAGAAGGATTTAATAAAAATATATTGAAAGATAATGACAAAGTGATCTTAGGAGTCACATTAGAAAGAAACAACTTTCACACTCCTCATGTAGATGACGATGATGTCCTGTAGTCCGTGAGTTGGTGAAAATCACAGAAAAATGGAGGGAATCCAATGGGAAACTACTCAATATGGATGTAAGTCATGGGGACCAACAGGTCATAGGCACACATCAAAATTATGTGCAACCAAATGTGAAATAATTTTAAATCCTTCATATATGAGGAATCGATTGAAAGGGGTATGCATCCATGGAGGATGAGAATGGAAATAATGGTGTCATGGTAAAGGACACAAAAATGGTGAAAAAGGAAAAATATGAAAAATTGAGGATAAAAAATTCCCCAAGGGAAATAAATATGGCCACAAAGGTGGAAATTAAAAATTGAGATGGTGACAAGATGGTGCCATAACAAAACAACATAAAATGGATGAGGGAGACTATGAAAGACGGTGCCCAAGGTGATTTGATGGCACCTTAGGCAAGTTTACATCAACCCATAGGAGTTGGTGGTGACTTATGTCTGTGGTTATATAAGTGCTAAAGTCATAAAACCAAGGTCATTTTCACATCTCTGAGTGTTGAATTGAGATCTTAAAGCTATAAAATAAGATTTTGATTTGGAGAGAGATGGAGGTCAGAGGAGTATCCAAGAAATGCTAGAGGGTTCATACGATGATGACTGATAAAAACCCTAGCTTTTTTTTAATTAATTTTATGTTAATTTATTTTTTTGAATTTTTTTATAAATTAGGAAGGGCCAAGGGGTGTTGATGGTGAATAGATAGGGTATCCTTGGCCCTAGAAGGTGTCGGTTGACCCCTAAGACCATCAATATGACACGGGTTGATGTCAACTAGGGAATAATGAGGTAGATTGATGATTAATTTTTATTTTGGATAAGGGCTAGATAAAATCAATGATGAAGGGACTAATAATAAATTGGTTGATTGGTGATTATCGTCCCGAGAGACCTTTTTTGAGAGACTAATTCCTCACACCTGCTTGTGTGACCATCGAGCAAACATATTTGACGTTGAGTGGGATCACTTAACGCCTGTGGGATTGGGAGGATTCATACATTATCATAGGATCCCATGAGATTTGGGGTTGACGATTTCATTAGTCGAAAGGTGGGATATGCACACATGCACCTTTTGGTTCAGAATGGGTGAGATGATGATCACCCTAGAGGATATGTATCACATCTTTAGACTATTGATATAGGGGGAGAAGATAGTTCCCATTACACGGTGGATAGTGCAATAGAAGTGTTGACAAGGTTATTTAGAGATTATTCACCCATTACATTTGCATCAGGGGAATTCTCTTATGAGATGAGGTATGAGCATGGGGATGCATAGAGTAGATTTATTTTTGTGTTGATGATTGTCATTTCTTGATATGTTTTGTTAGACTGGGGAGCCAAGTTTCTATGGGCATTAGCAAGGTTCCTAACCGATATGGTTGATTATCAGAAAATGTTCTCATTTGGTACCACTCTACTAGCGTAGGTGTATTATGAGTTATCAATCCACAAAACTAAAAGGAGGAGAGGGACAGATGTAGGCTTTCTCCTACACTGTTGGGCTTATGAGCACATAGTAGTCATTAGGCCACCAGGGCTACCATGGGTTATAGAGGATGATATAGAGCTCACATTGAGATTCTTGAGATGGAAAGCCAACCAAGCTCACCGAGATAGAGGAGTGAGGAATGCATGCTGGTATATTGGTAGGTTTATAGAGCTCAAGGGAGAGTATATTAGATGGTGACCAAACAGGACTTCCTGCATGGCACAGGGTAGATGGACAGGTTTATTTTTATGAGGAAGATGAGGTGGTTATAGGGCCATAGACAAGATATGATTGAGTTTTTCAGTTTGGAAGGGTCCAATGATAGTTTAGGGTCATTCAAATGGTATTTGGGGATCCCATATCCTATGTGCATGAGTAGATAGATAGGGATCTTCCTAGTCTTGACATGGAAGGCCCAATGGAGGAGGCACTAATGCTATGAGATGAGGATGATGATGTAGGTGTTGGAGCATGGTTTTCTAAGTGGACAACCACTACTTTGGCGGCTCAAGTAGCTAAAGAGGGAGGGGATGAGGAGGAGGAGATGGAAATTGATGTAGTTATTGGTCCCGGAGGTGGAGATGGAGATGGGAGTTGAGGGTAGACTATAGAGATGGTGTAACCATGCACAGAGTTAGATATGGTGACCACCGAGAGAGATGCCTCTCATCAAGAGTGATATATTGCATGATAGGAGTCGTAGGAGAGAGACCGAGTCTTCGAGGAGAGGGATCGGTACAAGAGGTAGCGGGAGGCCTATAGAGCTCAATTTAGAGATCTTGTTATGATTATAGTCATAGATTCTATGAGTGGTGCACTTTCAACATCATAGGGAGGAGGAGAATATGCTACCTTCTAGTATGATATCCATGGATCAATATAGAGTTGTATCCACATAGGCTAAGTGTTACAAGGGATTGTGATCAAGAAGCTACCATGGACACTGAGGTATTGGGAAACATGTAGTGGCGAGCAGTGGCTGGAGAAGGACCATCTAGGAGCACGGAAATTTTGGCTCGGTTACATGTAGGAGAGGGACATGGTGGAGGCAACAAGGCTAAGAAGCAGAAAGAATGACTTGCCTCACATGGGTTAGAGTCTAGGCTTTCCGATGTAAACTTTACTAGTTTTTGACATCTCTACTTTGAGAGAGGACCCTTATAGTTCAATGATGTATAGATACATTGATTTTTTATTATATATATGATATATAATTTTTTTATATTTTGACATGTGTCAATTGTGTGATGTTGATTATTTGATTTATGATGATGTGATGTGGATATGTGATGATGATGATTATATGTGTTCTTTATATTTGATGATGATGGTGAATTTATATGCAATAGTTGGATGTTCTAATATGTAATATGTGATGTTTAGTGGAAAAATAGATGTTAAACATAGATAAATGATAAAGATAGAACATGTAAATTTGATTTATGATTTGACACATAGTACACAAAGGATATGTGTGGAAAAATTTAGAATAGAATGCAACTATATGATTAGTGAGTGATGGGTACAAATGATGCTACATTGTATTAAGGATTACATGAGGAAACAATGCCTCCAATTATATTGGAAGTGAATGAGAAGGGGATTCCAGATAACGTAAGGCACATGTGACTAAAACACATGTTAACAAAAAACCAACGATAGTTAGTTATACTAATAAATCATAGAGGAAATATGGGTGGAATGAACTCATAAACCTAATTTCAACACAAAAAAGGTGTTTGTGATGTAACTTTTACATGGAAGAGGGTTCTCCATAAGTTTTTTTCCCTAGATCTATGCCCCACTCTAGGTAGGGAGAATAGAGCAAGCCCGATCAATGTGGGAAGTTTACTATGAGAAAGCTTATCAATGTAGGAAGATTTCTTAAGATGTAAATAAGATAGAAGGATCACTAAGGTGGGAAGCCTTTGATGATATGATATACGAGAGTATCCAAACTTTGAGGGTATGGTCTACTTTATACATTGATGATTCTGATGGCAAGATTGATATACATGATAGTCTTCCTTCAAAGGATTGGTCTATTTATTTGATTTTCTTTCTTTTTTGTAATGAAAATTTTTCATTCGAGGGAGTAGTCTATGTTTTATAACTTTGAATTTTGATGAGCATCCATGAATTTTTATATTTACATGGGGAATATCAAGGAATAATTGGTTAAACAACTTAAGAGGGGCTAATAGATGTAAAAGTGACACCTTTAGACCCTTATCATGGTTCCAAGAGGTAAATAAGAGGATGATGAATGTAATTATCATGGGGTTCTCACCAAAGAGGGAGAACCTATCCATAAGTAAAATGTTATGGGAAGATTCATTGTGCCCGATTTAAGGTCATGTCAATGAAAGTGTCGGTAGACCACATAATTCTAAATCATTATAATGATAGATGGAAGATGCTAATGATGGAGGAGTGATCTAAGGATATGACTAAGTGCTCACATGTAGTGTGATAACTATAGAATGGTCACAAGTGCAATGCATTAAGTGGTTTGACTTCAGTTTACCATCGAGGAGGCCAAATAGTAGGCTCCTAACCCATACTTATACATGATAATGTATGGTCCAAGCCAATACAAATGAAAACTTTCCACGTTGGCTCCTTTCAGAAGTAGTAACATTGTGATTTTCTTTAAGGATGATATCACTAACACTAAATTCATGCTCTCTAAGGTACTTGTTGTAAGAAATTTTGATGCACTCTTGATAAACATGATGATTCTCAAGAGTGAAAAGGTGGCATTTGTCTAAAAACTTGAGCTATGCTAGACACTCCTGGTGATAATATTCATCGAAATGAGTTCACAAAGATATATGCAAAAGGATTGAATTTGAACTTCAATGGGGAGAATGGCTTCAGAACCATAAACAAGAGAAAAGGGCGTAGAACCCATGGAAGCACAGATACTAGTCTAATAATCCTAAAAATAAAAAGGGAGAGGAATATGGAAATAACTACCTGACTGATCAATAACCTTCGCAATAATGTTACAAAGAGTATTGTTATTCAGATTTGGATTGGTCATTAGCTTAAGGATAGTATGGAGAAGAGAATATAAGTTTTATATTGAATGAGTAACAAAGCTTATTAAGATATTTATTTATAAAGGACTTTTTGTTTTCCGTGATGATTTTGGAGGAAGGCCCAAGTGGTAAATGATATCTTTGATAGATAAAATTAATAATCGGACTAGCATCAGTTAATGTGAGTGGAATTGCTTTCACCCACTTGGTGAAGTAATTAGTTGACCGATGATAGAGTGATGTTATTGTGATGAATGAGGATTGATGGTACCAATGAGGTCAAGGTCCCATTGCAAGAAGAGCCAAAGGTCGTGATCCAACTACAAGGCTTGACTAGGAATGCAAATAGGATTGGAATTTTTTTGACATTTCATACATTTCTTGACATACTCACAACATTCATGATTGAGAGAAGGCCAATAATAACTAAGACAAAGAATTTTCTTATCAATATATAAACCACTAAAGTTTCCACCAACAATTCCATCATGGACTTCTTGGATAGCACAAAGAAGACTCGTGATACTTAAGGCATTGAAGAGGAATGCCATAAAATCCATGCTTATAAATTATTCCACCAAGAATGATGTAGTGATTAACATGTTGAAGAAAATACCTCCTTCCATTCTTAGATAGATTGGAAGGAATGATGGATTTGGATAGATAATAAAAAAATGGAATACCAAAGATCCAACGAATCTGGACTTGATAAGATTAATGTGAGGTAATTCATTGAATTTTAAATCACTATGATGAATGACAACAACAAGCTTGGATTATTCTATTGTCCATGGGATGAGAGTTGTAAGATATGCCATCATATCAATGAAGCAATTGGACGATCGAGGAATGGCTTGGATAGTGTAAAATTAAAATGCTTCAAGGAGGAGAAGGAAGATATATCTATATTTCTTAAGGGTTTCATTTTTTTATTGATACTCTCTTGCAACTTATTGGATGATAAGCTTAGAATCCCCCTAGATGTCAAGAATTCGAACACATAGAAAGGAAGTGGTTTGAGGACCCAACATAAGGGCTTTGTACTTTTCCATATTGTTTGTGCACTCAAAACTAAGTTTTTTTATAAGGGTAATAGGATCTTCCCTAGGAGGAAAAATAATGATGTCAACGCCTCCCCCTTTCTGACACTTAGAACCATTGAAGAATATGGTCATTGTTAGGGGATCATCCTCATGGTGGAAGTGATTGATAGATTCATCTAGAAACTGCTCGTGAGGAAGATGCATATTAGGAAGATGGCCTTCAACTAATTTATTTTTGATAGCTTTTCCCTTAATATATTTTTGAGAGATGAACTTGAGGTCAAATTTGGCATAAGCATGAGCCATTCGAGTAATGTGATCATTGTGATAGGGTTTAGAATGAATTGTTTTGAGAAGATGAAAGCTAGTGATGACATAATTTTTTTGATTGAGAAGATAGTGTCAAATCTTAGAAGTGGAAAAGAAAAGGGTGCAACACAACTTTTCAGCTTAAGTGTAGTGAGTCTCACAATCATGGAGGGTGTGATTGATGTAATAAATGGCCTACTCACAACCTTGGTCATCACATTGTGTTAACACAATGCCTAGAGCATGATTAGTGGCAAAGATATATAGATAAAAGGGCTCCCCCTCGTGTGGAGGTGTAATCACTTATGGGGACAAGAGATAATGCTTAATATAATCAAAATTATTTTCACAGCTTATGGTCTTAGTTGAAGTCTACATCTTTTCGAATAAGATTATGAAAGGGTTGGCAATGATATGAAAGTTGTGATATGAAACTACTGGTGATTGAAGGCATCCTTCGAGACTATGAAGTTGCTTAATATTTAAATGAGGATACATCTCATTGATGGATCTTATTTTTAAGGATCATCTTTGGTACCCACTGATAGACATGATAAATCCAAGGATTTTTCTAGTTAACACTCCAAATACACACTTAGTTGGATTAAGATGAAGAAATAAATGAATAAGATGGTCAAAAAGGACATCAAGAACAACAAGGTAATTGTGTCAATGTTTAGATTTACCAAAAACACCATCGAAATAGTCCTCTATATTTTTATGGAGGAGATCATCAAATATTTAATTCATGGCCCGTTAATAAGTGGCTCTGGAATTTTTCAAACCAAACGACATGACCTGATATCAAAAGGTCCCCAAGAGGTGATAAAGAGAGGTCTTATGTTGGTCTTCTAAAGGGATGAGAATCTAAGTTTAACTAGAGAAACCATCCATAAGATAAATCATCTCATGTATTGTGGTGAGATCCACAAGTTGATCAATGTTTGGAAGGTGGAAATCATCTTTAGGGAAAGCAAGCTTTAGATATCAGAAATCCATGCATATACAAAGATTTTTAGTCATTTTATGACATGGATGATGTTATATACCCATTCACGATAGTCAATAAGGATGATGAATTTTTCAGAAAGAAGGAATTCCAACTCCTCTTTAACAAGGAGGGAAACTCAAGCATACAGGTAGTAAATCTTCTACTTCACCGATTTGGCATTACGAAAATTGATGATTTTACGGATGACGATAGAGGGATAAAAACCTGCTATTTCAAAGTATGACCTGTGAAGGCTGACTATGATGAGAAAGGAATGCGGTGAAAGACTCAAGATCCTTTGGGTCAAGGGATTGACCTATTTTGAGGATGTGAGGCTCCTAAGGAGTCCCACTATTGATGTCGATGGTGGTTTCATTAAAAAGAGTGGATTTCTTAAATGTGAAGGTCTTATGAAGATAAGAATATCCTGCCCCCATGTGGGAAAGGATGAAATCATTGTCACTGTAATGAATAATGTCAATAGTATAAGAGTCTTATTCTATCATCTTTGAATAGTGAAGGGTAAGGGACCTAGTCTAATTTGCACACTCATAATTGGTCGGTTTCAAGGTGATGGTGGATACTAAAAAAATTAATAAGTGATAGACATAGTGTCATCCATATCCATAGTCTCCTTGGATGAAGAAGGTGGAGAAGGAATGTTTATAATCATTGTTGATGGTGGTAGAGGATCAGTGGATTGCTCCCCATGCCGAGTCCAAAATTTTTGTGAGGTTTGCGACATTGGTCAATGATAAGGTCATGCATGTCAATCTCATGACATCTATGCTAAATCCCTTCCAACTGCAATAATGAAGGTAGGTGTGGGCGAAGGAGGGTTTTTCTAGGAATCCATAACCATTGGTATAATCTATGGCATGGGGAAGATCAATGATGTGAGAAGAAGTGGAATCGACACCACCATAGATGAGATAGGTGTGAAGATGAGGTAGAGGCGAAAGGAATGATTTCACGATTATGGTTTTATACATTACATCTTCCCGAGACGATGAGGTGTAGGTATTGTGTTAAGTGTTAGAAGAAAATACACCCCCATCATAAGATTTTCCATGATTTTTCTAAATAATAATCGTTGGGAAGCTTAGATGAAGGGATGGATGAGCTAGTGGATGGTTGGGATGAGTAATTTTTGGAATGATAATATCATTCGGTCAATAGATCATGTTGCATTCTTGGAAGGGAGAAACGTCACTCAAAAGCATCAAAATATTTCTCTTGTGCTCATATTTGATATAATGATGTAGTTTTAATGGGACACGGCGCATGACAAAAATCCAAGTTCGTCAAGAAAAACATTGTATTGAAAATCCCTTTCTATGATATATAATACTTCATAGAGGAGCTTCTCAATAATGTAGGTGGAAAGGAAAACCATTTTGAAGGCATGACCAATAGCATCATTAAATGCATGATGGACCATGGGTTTTGGGTAATAGTGGATTTACGAATCTTGATCGATCAAAGGTATGTGAAGGGATAGTATTTATACTTTACCCATTCTTGATCATGGATTATTGAATGAAGGTATCATTGATTCTAACCATGATGAAAAGGGGAAGGTCATGTTCATCCAGTTTGATATATAAAATATCAGCATCATCGAATGAGATGGCAGTAGAAGTCACAAGTTCTCCTATAAGAGATGCAAAAGATTGTGTCTCATCACTATATATTGGGATGTATTTCAAGGATTGGTGAGATCATGTCTATGGTCTATAGAGCTTTGGATAATATCGTACAATCTGATGACATCTTAACCGAGGCACGATGGAGTTGTTTAACAATGCTTTGTTCAATCGGCTGAGGTTCGGCTAAGATAAAAACTTTGTGTTTGGATGATTATGATGATGAAGATGGAGTGGGCTCGCTAGAAGGAGAAGAGATGAAACCCTTTGGTTTTAATGAAGGTGTGGATGAGGTATACTCCTTAGGAGAAGGAATGGAAAAAAATTCCTAGATTTTAGTTAGGCTTCTTGTTTAAAATCATGTGGGACGAGATCAACTGGGTATCCAAACAACATTAATGAATAAAGGGGGCCATCCTTGGAGGAATCATCACTTGGGTGTGGGATGGCGGAAAAATTCCATGATGGATGAGGGGACTTGTGAACTTTAGTTGATGAAGTTGATGATGTGGATGTTGGAATGGATGTGGATGAGGAGGTGGAAGGAGGGGATTGATTTTATTTAAGAATAAGGTCATCTTCCTCGATAATATTGTGGACAATGGTTTGGAGTGATTTTCAATGTTTGGTGTCATGTCTAGGGGTACAGTGATAAGTGAAAATGAGGTTGGAGTCAAACCATGATGGCTTCTTACCATGTGGATCAAAGGATTTGATAGGAGGAAGTGTGATGGCAGAAATTTGAAGTAAGTGTTAAAGGACCTCTGCATATGATTCAACCAAAGTATTAGGAGGTGCCTTATTTTTGTGAGAAATTTTGGATTTAGAAGAGGAAGTGGATGTTTGAGATGTGGATGTGTGAGATGACTTAGATGTTGAAGGTTGGGTTCTATTATTTTTGGTTTTCATGTCTTGGATTCAGTTTTAGTCATAGTTAGTGCTCTAGAAGAGGAGGTGTTGGATGATTTGGGTTTCGGCTGATTGATTGATTATGATGTCTTGGATGAAGGGGATAGCCCTAGGAGAGATGGATGTGGTCTTAAGATAGATGATGTGGTATTATATTGTTTGATCTTAGGTGGAGGAATGTCTATCTTTTTATGGGGATGTGAAAGAGACCTTTTAGGAAACATGCCAAGGGTCTTAGATTTTTCTTGTGAAGAAGTACCCTTGGGAGGAATGAAAATAATCTCAACTGGAGGGTCCAAAGGTTGTGTGGTTGATATTGGTGGAGGAAGTAATTTATGTTTGATGAGATCTAAAGAAGGTGAAGATTGGCTTGATGTGGGGATGTTTGATTTTGTGGATGAAATAGGGGCATCATTTGAAGTTATTGTGAGTTGGAGTGCTTTCAAAAATTATTCAAATGATGAGAATGATGTGTGGGGATAAAACTATTTGGATGTGGACATAATAGTCAATTTGTTTGGTGTGGGTAAAAGTTAAGAAAGGTTAATTGGGATTGATTCTAAGGATGGTATGATAGGTAAGGGTGGAATGGATGTGGGTGAAGTAGTAGGTATGATCAAATCCAATGAGGTGGATGTGATAAGTGAAGAAGTAGAAATAGGTGTAGAATCACTAGTAGATGTCAATGTAGATGTAGATATGATTGGTGTAGATATAGGGATGAGTGTTGATGATCTTGTAGATATAGGGAAAATGTCCAAAGAGGAAGTGGGTGTAATGGTGGGTGAGATTAGTGGAGTTGTGGATGAGGTAATATCTTGATCAAGAATATTGGTAGTGTTTATTTTGCTAATAGTGTGTGCATTGGGTGGTTGAGATGTAGGAGGAGCAGCTTGATTTTTGGCGCGTGATTAATAAATGGTCATTTAAAGACATGAAGTGGATCATTCAGAGGTTCCTTAGGGTTATCCACTTGAAGGTCACCTTGGTCAATGAGTTTTTGGATAAGATCCTTGAAGTTTCAACACCTTTCTATATCATGTCCACAAACTTGGTGGTATTTACAATAGTGGTCCTCACGATACCACGCAGGTTTGGGTCATGATTCATCAAATACTTGAATGGTTTGAAGCATGATGAAATGGACTACCATCAATTTATCAAATATAGAGTTTTAGGATTCTCCAAGAGGAGTGTAGTTATGTGGTAGTATAGGGGATCTTTATTGAGGCCGTGTGTGCTAGAGGTGGGTGGAGAAGAAGATTTAACCACCATGGCATTGACCATGCTCTTGGATTTTTCATTTTGTGTGGATGATTTAGTAAACTCATTTCTTGGTTTTTTCAATTTAAACTTAAGTAGGCCTTTCTCAAAGGCATGGTTCTCAAATTTAAAAGCCATAGTTAAGGATTCTTCAAATATTTAGAATGATTGGATTTGTAATGTGTATGAGATATGCTTCATACAAGAGCATGAAAATAATTTGATAATAATTGGTTTATGATTCCATGCCATCATGGAAAAAAATTCTTTGATAGACTCTTCGTCTAATTTTTGAATGGCGTATAGGTCTATTATAGTGATCTTGTCTTGCGCAATGTTTATCGAAAAATGTTCTAAGAAGAGTTGCACAAGTTGGGTGAATGAGAACAATGAGTGTTGGGAGCTTACATTGTACCAATCCAATGCGGGACTAGCCAAGGACATAGGAAAGGTGCAAAACATGATTTCTTGGTCATGTATAATACGATAAAATGCATGCCTAAATGCATGAAGATATTTTCAGGGGATCTTCCTTATCTGTTAAATTTTCTGAATTTGAGAAGATCCCAATGAGGAGGATATGGTATGATTGGGACTAATGGATGAAAAGGTTTATCACAAATTTGTTCATAAGATAATGTGACCTTGGGCCCTAATGTAGTGGCCTCAAGGCTCACCAACCTATTCATAAAAGCATGCATGGGATCATTTGGAGTGGTTGGATAGGATTGTGATTGTGTGACGTGGGAAGTGGCTTGATAAGGTGGTTGATAAGCTTATGGGTGAGTGGGTGGTTGATGAATTTATTGATGAGGATGAATATAGGTCATGGGTTGAGATTGGATGGGTTGTTGCAATGGTTTATGTTGAGAAATAGGGACATGATGTGATTATTAGGATTGGGTTGGTTGTTGAGGTATATGATGAGTGGGGATATAGGTGATGATAGGTTGAGATTGTTGAGGTGGTGGATTGGACATCATGTAATGATAAGCACCCCTAGGAGGAGGTTGGGAAGTGATGACATTTGCATGTATATTGGATGTGATAGGTAAATATTGACTATGTTGTTTGGATATGATGGGAAATGGTTGATATTGTTGAAACGATTGAATGGGTATACTAAGGGTGATAGTAGAAGAAGAGGTGATCGGAATGGAAGTAGTGATATTTTTGTTGATGGGAGGTAAATTAGGGGATATGTGTGACTAGTTGAGTGGTTTGATGATATGGATGATTAGTAGAAGAGAATTGATCACACTCATGTTGTTTGATAGCTAGCTCACTCACTCATAGCACGAGGGGAAAAGAACATAAG
Source organism: Taxus wallichiana var. yunnanensis (assembly GCA_018340775.1). Lineage (NCBI taxonomy): Eukaryota > Viridiplantae > Streptophyta > Pinopsida > Cupressales > Taxaceae > Taxus > Taxus wallichiana. Next base: position 568,557,664 of record CM031235.1, read on the forward strand.
TTGTGAAGAAAGAACTTGGGTTATTTTGGGGTTATAATGATAATCATAGATTTTTTGGAGAGGTTTCCGTCAACAGGAAGTTGGGTTAACTTCCTAAGAAGTTAATCATGGAGGGATATGGGATTAGCATTAAGAATCTCTTCAAACTCCACATTACCATGAGGGATAATGGGATTCCTAGAAGCTTCAATCAATGTTGTGGATGGAGGAGTGGTTGGTCTATATTGGATGGATTGATGATGCAAGAAGGGGTTGGTCTCATCATAGGTGGTGGTTTGAACAAGAGTTCCTTGATGAGGCACATTTATGATCAAAGATTGGGTGACCATGGAAGAGGTAACCATAGGCATGGATGAGCCAATGGCTACAATGGAAGTTGATTGGGATTAAATTATGGAATTTTTATGCAAGATTTTGTTTAATTTTCCTAGCTAAAGAGTGTGTGATAAAAGGAATGAAAAAAATGAGAAAATGATAGCTTCGTTAATTAAGGAAAACAAGACAAACATGAAAATTTGTTTTGTTTTGATTAATTAAAAGATGTGAAAAAGAAAAGGGAAAAAGGATAACGAGGGTACCTAAGAAATGTAAATCTAAGGTTGTTTTTGGGTAGTTTTGGATGGGGATTCCTCGATATACCTTAAATTACAAGAGGCCTAAATATTTGTAGGATTTATAACATGGCTAGAATACCATGGTGGATTTCCTATTTGGTGATGAAATCCCAATCAGTCCACCTGATAAGGAATGTCTAGATGTTTGAATTGTATTAGTATTTTTTTATGTGTGTGAATAAATGTGAAATGCAACCAATTAAACTCCTACTTACACTAGATTTTCAAGCAAGAATGCAAGAGGCTCATTTTAAGCCCAAAACCAAATATGAAAATTCGATGAGAACAATCACACAAGGAATGGGAAATGTGATGAAAAAAGAGAAAAATAGATAAAAAGGATAATACATGGTGAACAATTTTCCTTTTTATCTTATCTTCAAGATGAAGCAAGTAAAGATAACAATCCAAGAAACCAATACGAACAATAAAAAGAAAATCATCTACCTACAATGTTAGTGGAAAAGAGAAGAAATGTGGAAAATGTAATGAAACAAAATGTAAGAGACTCACCTAAAAGGGTTGTCCCACCGGGCATGCCATAATTTTGACCAAAAATTATCATTCCCTATCCAAATCAGTGAACTAGATACCAAATAAAATCAAACAACTTCAAATATGCAAGGGTTTAAGGAACTTGAAAATGGATAGGACAAATGGATAGGCGTAAAGTAGATAACCCCATTGTAAATTTAATAAACCTGAAAAAAAAAAAAGGGTAACTAAGAAAAAATGGATTAGATGGTAGATGAGGTGGTTTCCTGATGAATTCAGTTCAAAGAAGTGTTAACTTCCGTAGTGGATAATAACCCTCGTGTTTGATATAGTAGGATAAAATTAATGATAAGAAACTGAATAACATGTAGAAACTAAAACAAAACTGAATTTGGAAATTGCAAAAATGAAAAGTACATATCTTATCTAAATCAATCACAAAGTAAATTGTACATGGTTGGGTAGATGGAGACCTTGGTTGCAGAGGGCGGGTTGACAAGTGACACTGAGTGGATGGATATGGACAGAAAGATAAAAATGTAGATCTAGAAGCATCTGCATGTAGATTAGATGTTAACAAAGGTCTAAGAATGCTGATAAGAAACTGTAGAGGAATATCTAAGAAAAGGAAATAAAAAGGATGCAAGAAATAAAGATTTGGATGGATTTTATGGCTAGTAAGATACGTTTGTTTGATAGCAACTTGGCTAAGTTAGAGGCAATTAGGGACAAGCGAGAATAGATTTGGGATGATGGATAAGTAGAGTAATGGATCTAAGAACTAGAAATAGTAATAGAATAGGGAAACACACTGATGAGGACTTATAGAATAGATTAGGGTCATAGAACATGGTTGAGTTGGCATGCGGCATGGGAATTCCTAAGCATAGCCAGGATGGATGGTTTGGATGGACAACCTCTAAACAAAATAACTGAAAGAAGAAGATGGAGATGAATCTCTAATGGTAGCTAAACCTAAAAACATTAGTCTCCGAAAAGCAAATAGTGATGATAAGCAATGATAGCACAAATGAATATAAAATCAAGATAAACTTCCCAAAGTCTCCACAAGTGATATAAGAAATCTCAAGGGACTCCTGAAGGCTACATCAACTGCAAGAAAGCTCGAGGTTTGAAGGTAGGATCACAAAAATGTAAGAAAACTCTTATCATGCCACCTTTTGGAAGGAGTGGTAAATGTTACCTTATAGGGTCGATGGCGACCAGTGGGTCCCCCAACAGCGGGGAACCATCCATTTGGGTGATAGAAGTATGATTTATTTGAGATATGGGCATTTTAAGGATTTAGATGAGTGTTTTAAAGCAATTAGGTGGATTAGGGTTTTCTAGGGAAGTGCCACGGGTAGGTGGGAGGTAGAGGGATTAAATAAAATCTAGGGATAGCCTAGAGATAGGAAACTAGGTAGTTAGAGATGATAAACAACCTAGAGAAGGGAAACTAGGAATAATTAAATAAAGAGATGAGGGTTAGGATATAATTGATGGGAATTAATAATAGATAAAGATAATATATGGGAAAGAAGCAAATGTGGGCAACGAGAGGTAGCGATAGAAAATTTCGGTCTCTATAATAATACATGTTGTTGTACTCAGATTACTCATGGTAATAGAAATGAGTTGCAAAATTCTCAAAATTATGACAAGTATAACACATGACATTGGCTTGGTGTGAACTTTCATTCCTATCATAGTTTGTAGCCTTGAACTCATGACACCTTTTAGCATAAAGTTCAAATTTGTTGTTGTTGTAGCACACTAAAATATTCATTCCTCTTAAGTGTTTTTTACCAAAACTAAATTAAAGGTCCTTCTAAACAATACTTGACCATATGCCCTTTTCCTGACAATTGAAACAAACTATGTTCTTTTCTTTCTCACTTCTATAGTCTCTCCATGGATGTTCATCTATGATTTTTTCTGCATTTCTTTTCCCGATGGACATAGTTATTGTTATCACCAAATTACTACACCCCCCAAATGGCCTAAAGGTGAATACAAAATTTGGTGTGATTGGGTAACATGGGATCACCTCTCAAGCTATGGGACTTGCAAGCTTGAGGTGAGCCTCTATAGAAGGTCATCTTCTTCTTCCTAAATTAAGCACTACAAGTACTCTAATGTAATAAAAATATACCTAGACCTATGTTAACATTTCCAAGTGATTAGAGAGAGAGATTTGTAGTAAATAAAATCTAAATTAAAAGTGGTGACGCACCAAGAAAGGGGTTTTCTAGAAAAATTACTGCTTTCCAATGAATAGATGTGATCATGAGGACGACGATACACTAGAAACTCAATTTACATATAGTACTTCATTCCTTGATAAGCACAATGACCTCAAAAACTTATAAAGGAAACAATGGTTCGATTCACGGTGCATCAATACAAAAAGGAAAGACACAGGATGCCATTAAAAATTTAGAAGAAAGGCTTGAGATCCTACAAAATCATAACTCAGCTTATGAAGAGAGGGGAAGCTTGGAAATCTCTAACCTTTTTTTGAAATAATCACCCCTTTACATTTATAGAAAATTCTGAGTTGTTGAGAGAAATAAGGAAGAATCCTAAAAACTAGGCAAGAATGTAGCAAATAATTAATCATTGTTGTTGGCCATGTTTGCCTCATTAATTACAACTCCACCTTCTCGGCACTACTCATAGAATGAGGAAATATTGTAATTTCAAAACACTAAAACTTCCAAAAATCCATTTCTTTATGGTTCCATTACGTAACTCTCATTCTCCCAATTCCATCGACTATAAATTTATGAGAAATGGATAGTCGGGGGGAGGAGTTATAGCTTGTTGAGAAAATGTTACTTTTTGGGTATTTCGGGCATTATACTTCATCAGCTCTCGATATATTTTTTTCAATGCTTAATAAATTCAAAAATTTATTTTCTCTAAAATTTTAAATTTTTACCTTTAATCGAAAACTACTATTTTAAAAATAAAATTCATCTTCTAATCTCTCATGTTACCCCAGAGTAAAAAATTGCATAGGATGGTTTTCGGTGTACTAATAATGAAAATGGCTTATCGGCATTTAGTTTCATACTTTCGCAACACCACGAACTCCTTGAAATTTGTCTTATTATTTTTTGGTGTGTTTTTCATTTTCACTTCCTCACATGTTTACCTTGGTGAGTTCGGGATTATCCTTCACATTACATGTTAGCAACCTAATCGTCTGAAACTAAGTTAGAAGACTCCTTATTTAATCATTCTATGTGGTATACATGCCAAGTAACTTGACCTCGAGCTCCATGCATATCGGATAACCCACTGTCTCAATATTGAATGAAGCTTTGATTCCACTAACTCCCCGACTACGAGAAGAGATCTCAGAGAGCTCCACGTAGCCAAGTCCAACATTACCGCCAACTTGCATTTTGAGTCCTGGATTAGCTATCCCTTTCAGGTTTCAAGAATTGAATCTTCCATACACATCATTCTCCACCACCACAGAACCTCCAAATCCCAAAAATCCAAAACTCCAAATTTTTCAGGATTTGAGTTTGAGTTCTTTTTCAAAATTTTCACCAACTCAAAGGGTGAGTTCCAAATTGTTAACCCCAAAATCCAAAATCGGGTCACTTTTGAAATGACCTTGATCTGAACTTTGAAGTGATAGCAATGAGCCAACTCCTGAAATTTTTACTTCTCTGCAAGCTCGTCAATCTTTAAAACTTGGCTTTACACTATCTTGAACTAGTCACCTACCAAGCTCGAGTTATTTCTCTTCCATGTGGATGAAGTACCCTTCTATTTTATCAATCCAATATTCTCTTGATCCACATGTTTTTCACTAAGCTTGTTTTCTTTATGCTTGATATCATGTATCACCATTCCTTACCTAGTTTCTATAAACCAACTTTGTAAGCACTCGAAAACAATTCAACTTCGAGCTCACCATCCATTCATTACGAGATACCTCTAACAAGTTCCACTACCACCATTTTGTGTGCACTTTCCTCAAACCAGTCGATCTTTGCAACATTTTGAACTACCAAGCTATCTAAATTCTAAAACCACCATTGTCCCTAGAACCAACTTGGTTCCTTGATACATCGCCAATAAACTGACCTAATCCAATGATCATCTCATACTTTAACATGCGAGCTCGATCTAATCTGATCAAGGTTAATTTCTTCCTTTTAACGTCCATTGGAGAGTTCATTCTAGTTCCTCTGAGATGTTTTCCTAAAACTTAACTACTCTCACCTGGATGGATCTATTTAAAACTATGACCACGATTCCTGAGCAATAAGACGATATTTTTTCATCAATATTCTGAGTACATAGGTGATTACCTCAAGCACTACGAGTAAAATATGATTTGTTCCATAGCTACCAAATTACTCAATTATGAGTCCCACCTCATTGACCTAATGTTTGACTCTAATGCAACGATCCTCTAATTATTTTTCATGTAATGACTCCTCCGAGCCATATCAATTTGATTTTCATCTAATGTTGAGTCCTTAGCTTGATCCAAACCTCATGTTTCACCTTTGGTGTCTTGATTGATCAAGGAATGGCTAAGCCCTTTATTTTCATTGTGATCCCCACAAATAATACTTAATGAGTGCCTCACCATGTTTTCTTAGACCAAAAATTTTGCACCGAGATCCACCCTATGTCCGTGATCTTATCCATGATCTTGATCCCTAGTACTACTTGTGTATTCTTTTTCATTGCCACACATGAGTGACTCAATCGATCTTCCTAATATCTTTGCTAAAGCTAGCGAGTTGTTCCCTCTAACTTTCATCTAGATCATCCATGAGCTCCTATTTTGTGTTAAAAATAAGACTTCTCCATTTCCTACTCACCGATCCTTGATTGTAACAAACCTATTCAACTCTTTTTGATCAATTCCATATGAGCATGCCACATCCCTTAACTCATTTCTCCTTAACCTATCCATATCTTGCTTTGCCTACTATTATAACAGTTTAACACCAACCACCGATTTAGCCTACCACTTGAGCATCATTACTCAAAGCATATTTAATGATTCAAACAAAAATATCTCACATTACGATACCAAGCTATTCCTAATAGCGAGCTAGTCCTTCATCTTGTGAGACTTCAAAAATATGATATCTAACATTTCACTCAAAAATTTCCTTAACTTGGCTCATTGAGATGTGAAACTCCAAATCCCATGGAAACAACTCAATAATCCCCAAATTGGCACGATAGTCCAAAAATAATTTTTAGCTCGAAATCGAGGAGAGCTTCTCAATGAACTATTTTCAACTCATGTCCCTTTTAGGCTCATTAAATAAATTATTTTCCCTGATGTTAATTTCCTCGTATTTTCTCTCAAAATCGAAGGTAGCGAAACTTTAAATATCCTAGAATACCTCCCGAATTCACCCCGTTTTAGTCATAAGGCACAATATGACCTTGTTTTCAATTTTTCCCTAAGGGGAAAAATTAGATAATATTTTTGGCGACCTCTTGGGGATATTTTTTTACTAAGCATGAATCCATTAGCCTATAACATCCATTGGGCATGGAGTCATTTTTCCGACCAAAACCGATCCTGAACCTTAAATAGACCGTTCGACCTTGTCTCAAAACCTAATGTTGTGAAAAATGAATCACATTGGAACCCACAACTTATTGGAATGCATGACATAATGCATAGATTTGAGTAAAACATCATCTATTTTTTGACATCATGGAACTCTATTAAATCTTAATTTCTCTCTTTCTTCTAAAAATTCCACTTCTAACACACTATGTAAGAACAATGATGAAACACAACACACATAAAACTAAAAAACATACATGTATCGAATGAAACATGTAGAGTGTGCAACGCACTTATTCTGCTAAAAACCACCCTATTCCTACTCTGTGCTAACTAGAGGCACAAGTGAGCTAAATGAACCCTGACACTGGTTTTGCAAAATAGCTCTCTTTCCTCACAATGGGCAGCCATGTAGATGATGTGATGATAGACATAGCTAAGATTGATGGTGAAAATCTCAAAAAAACCCAATTCTCTACTTGATTTACTAAGGCATTAGCTGGAAAGAGAAACTATTCCCTTTTATTTGCTCTTTATTTTTCTTGTATAGACATTGCAACTAATCCTTGGGGCTGTGAAACTCATCCTCACATTCTGAAGTGAATGCGACTTCTTTGTGACTTCTCTTTTAGATATAATGAATCCAAATATCTTGTGGTACATGGTCTTACCCATTAAATATTCCTTCTTCTCTTAGATCCAACCTTAACAAGGAAGTGTCCCTCAAGACATTCTGTATGAAAAGTGTTGAAGTGAAATCCTTTCCCTCTTCTTTCCCATTTATGAAAAATTGTCTTCCACATGGATAAATGGTACTAAAGTGACATCCTCTTTATTCCTCTTTTCTTCCTTGGAAACAATAATTTCTTCCATGACATGCAACTCCGATAGATTTTTGTATCCTTTAATTGAGCCATTATTGAACCTTGCAGGTGCTTGAAACTTGTTATTCATGCGGGAGTTCCTCTAAATCGAGAGATAGCTTGTCTCTTCATTACCTAGTTGTACCAAATATTTCATTTCTTCTCTCGTGGTTTTCTCCAAATTGGCAATTTTTTCATTATAGACTGTTCATTTTCAAACATAGAATTTCCAAATTTAAATTCATCAAAGAAACCATATTTTGAAAAGAATGAAGGAGAGGAAGAATTTGGAACCTCTTTTGCTTCATGTTCCATACTCAAAACCACTAAGTCTACACTACTCTCCTTCACAACAAGAACTTCTTTATGCCGAGACTTCATCATCTAACGAAGCTCTTGAATAAATCTTGCAATGTTTTATAAGTGTTGCAAATTCTTGACATGAAAAGAAATAAGGATCACTTTGCACTCACTAGAATTACCATGTACACTTGATATCATTTATTCTTTAGCTTGCACATGCTCTTCTTCTATCATATTTAGAGACAAATATTGCTCTTCCTTGACTTATTTTGCAGCTTTTGGGAATCACAGTCTCAAAAACATACTTCCAACATGTACGTTGCACTCTAAACATATAAACTGATGCTCATTAGTATCTTGCACTTTTTCTTGTGCAAATTCAATATCCATTATCTGCTCTTGAATTTCAACCTTGGATAGAGGTTGTGTCGGGAGAGGTACTTTCTTGACATTTAATCTTGCAACCCACTCCTTCAGATTCTTTGCAAGATCATCTTTACCAAGCTCTGTAAACACATGTATTTTGGTTAAAGCACTATTATTCCTAATATTGCATTGTCAACTTGACTCCTCTAACTCATCATTTATGACATTATTTTGGTTGTATTTCTCCTATAAACCAATTAATGGGGTTAATATAGTCCCTTATTAGCTAAACCATCTTTTCATCCTCTTCCATACCACTTTTACTAACTTCCTAGACTATCAATCCATTTCATTGGATTGATTAAACCTCTCAAAACCCTCTTGAAACCCTAATTCCTCTCTAAACAGGATTAACTAGCCTAACCTAGTCTAACTAGTCCTAACTTACTTTAACCCACTAATTAACTTTTGAAACCTTTTTAGTCCCACATGAACCAAAATTCTCCTATTTCTGAAGTTGGAAAACTATAAATAGGACTATACCCCCCTCTCATTTCTAAGAACTCTCCTTCCTAAAATAAACTATAGCATTTTACTTAGGGTTTAGAGCTTATTTCATTTATTTTATTGAGCTATAGATTTTTCCATTGCACTATACACCAAGCATTGTGTAAATGGAAATAACCATTGGCTTTGAATCCATTAATGGTGAGATCCCATTCTCATAATAAAAATTGATTGCTTAGAATCCTTACTAGGTTCATTTGTTAAAGTTGTCAAGAATAGAGGAATACTAAATATGTAAGGTTGTTTGTTTCTTTCAATTTTAGTGCATGTAAAGTGATGAATCCTTGTTTATTTCTTATATGATGGTCCATTGACTAGTTTGTTAAGAGCCTTTGGGGTTTCTTTAGAGATTCTTACCACATGTCCATGGCTTTTGCAACTTTTCATTGAACACATTCGGCATGCCCGGTTGAACATGAATTACATTCTCCATTAATGGAGTCATTATGAAGATTTTATTTCAGTTTCTAACTTTTTACATGTTTTTGTAGGGTTACAAATTTTTCCTTGGGATTTTTAGATAGGTTTTATGTAGTTAACATTCATTTTCATGCTTCTTTGCTAATTTTATGTTAGAAATTTCATTTAATGGCTAAATTCTAACCTGTTGACACTTTTAGAATTTTATTTTCCATGTTTTTGGTGGTTTTTCAGCCAGGTGTGCATACACTTTCCTACCAGTGTAGGCACCCAAATCCACACACAAGTACCCAATAGCAGGCACACACACCAAAATTAGAACATTCACTGATGATCGGCCCTATAAGGTTGACGACTCAACCCTAGGTGCATCGAACCAAGCTGGGGTCGAGTGGTGACCAAGGGTAGGTTAGGTCAAAAATGTTAATTTTGGAGAAGATGGATTAAATTTGATAATCAAATTGTTAATGGGTGCATGTTGTAACCATTTTATAGGCACGGGAGACACTGTATTTGAGGGATAGAGTCATAGTCTTGTATGATCATATCAGGGATATTAAAAATGTTGATTGGGATCACTTAGCAGCAGTGGTATTGGGTGGATTCAAAAATTATCAGAGTATCCCACGAGATGTGGGTTTGATGATCACATTGGTTGAGAGATGGGATGTGTAGATCAGCACATTTTTTTATGATAGGGGAGATGATAGTGACCATAGAGGATGTACATTATATCCTCATGCTACTTATATAGGGGATCGGGTAGTCTCTATCACAAGATACCATGTTAGCAATGTTAACACGTCCATTTGGAGCCAATTCCTAATAGATTTGTTTTTGTTAGGGTAATTTTCCTATGAGATGAGATATGACCTTAGGATGCATATAGCCTATTGATATGTTTATTAATGATGGTCATTTCATGTTATGTACTATCAGACTCATGTGCAACTAGATTTCCATGGTTCTCGGCAGGATTCCCGACTAACATAGTATATCAATGGACAACCTATTCATTTGGCATGGTGTTGCTAACATAGATTCATCATGAGCTTTCACAATATGTGGATGGGAGGAGGACAGGGATATATGTTGGATCCCTCCTACATTGTTGGGTCTATGAGAACATAAAAATTATCAAACCACTATGGTTACCATGGGTCACAGGTGGCCACATAGAGTTGATAGTGGAATTTTTGTGATGGGGAGTCGAATAGGCTCATAGAGATAGGAGAGAGATAGATGCCTCATGGTATAGACACATAACTATGGATCTTGAGTTAAATCATATCAGGTGATGTCCTTCTTGTGATATCCCTACATGGCCAAGAGTTGATACAAAATTGGTGAGCATAAGGAGGACTCAATGGGTGTAGGGGCGGAGACCTAAAATGATTGATTTCATCCAGTTTGATAGATTCGAGAGGTAGTTTCGAGTTTTCCATAGAGTCCCCAAAGATCCCATAGTTTATATGAAAGATGATTCTAATAGGTATATGTTGAGTCCTCGGATGGCCGATCCTCTAGTCAAGGTAGGGGAGCCATGGGATGAGGATTATGACATAGGAGTTGGTGTTTGGTTTTCATATTGGATGACCTATACCTAGGAAACATGGATGATATCCGAGGGATGGGATGAGGAGGAGGAGGCACCCATGGAGGAGGAGGCAACTCCTAGAATGAGAAATGGGATGATGGAGAGGATACTGCAGAGATGGTGTAGATACATGTGGAGCTAGATAAGGTTCGTGTAGAGAGGGATACTACTCAAGTAGGAGAGGTATCAAGCCATAGAGAAAAGAGATCGATAATGGAGGTGGTGAGAGGCCTATAGAGCTAGATTTGGATATCTTTCACTGGTCATTACAAAAATTTGATGAGTAGTGATCCAAGAGCATCACAAGGAGCTAGATAGATGGCGCTACTAGGTATTGTGCTATTGAGTCATTACCTAGCATTAGCAAAGGAGGCAAGGTATTATGAGAGGATTTTCACGTATAGGCTACCATATACATTGAGATATGAAGAGTATCTAATAGCATGGTGAGCTGGAGGAGGGATTTTTGCACCATCACGGAGCACTTTGTGAGCATTACACAGCCACAATGAGAGGGGGATGAGGGTGGTGATGATTCATAGGGATTGATCATAGTACCTTCCCTAAGAGGAGGAACTAAGATTATCGAGTTCTAGTTTACAGATTTTGATGACATATCAACTTTATGAGAAGGCCCTTAGAAGCCAATGATGTATGAAGTACCAATACATTTGAACATATGATATATAGATGATTATTTTTACTTCATAATGTGTTATGCATTTTTTTATATTTGATGATTTTTAATGTGACGATGATGATGTATATGATTAAAGATATTTAAATAGTGGATGATATATACATAATGTGGATGTGACTATGTTTTAAATTTGATGATGTGGATTTTAAATTTAGATGGCTCTCTATTGATTTGATGATGATGATGATGATGATGAGACAATGGATTGCATGTGATTAAATATTAGTTTGGGTTTATTGGATGTTAACTTATGATATGATTCCTATTTAGACATAGATGATATGGTGATATAATATTGATGACTATTTATGTGATGTTGATGATTGGACTTTGCTTTATGAATATAGAAAATGTGATGGATGGATAATGTATATACATAATATGAAATAAGTTTAAATAGGTGTTATATCTATGAAATGACTATGATGTTAATGAATGACACAAAGCAAAACAATAAGTCAAGCCTTCAAATATGCATTGGAAATGGATGATTAACCATGAGTAGATAAAATGTAACTCATCTAGGATATGTCCCAAAAGAAAATTTAAACGACACATGATCATAGAAAATAACTTAGGAAGAATAAAATTCTTTAATTGGATAAGAGGTAAACAAGAAGGGAACCACTTAAGGAAACACACGTGTAGCAAATAATAAATTTTAACACATAACCAACGATAGTTTTTTATTCCATGGATCATATGGGGAGATGTAGAAAGTGAACTCATAAACCGATTGTGGAAATGACAAAAGGGGGTTTAGATGTGACTTGTATGTTGGAAATGGGGTCTTCGTAGGTGTATTTCCCTATTTCTATGCCCAGATCTAGGTAGGGGAAATAAAATTGATCAATGTGGAAAGTTTGAGACAAATGATAAATTTGATAGATGTGGGAACCTTTTGTAGGATGTTTATAGCAAGCTAATCAATGTGGGAAGCCTTTGTTGTCATGATATAAGGGAATAACCACCCTTTGAGGGAGTGATCTACTTTATAATTTTATAAATTTTATGGAATGGAAGAGATGATACATATGATAGCCTTCCTTTGAGGTAACATTCTATTTATTTGAGATTTTCTCTCTTTTTTACATGAACAACTATCCTTCAATGGAGCGGTATATTTTTATAATTTCAATGGGCATCCATGAACATTTTGACTTTTACATGGGGGAGAGTTGGGGGTAGTGAGGTATTCCACATAGGAGGGCACAATGAATGTACAAGTGACACCCTTTGACCCTTAGAAAGGTTCCAATAGGTAAACAATAGGGTGATGGATGTAATAATCATAGAGTTCTCACCAAGGAGGAGAACCTATCAATAAGGAATATGCCATGAGCAGAGATGTGGTGACCATATTCAAGGTCATAACTAGGAAAGTGAGTGATGAGACCACATAATTCTAGATCATTATGATGAGAGGTGGAATTGGCTAAGGATGGATGGATGATCATGAAAAAGACTAAGTTTCATGGTAGATATTCTAGCAATAGAAAGGCCGCAAGTGCAATGTGTTAAGGGGTTATGGTTCCGGTTTACCATCTAGGGAATCCAAGTGATAGGTTCCAAACTCATGCTTATGCATGATAATGTAACGTCTAATCCAGGTTGGGGTAAAATTTCCACATTGGATCCTTTCTAGAGTAGTGACGTTTTGATTTTATTTAAGGATAAGGTCGCTTATGTTAAAGTCATGTTCTTTAAGATGTTTTTATAAGCACATTTGATGCACTCTGATAAACATGATGATGTTCAAGAGTGAGAAGGTGACATTCATCTAACAACTCAAACTATGCTAGACACTCTTGGCGATAATATTCATCATAAATGAACTCACGAAGAGACACATGCAGAGATGGAATTTGAACTCCAAGGGGAAGAATGGCCTTGGAGACGTAGATGAGAGAAAAGGGAGTAGCACATGTGGAAGTGTGGATGTTAGTCCTATAAGCCCAAAGAGTGAATGGAATATGAAGGTGTCAATCATGACTTGATTTATCAAAATTTTTAGTGAGGATGTTGCAAACATTTTTGTTAGTGGCTTCAACATGACTATTAGCTTGAGAATAGTATGGAGAAGAGAACCTAATTTTGATGTTAAATGAGTTTCAAATCTTCTGAAATATTTTTTAAAGGAATTTTCCTTGTCCATTACAATTTTATGAGGAATTTGAAGCAAAAATGATGTGTCGATAGATGAAGTTAACGATTTTATTAGCTTTAGTTGACGTAAGTGGAACTTTTTCCACCCACTTAGTCAAGTAATCAGTTGTGGTGATGATGGAATGATGACATTGAGAAGAAAGTGGGTTGTTAAGACCAATGAGATCAATCCCCATTGTGAAAAGGGCCAAAGGTATTGATCCGGTTGTAATACTTGGCTAGGAATACGAGATGAGATTGGAATGCTACTAGCATTTGACACACTTATTTACATATTCACAATAGTCATGATTGAGTGATGGACAATAATAACCCATGCAAAGGATATGCTTAGAAACCTCCAAACCACTAAAATTTCCACCACATATCCGGTGTGGACATTTTAGCTATTACAAGTGAACTTGTGAAAATTAAGGAAAAAAGTGAAACGTTGTCAAATTCAAGATTTTAAAGGATGCTACCAAGGATGACATAGTAGTTATCGCATTGAAGAAAATACCTCCTAACATTTTTAGACATTTCAAAGGGAATAATGGATTGAGATAGATAATCAAATATTTGAGAATATTAAAGGACACATAGATAAGTGTCAACATGGTTGAAATGAAGCATGTCATGAACATGGGAAAGTTGATATTAACACCGAACAACAATAGAAAGACATTCCTCTTTAGTTTTCCAAGGGATGAGAAAGGTAAGGGAATCCATATTGTCTATGAATCGATTAGATGATTGAGGAACAATTAGGATTATGTAGAAATAAAATGCCTCAAGAAAGTAGTCAATGATATCCTTATGCTTTTGCAAGACACCATTTTAACACTGGTATATACTTTTACTTGATTGATGATGAATTGAGATTCCCCATAGATATCAAGGATTTGGACACCAAATAACATAGCAGTTTTGAAACCTAAGATGATACCTTCATACTCGACTATGTTATTCATGCACTCAAAATTAAGCTTGTTTGTGATGGGGATAGGAGTATCCTGAGGAGGAAAGATGATGATTATAGTACCTCCCCCTTACAGACACTTGGAACAGTCAAAGAATAGAGTCACCTTAAGCGGATGAAATTTTTGTTGTAAATTGAAGATTGACTCATCAGGGAAGTACTTGTAAGGGAGACAGATTATCCGGAATATGGGCATCGGCTAACTAGTTGGTGATAGGTTGGCCCTTAATCAAATTTTAGAGATGAAATATAGGTAAAACTCTATCATGAGCATGATCCATCAAGTGATGCAATCATTGTGATATGGCTTGGATTGCATGGTTTTGAGGAGATGACAATTAGTGACAGTATAGTCTTATGATTGAGAATATAATGTCAAAGCATGGAAGTCGCAAAGAAAAGAGTGCAACACAAATTTTGAGCTTCAGTTTAGCGAGTCTCATAATCATGAAGAGTGTGATTGATATATTATATGGTGTGCTCATGGCCTTTCTCATCATGATGTGCCAACATAGCTCCTAGAGCATGATTAGAGGTAGAGACATAAAGATAGAAGGGCTCCCCCTCATATGGAGGTGTAAGCACAAGTGGAGATAAAAGATATTACTTAATACTATTAAATTCCTCCACGATAATCATAATCTGAATTGAAATTGAAATATTTACAAAGCATATGGTGAAAAGGTTGGCAGCGATCGAAAAGCGCAAGATGAAGTGATAAATGGATATAAGACAGCCTTGAAGAATGTGAAGTTGCTTCAATTTATAGTGAGGAGGTGTCACGATGATTGTTTTGATATTAGTAGGGTCAACTTCAATACCCATGATAGAAATGATGAATCCAAGGATTTTTCTAGTTAGCACTCCAAACACACACTTGACTAGATTAAGGTGAAGAAAGAAAGAGATAAGAAACTCAAAGAGGATCTCAATAATAGTGAGATGATCACATCAATGTTTAAATTTACCGAGAAGGTCATCAATGTAGTCTGAGCGGTTTTATGGATGAGATCGTGAAAGATATAAGTCATGTCCCACCGATAATATTCTCCGGCATTTTTCAAATGGAAGGGCATGATGCAATATCAAAAGGTCCCCAAGGAGTGATGAACGAGTTCTTGTGTTGATCTTCTATTGCGATAAGTATATGATTATACCTAGATAAACCATCCATAATAGAAAACATCTCATGGGCTGCAAAGAAGGTCTACAAGAAAATCAATGTTAGGAAAGAGGAAGTCTTCTTTAGGGAAAATGAGGTTTAAATATTCAAATTCTATGTAGATACAGATCTTTCTAGACACTTTTGCAATGGTGGTATAATGTTATGAACCCATAGGGGATAGTGAATGGGGATGATGAAGTTAACGAGAAAGGAGGCATTATAACTCCTCTTTAGTAAGAATGGAAACTCGAGGGTGCGTGCGGCGAAGCTTCTTTTTGACTGACTTAGCATTGGGAAACATGATGCTATTTCATATAATAATGGATGGATCATGGCATGAAATGTCAAAGTATGGCCATGTGAAGGCCTGATTTGTGGTAAGAAAGGAACATGGTCAAGGGTTCAAGCTCCTGAGGATTAAGGGATTATCTCATTTTGAGAATCGATGCTCTTGAGGATTCCCAATGTTATTGTCAAAGTTAGCTTTGTTAAGAAGAGTGGATGAGTCGGATGATAAGGTATTATGATGATAAGAATCCTCTTCCCCCATGTGGGAAATAATGGCATCTTTGTCACCACAATGGATAATGTTGATGGTAGAAAAATCTTCTTCTATTATTTCGGATGCCAAAGAGGGAGGGACCTGGTTTTTTTTCACATTGATAAGTGACCAGTCCCAAGGTGATGGTGGAGACTAAAAAAGCTAGAATCGATAGAAATAGTGTCATCTTTATCCATAGCCTCAAAGGATGAGAATATGGAAAATTCATGTTTGTAAGCATCATAGATGGTGGAATGGGATCAATGGATTGTTCTCTATAACCTAGTTTAAATTTCTCATGTGGTTTGTGAGATTTATCAATAACAAGGTCATGCATGCCCTGCTCATAATGCTCCATTCCAAATACTTTCTATGTGCAATGGTAAAGATACGTGTTAGCGAATTATTTCTTGTAGAGATAACCAAATTTGTTCGTGTATAGCTTGGTATGAGGTTGAATGTCGATGTGAGATGAAGGGAAATCGATACCACCATAGATGAGAGTGGTACAAAGATGAGGTGGACCAAAAGTAATGATATCCCTGACATTTTGTTGGTACATAGGTGTTTTGTATAGTCTACCAAGTCTATTTGGGAGTGCAAAGAGTGTTTAGCGTAAGGAGGTGATACTCCCCCAATGAGAGCTTATCCATTACTTTGTCAATAGAATTGTCATTAGGAAGCTTAGATGTAGGAATGGATGAGCTAGTGGATGGTTGAGATGAATTATGTGTGGGGATGAACATGTTTTTAGGATGATAAGTCATATTACATGCTTTGAATGGTGGGGTGTCCATGGGGAGAGTCAAGATCTTCCCCTCCTTCTCATATTTGATACATCAAAGTGGAGACTAAAAGGAAGTAATGCATAGTGTGGATCTAAGGTTTTCCTAACAAGACATTGTACTAAAACTCTCCTTCTATGAGATAGATGAGTTCATGGAGGTTTTTTTCTCCAACACAGATGGGAAGAATAATCATGCCTAAGGAAGGTGCTGATAGCATCATTGAAAGTATGCAATACCGCATGTGATTAGACAACAATGGATTTAAGGAGCTTGAGTTGGTCAAAAGTATGGGATGATATGATGTTAATTTTATCTCTATTTTCAATTATAGATCAAAAAATTAAGTTTTTATTGATACTGAGATGGTGATGAAGAGAGGAAGATGACACTCATCCAATGTGATGTCTGGAATCTTGGTGTCATCAAAAGATATATAATTGGAAGCGTAAGTGATTTGAAAACATATGCAAAGGGTGAGCCTCATCATTAATGGTAGGAATAAATTTAATATTTTCCATGAGGGCTTTCCTATGATCCAGAGATATTTGGATAAGCTTACAAAGTGACATCTTAAGCGTGGCACGATGAATTTGTTTTGTGATACTTTTTTTAAGAGAAATAGGCTAGGGGGCAGCAAATATGGGGACCTTGGGTTTTTATGATTATGATGGTTGGGTTGACTCTTTAGGAGGAGTAGTGATAACCTCCTTGGACTTTGACTGGTTTGGTGGATGATATTCATGAGAAGAATGAGTGGTAACTTGAAAAACATTGATTTATATTGGAGGATGCTCTTCAGAGGAGCATAAGCGGGTGGATGGATGGCGATGGAAGTCTTAGATGAGTGGGGTGACTTAGAGTTTTTAATCGATGAGGGTGTGGATGAAAAATTCGATGATGGAATATTTTTTCCTTTCTCAAGGATTTCATCTTGTTTAAAGAGATTATGGATGATGGTTTGAAGGGCCTTGTAATTTTTAATATCATGGCCTGGTGTATGATGGTATGCACAAACAAGATTAGAATAGAACCATGAAGGTATTGGTGCATTTGGGTTGAAGGGTTTGATTGGTGGTAAAGTGATTGCCGAAGCTTGGAGTAATTGGTAAAACATTTTCGTATAATACCCCAAGGGAATAGATGATGATGTGTCTATAGATGAAGGGGGTAATGATGAAGGTGATGATTTCTTGGTTTGAGGTGGTTTGATGGGAGCCTTTGATTTTGTCTTATATTTTGAGGAAGATGAATATGGTTGCATTTTAATTTGATTCTTGTTTGATCGTGTCGATGGATTAGATTCGGAAGTGGTAGATGATTTAGGAGGAGGATTCGTCTTAGAATAAGGTCGTTGTTGTGTTGTCTTACTAGTGGTGGAAGTTTTGGATGAAGGGGGTGGCCCCAAAATAGAAGAATATATTCCTAAAGATGATGATGATGTATGCTTGAGATTATTAGTCTTAGGGGAAGGAAGCTCAAATTTTCTATTTAAATGTGTAAGGTATTTATGAATGGGGACACCAAGGATTTTAGTTTTCACTTATGGATATTTTTACTTGGTAGAAGTAGTGGAATCTTTAGTTAGAGGATCAACAAAGTGACTGGTTTTGGTAGCAATGATTGTAGTATTGATTATGGGAGGCATTTTTGTATTATGCATTTAACAGCGTCTCAAGGGTATATTGGTTATGTGGTCTTAGGATGAATGGGTATATGTATCATTGGTGTTTTTGATGTGATAGAAGTATCACTTGTAATTGTATTGACTATGGGAGTAAATTAAGGTGTATTCATTGGTGTAATTTAGGATATTGGTGTAGAGATGATTGATTTTGTAGATGGGGGGTGAATATCATTTGTGGTTTTCTTAGGTGGGGGTGGTTATGTCATAAATTTTTTAAGGGGTCTCATTGTTATACTTACAAATTGAGATTTAGATGTAATTATGTCATAGGATGTGGTTGATTTGTAAATGGGTGTAGCCATATAAGTGGATGTTGGTTGAGAAAGGGGTTCAATGGATGAAAAAGTGGGTATAATCAAGTCTAAAGAAGTTGTGGTCATGGTTGATGTTGATGAAGGTGTGATATTTGGAGACGGATCTGAAATAGATGTAGGTGTCTTGACGATGGAGTTGTGGAAGTTAAAATTTGATCTATAGTGTTAATAATGTGTTCATTAGGTGCTTGTGATGAAGACGGTTGAGTTCGATTATTAGGTGGATGGTTTGGGAAAGGTTGATTGAAGACAACCAAGATTTGATTAGGTTGTGCGTTAGGGTTTTCCACTTAAAGGTCACCCAATTCTATGATTTTTGAACCAAATATTTAAATGTGTGACACCTTTCAATGTCATGGTCATGGACTTGGTGATACTTGCAATAGTGCTCTTCATGGTACCATGTTGATTTAGGTCATGTCTCATCAAATGGTCTAATGGGTAGAATTCAAATGAGATTAAACACCATTAAATTTCTAAAATTGAACTATATGACTCCCTAAGAGGGGTATAATTGGGGGTTGGTCTAGGAGCTCTTTGCAGAGGCTCCATATTAGAAGTAGATGCAGATGATGATTTGACCACAATGGTATTAGCGGCAGTTTTGGATTTTTCATTATGTGTGGATGATTTTGTGAAATCCATCTTAGGTTTTTTGGATCGAAGTTTGAGATGACTGATGAGGGTCATCAATCCTCTTCATTAATAATGTCAATCCAAGTTGGTGTCCAAAGGTTGCATGCATTAAGAGAAGAATATCTTGGAAAGCATCTCATTTAAACACAATCCAAACTTGCATAAAATAAATCACACATGCAGAACTTTAAAGGCACACTTGCATAAATGTAAACACACGTGCATAAAGAAAATCACACTTGCAGGAATATAAAGACATGGTTGCATAAATAAAATCACACTTGCAGAAATTTAAACACACTTACATAAAGGAAATTTCTGAATTGAAAATAAAGGAAAGAGGAAAATACACTGCAAGTTCACAAAAGAAATTACATAACATAAAAAAATAGAAATTTACAACAAAAGGAAAACTACAAAAATAAATAAATAAACATTAAAAATTTGATTTATCTTCCTTGGAATGATTGGCCTTCTCATTCCTTGGAAGAGGACTTAATTCATACTTTTAACTCAGAACTTGTAGAATAACTTTACTTCAAAAGATTTGAAAGAAAGAATAGATTTATATTTCTTGGGAGAAAAGAATTACATATCTCAGTGTGGAAGGTTACATTTATAATTCATTCATCTAACCAACTCCTTATTTTAGGAAATACAATCTGATCTTATCTTTATTCCAATCCTAACAACTAAGATCTCCATCTCCACAAAATATGGAGAGAGATATATTATTGGAGTCAAAGTCTTATCTCATTGTTTTAGGAATATTTTCTTTCAAATCTTCTCCTTTCTTCTCGGTAACAAGAATCAAAATGATTTTATTCTCATACATTATTGGAAGTATTTTTTTCCTCAAAATTTGATTTTAACCAAATACCTTTCCTGGGTTTTCCATTTGAATTTGTTGGTTTTGATTGTGGACCTTTTGATGCTTGCTCGATATGCTTTTTCCTCGGACTACAGATTCACTAAAAGTTAGATCTCTCTTCATTGGTAAAACCTGTAGCAAATCTTAATGAAGTTTTTGTTAAACACATTTCTATGAACAAAAAAATCTCTCATATTTTCCATTTGAATTTTCTAATTCTATTTATAGAACTTTTAGTGCTCGTCGATACACTTTGTCCTTGGAATATAGCACACTATAAGTTAGATTTATCTTTATTTGTAATACCCATAGCAATTATGAATGAGTTTTTTGTTAAAAAAATGCTTTGAAAATAAACCTCTCTCATATTTTCTATTTGATTTTCTTATTATTCACGATTCCCATTTTATGCAAATTTCGAAACTAAAACTGTCATTCCTTTAATGTAAGTTCTAGAACTAAAGCTATCATTTCTTTTATGCAAGTTTTGGAACTAAATTTTTCATTCCTTTTATGCAATTTCTGGAACTAAATCTACAAGTTCTGGAACTAAATCTACTTTTTCCATGAATTGTAAGTTCTGGAACTAACTGTCATTCTATACCTTACAACTTTGTCCATTGTTTTAATTGCTTGAAAATATAAATATATGAATTGCAAGTTCTAGAACTAAATGTTATTCAATTGATGCAAGTTCTAGAACTAAATCTGCAAGTTACAGAAAAAAATCTACAAGTTCTAAAACAAAATCTATGAGTTTTGGAACTAAATTTGTGAGTTTTGGAACTAAACCTGCAAGTTCCGAACTAAATCTGCAAGTTCCAGACTAAATCTACAAGTTTGGAGCTAACTTAAAACAACTATAACTTTTTCATGTGATATTGGATTGAGATGATTTTTTTTTTGAACTTGAATAATTTTTCAAGAAGAATATGAATATGAAATCATATTTGATTTTAAATTTACTATTCATGATCAATTTCACTTTTCCCAAAATTAGCATTATCTTTCCTTTATGGCCTGCATACACAAGACTTTGCATCTTTTCCCAAATAATCAATAGGATTAGTCAACAAAATAGATAACAAAATATTTCTAAAGAATGAACAAGATATATATCCTATATTCTATCTTAAACAAACTATAAGTTCCAATATTACATTTAAATACAATTTCAAATGTAACTTGGAAGGACAAAATAATGGTAATTTATGGCCTCATCATTTCCCCACACTTAATCTTATGCATGTCCTCATGCATTATATTATCATCTCCTCTTCTTAGATTCTTCTTTATATTAAGCTTATGCATGTATGCATTCCATATATAGTTCAAGGACATACTTGCACCAAAATGATGAGGGTCATCAATCCTCTTCATTAATAATGTTAATCGGGTTGGTGTTCGAAGGCTGTATATATTAAGAGAAGAAGATCTTGGAAATAAACTCCTTTAAACACAATCCAAACTTGCATAAAATAAATCACACATGCAGAAATTTAAAGGCACACTTATAGAAATGTAAACACACTTGCATAAAGGAAATCACACTTGCAAGAATATAAAGGAACGCTTGCATAAATAAAATCACACTTGCATAAAATAAATTGCTGAATTGAAAATAAATGAAAGAGAAAAGACACCTGCAAATTCACAAAAGGTAATTACATAACATAAAAAATATAAATTTACAACGAAAGAAAAACCGCATAAGAAATAAATAAACATTAACACATTGATCCATCTTCCTTGGAATGAGTGGCCAGCTCATTCCTTGGAAGAGGACTTAATTCATACTTTTAATTCAGAACTTGTAGAATAACTTTACTTCAAAATATTGGAAAGAAAGAACAGATCTTGATTTCTTGGGAGATAAGAATTACATATCTCAGTGTGGAAGGTTACATTTATAATCCATGTATCCACCAACTCCTTATTTTAGGAAATACAATATGATCTTATCTTTATTCCAATCCTAATAACTAAGATCTCCATCTCCACAAAATATGGAGAGAGATATGTTATTAGACTCAAAGTCGTATCTCACTAATTTTGGAAGATTTGCTCCCAAATCTTCTCCTTACTTTTCAGTAACAAGAATCACAATGATTTTATTCTCCTACATTATTGGAAGGATTTTTTTCCTCAAAAGATGATTTTGACCAAATACCTTTCCTAGATTTTCCATTTGACTTTGTTGTTTTTTATTGTGGAACTTTTGACACTTGTCTAATACACTTTTTCCTTGAACTGCAGTTCACTAAAAGTTAGATATCTCTTCATTGGTAAAACTTATAGCAAATCTGAATGATATTTTTGTTAAACACATTTCTATGAACAAAAACCTCTCTCATATTTCCCATTTGAATTTTTTCTATTTATGGAACTTTTAGTGCTTGTCTAATACACTTTTTCCTCAGACTACAGTGCACTAAAAGTTAGATTTAACTTTATTGGTAATACCTATAGAAAATATGAATGAGGTTTTTGTTAATAACATTTCTATGAAAAAAATATCTCTCATATTTTCCATTAGATTATCTGATTATTCACAGTTCCCATTTTATGTAAGTTTCAAAACTAAAATTGTCATTCCTTTGATGCAAGTTCTGGAACTAAAGCTATCATTCCTTTTATGCAAGTTCGGAACTAAAGTTGTCATTCCTTTTATGCAAGTTCCAGAACTAAATCTACAAGTTCGGAACTAAATATATTTTTTCCATGAATTGCAAGTTCTGGAACTAACTATCATTCTATACCTTGCAGCTTTTTCCACTATTTTAATTGCTTGAAAATATAAATATACAAATTACAAGTTCTGAAACTAAATGTTATTCGATTGATGCAAATTCCACAAATAAATTTCCAAGTTCCAAAACTAAATCTGCAAGTTCCAGAATGAAATGTACAAGTTCAAGAACTAAATCTGTGAGTTCAGGAACTAAACTTGTAAGTTCTAGAACTAAATCTATGAGTTACGGAACTAAATCTGTGAGTTTGGAGCTAACTAAAAATAACTATAACTTTTTCATGCAATCTCAAATTGAGATGATTATTTTTTTGAACTTGCATAATTTTTCAAGAGAAATATGAATATGAAATCATATTTGAGTTTAAATGTATTATTCATGATCAATTCCAATTTTCCCAAAACTAGCATTATCTTTCCTTTATGGCCTGCATACACAAGACTTTGCATCTTTTCTTAAATAATCAATAGGATTAGTCAACAAAATAGATAAAAAAATATTTCTAAAGAATGAACAAGATATATATCTTATATTCTATCTTAATAAAACCATAATTTCCAAGATTACATTTAAATCCACTTTCAAAGGTAACTTGGAAGGATAAATTAATGGTAATTTATGGCCAATTAATGGCCTCATCAATGACCTTGATCAAGGGCATGAAGTTCAAGTTTTCCAGACATAGTAACTACCTCCTTGAATTTTTTAAATGATTAGATTTGAAGGGTGGATGAAATATGCTTCGTACAAGACCGTGAGAAGAGTTCAATGAGTTCAATATGCAGAAGGGGAAATGAAATGTGTTTGATGATGTTACACAATTGTGCAATGAATATGGTAATAGATTCATCATCATATTTTCAAATGGTATAAAGGTTCGTGATGGTAATTTTACATTTAGTGTTTATATAGAAGTGTTCTAGGAAGAGTTGTCCCAGTTGAGTGAGTAAATGTGAAAAGTGAATGTTGTGGGATTATGTTATACTATTTTAGGGATGGTCGGCCAATAACATAGGAAATGTGGGAAGCATGAGATCTTGATCATGGGAAATAAGATAACATGCATGTCTAAACACATGAATGTGTTATTGAGGATCCTCCTTACTATTGAATTTATAAAATTTAGGCATTCCCAATTATGAGGATAAGGTTTTACCAGAACATATGGGCTAATGGGTTTGTTGCAAATTTGATCATAAGAAAACATAGTTTTATATCCCATGGTTTTGGATTTGAGATTGACCATTATACTCAATAGAAATTATATGGGATCATTGGATGGCTGAGATTTCATTGTTGTCCAAATTTCTCATTCATAATAAAATTAATGCACTAGATACTAAAGAAATTAGCAACTCGAAATGAAGGAGGGTTTATGCTACCTCAAATGTTTGATTATTGATGCAAGCACTAAAAGACAGATCCTCACTACGAGACTTGCAAAGAAGATATACTAAAAACAATATTTTAATTAGATAAATATATGAGGGGGTTTCTGACTAAGTAGTTCCAATAATCTTTTGAATTCCTTGGTAGATGTCAACCCCTGTTTGTTTAGAAAGGATGAAATAAAACAAGTGTTATAAATAAAATGCAGAAACAACACAACACTAAATCTGGAAACCGATTAAGATGGATTAAAAGCTTATTTCATTGAAAGGAATTTAAAATATATGTTTCATGTTCTCAGTTCAATGGAAACCCAGACTTTGTGTAAAGGTAGTTTTGAGGATGAGTGTGGATCTATAGATGTGGTGTGCATACTTACAAGGTGCGAGAGTGATATGAAGCTTATAAGGACCTATAACTACGTAATGGGGTAATGGGCTAAATAGAAGGGAACCAGAGGAAGAAAAGTGCAAAAACGATGGAAAACAATAATTTAGATAGGTGATTAGATAGATAGGGCCACTGGTTGACAACAACTAGGGGGAGTGATGATGACTGTATCATAAAAGTGTAAAGCCGAGGATTGAAAGGATGAAAATGGAAACCTACAAGTAAAAGAAGCTATAAGAGAAGGTTATTGAATGTCTCAGAAGCTACTATGTACCTACAATATGTTAGGATAAAATCATATACTATAATATGATAAGGATATAGAAAATACAACAATAATGATAAGAAGATCACACAAAGGATGATTATGAGTGATGCAAGCAAGCTGGAGGGATGTCCAAGAGGTCTGTGGATGTCTTAGAACTACTTAGGCACCAAGAAGGTTGCATGCATTTGATTTCTTCTTGATTGATTGATTTTTGATGCATAATGGAAAGAAAACACTCATTTTAAAGAGGGTCGATAGCGACTAGGTTGGGTTGCCACCGATCATGGGGAAAGTTTCCCCAATGGGCATGATTTTTTATTTTGTTCAAGATTTTGGTGTTTTTAAGGATTGAGTGAGTGCTTTAAAGCATGTAGGCAGGATTAGGTTACTTGGGGATGAATTTAAGTTAGTTAGGGCATAAAAATAGATAGGATAAAAGCTAGAAAAGAAAGGTGATGTGTGTGTAGGATAAAAGCATCCTAATTAGAAGGTTGGTTAGGGAAATGAGAAAATGATTAATTAATTAACATTAATTAATTAATTAATAAAGATGGGATAATTGGGCATGTTAAATATAAAAATTAATTAATTAATTAATATCACTTAACTAATTAATAAGGATTAGGATGGGCATTTAATTAAGGGGGATGATTGAATAAATGATTTAAATATATACACGTGGGAAAATGAAGGTGTAGATATCAATTTTAGGTGTCTACATTTTTCCTCTTTTGTTGAGTGGTTTGGGCTACCAATCCATGAGATAAAGACAAGAAGGATTGGATGAGGATAAAGGATTGATGATAAGCTCCCCCTCAAAATGGGGATTGATGACGTCAAAGGAAATCGAAGACGCGTTTGAAAAAATGATATATGATGAAGGGCGGTTGGGTGAGGAAAATATGGGTAAAATGATTACCAATGCTAAATGCCCCAAGAAAAAAGGATTACAGTAATGATGAAAATTATGGAGGTGACTCCAATATCACATTGGTAGGGGAAAATTTTGGTCTCACATGAGGAGACAGAGACAACAACATTCTACTAACTAATGAGTGGGTAAATATCATTGTACTATGGATGCGAGCCAGGTGAACAAGGGGTCATAGGAAAGTCATCAAAATATGCACAACTATATGTGAAAAGTATGCAAAATCCTTTGTACACGAGGAATCAAGTGAATAGGAATGCGTTTGCAAGAGGATGAGAATTAATGATATGGTGCCCAATGGGACATGAAAAATGGCGAGAAGGAAAAATGAAAAAGCTGAGTGATGAAACAATATGCCCCAAAGGGGGAGAGTATGGCCGTACAAAGGAAAAAAAGAGGAAAAGTCAAAATATGCCCCAAGTGGGGAAAAGTATGGCTGTAAAGGTGAAAAGGAAAAAGTATGCCCCAAGAGGGGAAAATCATGGCCACAAAGGTGGAATTTGATTTTTAAAAAATAACAGTGCCCTAAGAAGGGCAAGTAGTATGGCCATAATAGGTAGACTTTATATAATGAATGTAATGCCCAAATGAGAAGATGAGGATGACCTCAAAAGAGAAATTCTTGCACGAATTAGATAGGATTATAAAGTAAAATTCCCAATAGAGGAGTGATTATGGCCACTAGTGTGGACTTAAATAATATG
The DNA here is from genome assembly GCA_018340775.1 of Taxus wallichiana var. yunnanensis. Lineage (NCBI taxonomy): Eukaryota > Viridiplantae > Streptophyta > Pinopsida > Cupressales > Taxaceae > Taxus > Taxus wallichiana. The sequence goes on from CM031235.1 coordinate 568,584,710, forward strand.
TATGCCCTAAGGAAGGAATAGTTTAAAATATTGTATTAAAATGCCCAAATGAGAAAACAAAGAGACTACCATAAATGTGGATTTAAAGGTCAACAAAAGATGATGCTCTAGAAAGGGATGCAAGAAAGAAGGGAGAAAGCCCAAAATGGCTAGTGCTAAGGCCAATCGACAATGACTAAGGCCAATCAATGAAGATCTAAGGGGTTGAAGATGGCCAGGTGTCAGTGGGCTATATAAGCCCAATGGTTGGCTGAAAAATCTTATTTTCACATGAGGAGTTGAAAAAGAGAGAGAAGAGCGAGAAAAGAGATATATAGGAAATGGAGGTTTTCGGAGCTATGAGGAAATGTTAGGGGGTGTGGAGGATAGTAATTAACAAAACTCACACTGGTTTTTATTAAATTTCTTATTCTATTTATGTTATTTTTTTTGTATTTTGTTTGTAAAAATTTGATGACGCCAGGGTGGTTGGCGGCAACCCCGATGGGTCAACGTCAACCCAGCTCTTAAGCAGGTTGACTAACCCCAAGATGCATCAACCCGACCTATTTCGGAGTCAACTAGGGTTAGATTGGCTAGATTAGGGTTTAGATTGAAATTTGGATGAAACTTTGGATGGATTTTGGATCATAGGTCTAATGTATGTATGTTTTGTTTGTGATTACAGGCTAGAGAGACCTTATATTTGAGAGATTAGGTGTCATCTCTATATGAGTATATTAGAGGTTATGTGACAGATGTTGATTAGGACCATCTGTCTGCAGTCTGATTAGGTGGATTTAGAAACTATCAGAGGATCCCACGAGATGTGGGACTTATGATTTCCTTGTTGAGAGGTGGGATAGATAGACATGTACATTCTTGTTTAGGATAGGAGAGATGACTATCACCCTAGAGGATTTGTATCAAATTCTTAGGTTGTCAATACAAGGGGAGAAGATAGCTCCCATTACTAGTGATGATAGATTGGCAATTTTGATACGGCTATTTGGAGCCAATACGGTCCTTATCATATTTTCTTCAAGGGAATTTTCCTATGAGATGAGATAAGAGGTGGGGTGGCATGTAGATGATTTATTTTCATGTTTATAATGGTAGTGTCTGTTACCCTTTGTTGGACTCGGGAGATGTTTGGTTTCCATGGGCATTTAATGGTGTAGTAGCCAATATTATTGATCACTTAACTATGTTTTCATTTGGGACCACATTGTTGGCTTAGGTTTTCCATGAGCTATCTAGATATAGGGTGGGTAGGAGGTCATGTTTGGATGTAGTGTTCATTATACATTGTTAGGCCTATGAGCATATTGTTGTGATTAGGCCATCAGGGCTTCCATGGGTCGAGGAGACCATATTTAGTTGGAGGTTAGATTTCTGAGATGGAGTGTTGACCATGCCTTTGGATACATGGGTGAGAGAGGGGTGGATTGGTATGTAGATAATCTTACATATTTAGATGTTGATCAGGTTGGATGGTGGCCCTATCAATATTTCCCCACCTGGCCTTGTGTGGATGCAGAGCTAGTGGGGATGAGGAGGATGAGATGGGTGCAAGGGAGACAGTTGGAGATGATATAGGCCATTAGGTTTGACAAGGTAAGATGACAGATTTAGATTCATTCATTCAAAGTGCCTCGTGATCTAATTTTGTATAAGAGGGATGAGGTGGAAAGATATTTTTGAGTCCTATTATGGTAGAACCATTGAAGGAGGAGACTACGCCATGGGATATTGACAAAGATGTGGGATTAGGAGTAGGATACTGTGATTGGCACATGGCAGCATGATCAGCTCAAGTGGTTGAGGAGGGAGGAGAGGAGAATATGGAAGAGATGGAGGTTGATATTGAGGAAAATCTAGTAGGTGGTGGAGACGGAGCATGGGAGGATGCGAGGTGGCACGCTTATGTGCCGAGTTGGATAAAATGAGAGTAGAGAGAGATATATCCTTACACAGAGGGATGTGGTCACTAAAGAGAGAGAAAATTATTCAAGATATGGGCCACTATTACCAGAAAAAGGATCCCTATAGGGCATGTTTTGTAGCTTTGGCTACTATTGTAGAGATAAATTCAGCTAGTGGTGTTCAAGAAGCACCGCAATGATCGGGGTGGATGGAACCCCTGGCATGATTGGGATGGATAGGTACTTAGTGTTGGCCATTGAGGCTAAATATTATGAGGACATTATGATCCATAGGCTACCTCAGATGTTGAGATACTGGGAGCATCTCCATATGTAGGTAGTAGGTGGAGCTAGGCCATCGAGGAGTACAATGAGTGTAGCTCAACCATGGCGAGAGGAGGGAGGTCAAGAGGGTGGTGATAGCAGAGAGGATTCAAGTACCATACCTACCCTAGAGGAGAGGACTTGAGGGCCTCATATATTAACTTTACATATTTTGATAGTATTTATGCTTTGAGGGATCCCCCTAGAGGGCCATGATGTATTGATAAACATTTTTATCATATATGATATATGATTTTTTTGTGGATTATATTATGTTCATTATGTGATGTGATGGATTTTAATGTCATGATGATGAATTTTAGATTATATGTGATGGTGATTTTAGATTATACATTTGTTTTATATTTGATGATGATGGTGAAATAGATGTATGATCAGATGTTTATTTTTGATATGCATGTGTATGGATGATGATATAAATGTGGTAACATGTTTTGTGTTTAAATTTTATTTTGATCATGATGATTAGCATGTATATGGGTAAGATGTGATGGAAAAAAATTAAGAATGAATGTGATTAATGATAAATGTGTTGTAAGATAGATAGATAGCATATAGGTGATTGAGATGAAGAAAGATGTGCTAAAAGAAAAATGTGATAGGATTAGAAAAATATGCCTCACAATGGTGGTGCCTTATAGGTAAAAATAACACTATATTATAGCAAGGAACGTCACGAGGAAAATATGCCTCCAACTGCATTGAAGGTAAACAAAAAGGGATACAGGTAGCACAAGGCACATGCAACCAAAGAATATGCTAGCAAATAACCAACGATAATTATTCATTTCAAAGATTACAAGGAAGTAATAGATGAGATAATCTTATAAACTTAATTTTTTCATGAAAAAATGGGTTTGATATGAAACTTGTACAGAGGAAAGATGGTTCTCCAAAAGTGGCATTCCCTATACTATGCCCCATCTCTGGGAAGGGGAAAGAGAAATTTGATCAATGTGGGAAGATTTCTTAGGATGTTGATAAAATGAAAGTTTGATCAATGTGGGAAGCCTTCAACTGTCATAAGGAGTATCCATTCTTTGAGGGTATGGTCTACTTTATACAATGTATATGGCAAAAATAATATATATAATATCCATCCTTTGAGGGATCGTTCTATTTATTTTATTTCTATTTTGATTTTCATGCTTTTGATTTCTTCTTTTTTTTGCATGAAAAGCTTTCCTTTAAGAGATCAGTATTCTTTTATGATTTTGATTTTGATTTAAGCATCCATGAATTTTTATTTTACATGGGGAGAGTTGGGACTAGCTAAGTAGACCACTTAGGAGGGGATAATGATGTATAAGAGACACCCTTGGACCATTTTCATGGTTCCAATAGGTGAATAATAGGGTGATGGATGTGATGATCACAAAATTCACACCAAAGGGGAGAACCTATCCATAAGGAAAATGCTAAAGAAAGAGACATGGTGCTCATATTTAAGGTCACATCTAGGAAGTGACGGAATACCACATAGTTCAAAACCATCATGATGAGATATGGAAGGGGATGAGATGGAGGAATGATCTAAAGACATGACTAAGGGCACATTGGTAAATGTGCTAACAATAGAATGGTCACAAGTACAATGCATTAAGTAGTTCCACTTCTGGTTTACCATCAAGGGAGGCCATACGATAGGCTCCCGACCTATATTTTTGTACAACAATGTATGGTTCGATCTATTTAGGGGAAAAAATTCACGTTGGCTCCTTTCTCGAGTATTTCTCTCTGATAAAGTTATGAGGAAACCAACATTAACATCGTGTATTAAGAATATGGGACAAGAGAAAATAAGATAAATCACCACCTATCGGGAAATTGAATGGTATGTGTTTAAGATGAACAAATTGTCCCCCTAAAGGAACAAGATAAATCAGGATCAAATGAGATGAGTTAAATAAATATTTATGAAATAGGTACCATAATGGCGGGTTTAAATCCATGGTGCTTCCAAAGGGAAACATAGATATGGCCACAAAGGTGGTCATAGGAAGAGGGGATGAAATTACAATCGGATAAACCAAGCTAGATGAGATAGGATGATACCAAATATGAAAAGGAAAAGACAAGTCCTAGAAATAATTCCCCTAGCATAGGAGGATGAATCTATGAAGATGAGAAGAAAGATGTTAAAGGATCAATAACGGGGAAATATGTTCCCCCAGCAAAAGGGATGTGGATAAGATAATATATGTCAAAGAATATGGATGTCAGGAGGATGGTGTATCAAGGAAAATAGTATCAATGAACAAGGGAGGACCCTTGTCGAGAGGAGCGGTAGGAGATGATGTAGAGGGGAGAATAGACCCAAGAAGTTGATCGGATGGAGATGTGGTAAAAGGGATTGGATGCACTATGGATGAATCAATTGATAGAGAATGAGACCCATTGAGGAGGTCCTCTCACTCAATAAAATCATGGAAAATTGTCTTAAGGGCCTTATAGTGCTCGGTGTCATGGCCTAGGGTAGGATGATAAGAATAGATACAATAGGGATCAAACCACATGTGATTTAGATGGTTCGGGTTGAATGATCCAATAGGTTGGAGCATGATGGCGGAATTCTAAAGAAAATTTTGGAGGACCTCTGCATATGATTCGATGTGGGCACCAGGGAAGGTTCTATAGGATGGTGTGGATGGTGATGGTGAAGGTGGATGGGACCGAGGTCTAGGTGGTCTAGAAGAAATATTAGAGGTGGATGATTTAGGCCTGGATGACTGGAAACTTAGAGATATTTTTTATGAATGGATTGACCTTAAGATGAAATTAGACTGTTTGGATTTGGATTGGTTGATTGGTTGCATGATGGAGGAGGGGGTCCTAAGATAGAGGGATGAGGCCCCAGGATGGAAGATGTAGATTTGGTCTTGATTGGAGGGATGTCGATCTTCTTGTGAGGATGCTCAAGGGATCACTGTGGGAGGATACCAATGTTTTTGGATTTGGATTGTTGAGGAGTTCCCTTGGTAGGGATAACAATGATTTTTGATAAGCGAGATCGAGAGAATGGGGTTGTGGCTGATGGAGGAAGTAATTTTTGCATGATTTTTTCTAGAGAGGATGGGAATTGGTTTGATGTGGGAATGTCTAGTTGTGTGGATGAGATGGGAGGATCACCTATGGTAGCTGCAAGTTGAAGTGCTCTCCAATATTTCTCAAATGATGTAGGTGGTGTAGAAGAAGAAGGAGATAATGGGGATGTGGTCATGATAGTCGATGCAGTAGGTGTGGGAAGAAGCACAAAAAGAGGAACTGGTATGGAATCTAAGGATGACACAATAGGAAAAGGTGGAAGAGATGTGGATGGGGAATAAGGTCGATGTAGTGGATTGAGTAGATTTAGGTGTGGGATTGATAGTAGGAATAGATGTAGATATGGAAATAGAAAGGGTGTTTGGATCATGTGGTTAATAATTTTTATGTGAGATGGTACAAATGGTGGATGGGTTAGGGTAGGGATGGAAGAAGGATGACTGCCAACCACATTTATTTTTGGTGTCTCAAGAGGCATATGGGTGGGTTGAGGAGATGTGATGGGTGTGATAATAGATGTGGATGTGGCCATGGTAGATTTTGGATACTAGGTGCAGATGGGGGAGATGAGATAAGTAGTGTAGACACCTAATATATGCTTGCACTTAGCATTTCATCCAATCTATTCAATTAACGACACTTCGTTAATTCACCCTTATTCACTCCACTCTCGGATGCCCATTCACGACACCTTCTTGGTCATATTCCTCCTATAATCAACTTGTTTGGCTAATATCTCTCTTATTAGCTAAACATTCCTCCTTTCAAACATTCAGAACCTCCCTAGTTCTCTCTAGACCACTTCTATTGGATTCGTAGGCTATCTATCAGTCACAATTGGTTATCAAAACCCCTCCCAACTCTCAATGAGTCTCTAATCACTTGCTAATCAAGTTTAACTAGCCTAATCCTAGCTCAACTAAGCCTAAATCATGTTTATCCTAATCTAATATAAAAGTGGTTTTGAGCTTTAGTCCCACATGCACCCAAACTTAAAACTCTTCCATTTGGAAAACTATAAATAGAAGGGTCACCCCTCCCTCTCAACCTTACACCTTTTTTACATAACAAAATCTCTCTCACACTTGGAGATATTGGCATTAGACCTCATTTGCATTAACCAAGCTAATAGGCATTTGATCTTGGCTATCCTCCATTGTTGAAGCTCCTCCATCTTGCATCCATAACTTCATAGTAGGTTAGTAGGAGGGTATCTAACTTGGCCTTGTAGCCATTTTAGAGAGACCTCTTCACCTCCATTGAAGAAAACAACAAATCTAATTTGATTTCTCATAGGTTTAACTAGGTTCAATTTATGTTTTAAGTAATCATAGAGTAGTTAGAGATAAAATGATAGTGTTTTAGTTTAATTCATTATTGTAGAAGTTATCTTGTTTAGCACTCATCTTGATGTTTATGATAGGTTTAGTTAGATCATGGAACTACTTAGCTAGTTTATTGTTTATTAACATAACTAATCTTCTCATGCATACAAGTAGGGTGATTATTAGCGAGGAAATAGGTGGTAGAGATGTCGGGGTTGGTATAGTGCTAGGTGATATGGGCATGGGTAGAGAAATATGTGATAATGATGTCAACATAAGTGTGGTGATAGGTGTGGATGTAGAGGCAGGTGCGGCTAAGGCTAATGTTGATGTGGTAAGAGTAGGACTAGTTGTAGATGAAAGAGAGGCAAAGTGGAGGTCAAGGTGGTAGGTAGTGGGATTGTGGATATAGTGGATGTGAGGATAGCCCTTGAAGGGGTGGTTGGCACAATATCTAAGATAGGGATAGATGATGAAGATGGTAAAATGGATGTGGGAGAAGATGTCTGATGTATGGTGTTGATTGAGAATGGGTTAAATTGATGTGATGTAGGAGGTGAAGATGAACTCGTTGGTGGGGGATTAGGAAATGGATGTTTGAAGATGTCACGTGATGAAGATGGGATTGCTTGGGGGGATGTAGGAGCATGGTGATAAGTAGGGTCATGGTAAGATGACGAGGATGGGGAAAGAATGGGAAGATTTGATTCAGAAGGCTCATAAGGGATATCCCTAGGTGAGACAGATACGTTGGTTTAAGGGGATATGTCATGTGTTGATCGATATCTATGGAGGAGGAAGTCATAAATGGGGTTCTTGTGAGGAATATCCATAAGTGAAGTAGGTATGGTGATGTTGGATGATTTAGGAAGAGCATGAGGTAATGAAGAAAAAGATGGCGGGGCAGAAACATGGATGGTTTAAGGTGATGGAGCTAAATGTGATGGGGGTAAAACAAGGACTACTAGTCGATGTGATTGAGAAGAAGAGGGCATGCGGAAAAGATAATCATAGATGGGACTGGAAGTAACCAATGGTCTATATGGGGTCATGGCGGACTACCCGAGAAGCCGCTCGGGTAACATTTGGTTCCATTATTAAACAGACAAGTCAAGAAAACAATTCCTTTTATGTTTTGATTAAAAATGTGAAGAATAAAAGGGATATGAATAAAAATGTCCTATAAGAAGCTGATCTATGTTTGATTTTAGGTAAGTTGTGGATGGGAAATGTATTAGGTGGCTTCCTATTGGGTGATCAAATCTCAATCAGTCTACTAGGAAAAGGAATTGTTTTGATGTGTTAATTGATTTGTGAGGTTTAAGGATGTGTGTGATAAGATGTGAGATGAAAAATATTGAACCCCTACTTAGACTATGTGATCAAGTAGGATGCAAAAACAAAGGTTATTTTTAAACCAAAATGAAGTGTAATTTTTATGATAACACGAGACATGAAAGGAAGAATTCAATGCAAAAAGGAGAAAATAGGGAAAAGTGGAATACCTAGATAATGTTTTTCCTATTTATCTACACTTTTGAATGATGAGCGATCTAAGCGATAAACCCAACATGATCAAGCAATAAAGCGAAGCCTCACGTTGTAGTGTTAGTAGAAGACAAAATATAGAAAAGAAAGAAACCACCTAAAGGGTGGTCCCACCGAGTGTGCCATGAATGTTGTCTAAATTTCTCATTCGTAATCAAATTAATGCACTAGCTACTAAATAAATTAGCAACTCATAAATGAAGGATGGTTTATGTTACCTCGGATTCTTGATGCTTGATACAGGTGTTGAATGATGGATCTTCATTGTGACACCTGCAAATAAGATAGACTGAAAACAAGATTTTTATTAGATAAATATATGTGGGGGTTTCCCGAATAAGCGGTTCCAAGATTTACATAAATAAATTAAACAATAATTAATTTAAATCAACACATGAAATGAAAACTACAAAAGATAGAGACTAAATGTAAATAGAATGGAGCAATTTATATTAAATATGAGAGGTCATTTTATACAATTTCTTTCTCCTAAAATCATGGAGTCAAGTCTTATCATTTTATCCCCATATCTCTCCTTTATTCCCTAGTCTTACTCTCAATCCCAAGATATTCTCACACATTCCTATCTCTATGAGTTGTGCATGACAACTAATTGTGCACACTCACATATTATTTAAATATTAAATAATACTAATATTCAAACCATATGTTCACACTATGAACACTAATTTCCTAACATTCACCCCCTTAGTGTGAACATGGGTGAGTTATGTCTAGTACCTGCTCATGTTCTACAATACGATGGTTTTCAAAGAGTACCATCAACTCCAACAAGTTTTCTAGTGGAACCATTAACCACTCTGTATGTGATTTTCTAAGAGATTCACAAACTCTCAAATTGGTTTTCTAGTGGACCACCAACCACTTTCATAGCAGCGTACATGTTTCCCCACCCATATTTTACAAAAGAGAACAAAATATAGGAAAATATGTTCCTAACTATGAACATGAATTATCCATCTATTCTTATTTACTACCACACATGCTGAAAGAAAACACACAACTGAAAATGAAGTCACCATAGCAAAATGTGCCCCATCGTTGGTGACTGACGAGAGGCATTGATCACCCTCCTTCCTTCGTTGCCTCCTACCTCCATCCATGATACTTTTGCTAAATCAGTAGAATTTGCCTTTAAGGATCATTTTAAAATTTTATTGGGTGTCGGTTTCAACCAATAATTCACCCTTATAATAATAATCAACTTTATATTTAACCAAAATAATAAATCATATCATATTTTTATTGTTGGAAATCAGTCACTATTTTTTTATAGAATAATTAGAAATGTCATAATTGTTTCCATGATTTCTCTTAAAATATGAAATGGGTTTTTGTAATGTTTTGACTGAAGTTTCCCATAATACAAATAAACAAACCCAAAAAATTCAGAAAATTTTGAATCTAGTTTTTGAAAAAAACATGAATTACCAAATCGTTATTTTTAAGATCGAAGCTAGAAAATGGCGGACGGAAGCTTCAAAAATCTCATATATGCATTCAAGAGGCTCTGATTTTGTCCTACAATGACTCTCATAACTCATCATATCCTTCTCTACGATACTAGATGATGTTAAATATCTAGATTTGAGTAAATAAATTAAACAATATTTAATTGAAATCAGCACATGAAATGAAAACTACAAAAGATAGAGACCAAATGTAAATATAATGGAGTAATTTCTATTAAATATGAGAGGGAATTTTATACAATTGCTTTCTCCTAAAATCATGGAGTCAAGTCTTATCATTTTATCCCCATATCTCTCCTTTATTCCCTAGTCTTACTCCCAATCCCAAGATATTCTCACACATTCCTATCTCTATGAGTTGTGCATGACAACTAATTTTGCACACTCACATATTATTTAAATATTAAATAATACTAATATTCAAACCATATGTTCACACTATGAACACTAATTTCCTAACATAAATAAAAATGGTGTAGTAAATAACATGCGAGAAATGACAACACTTGAATATGGAAAGTGATTAATATGGATTAAAAGCTTATTTGATTGAAATCATTGTAAAATAGATGTTACCTATTTTGGGTCAATGACAACCTAGACTGTGTAAAGGTAGGTCAAAGAAAACCTTGGAGGATAAGTGTGGACTGTAGATGTAATATGTAGACCTATATGGTGTGAGAGTGATCGGAAGGCGATAAGGAGATGTAACAACTAGAACAGATCTCTGACATGAAACCGAGAGGCATAAAAATGGGGAAAAGGATGGAAAAGAGGAATTTAGATAGGTTATTGGATAGATAGGGCCTAGATTGATGAAAAGTAGGGGATCAACTACGATTGTATCGAGAAAAGTGTAAAGTTGAGGATGAAAGAATGAAAATGGAAACTATCAAGCAAAAGAAGTTGTAGGACAAGGATGTCGAGTGTTTCTGAAGCTACTTTGTACCTCCAAGACGTTAGAAACAAATCATATACAATAATATGATAAGGATATGGAAAAGAGCACAATAATGATAAGAATATCACATGAAGGATGATCTTGAGAAATGCAAGCAATCTAAAGGGATGTCCAAGAGTTATGTGGATGTCTCGAGAACTACTCAAGAGACAATAATGTTGCATGCATCTGATTTCTTCTTGATTGATTGATGTTTTATGCATAATGGAAAGAAAAAACTCATTTTAAAGAGGGTCAACGGCGACTGGGTTGGGTCTTCTCCGATCACGAGGAAATTTTCCTTAAGATTTTTATTTTGGTCATGATATTGGTGATTTTAAGGATTGGGTGGTAGCTTTAAAGCATGTAGGTAGGATTAGGTTTCTTGGGGATGAATTTAAGTTAGTTAGGGCATAAAAATAGATAGGATAAAAGCCAAAAAGAAAGGTGATGTGTGTAGGATAAAAGAATCCTAATTAGAAGGTTGGTTAGGGAAATGAGAAAATGATTAATTAATTAATAAAGATGGGATAATTGGGCATGTGAAATATTAAAAATGATTAATTAATTAATTAGGATTGGGATGGGCATTAAATTAAGTAAGGGGGTGATTAAATGAATGATTTAAATATGTGCACGTGGGAAAATGAAGGTGTAGATACCAATTTTAGGTTTCTGATCATAATCATTATTTGAGATGTATGTGATGTGGATGGATGGGGTTATTGATACACTTGATAGTTTTAAGGGTGTGTTTGCATTGATGGAGGTAATTGATGAGGGGGAATATAATAAAAGGGTTTTGACTATATGGGTTGAGTCACAACTTGATGTTGGGAGATGGGAATGTGATATGATTGGTTGGATTGAGTAGGTTGTTATGATATTGGGACATATGATTGATTGGTTATAGGATTAGTTGGGACATAAATGATTGGTGGTAAGAAATTTTAATTTGATTGGATGGGAATGTGATGGTGAAATCCTTGAGGAGATGGGCCATGAGTTTGTATTTATTTGGATGGAAGAGGATGTGAAATGACCATGTTAGCATGAATGTGTGATGTATAAATGATATTTAATGTAGTATGATGTTGTTCGGATGTATGAGGAAGAAAAAATGATTCTTGAGATGGTTGAATAAGAAGGGAGGTGATTTTAGTAGAAAGTAAAGTGGTATGAATTAAATAAGGGATGGTAGTTTTGACAACAAGTAGATTTTTGGAATAGGAACCACCAATTGAGTAGTTTGATGATTGGTTGGATTGGAATAAGATAGTTGATTAGGGTCAAATTCATGTTGGGATTTAGCAAGCTCACTCATGGATCTTGGAAATAACACGCAAGTTGATATGTAAGCACTTGAGTGGACTTCAAATTAGAATGATAGTCATAAATTTTTTGCAAAGGGGGTCCATCAATGAGAATATTAGTGGTCTTACAAAGAAGCTAATCATTGAGAGTGGTCGTATTTGCATCAAGAAGCTCTTAAAAATCCACAGACCCATTAGGGATGAGGGGAGGCATAGAAACATTAATACAGGAATTGGATGGAGGATTGGATGGTCAAGAAGGGATGGAATGATGAAGAAAAGGATTGGTTTTTTCATGGGGATTGGATTGAAACAACTGCACCTCCTGAAGAGGATAAATGGCGACAAAGAGTTGGGTAATCGTGGTTGAAACGAATAAAGGATTATCGGTGAGGATGAAGATCACGGGGTTGGTTAAATGGTAGCAAAGATTGAGACATTGTTTGACATGTTTTGTTCCATTTTCTTAGATTTAGATCTAGTGATGACTGGAATGAAATAAACAAAGCTAAAACTATGTTGATTTTTACTTAGAACAAACAAGTCACACAACAAGTTTTTACTTATCTTTATTAACTTAATATGTGAAAGAGAAATGAAAAATAGGCTCATGGGGTATGTAGTGCCCACTCTCCTTTGACATTGTTTAGATACTGATCCTGACACTATTGATCATATTTTGGACATTATTATGTTTTGATGTAGTATGATGTGTATATGCTAGATCATGGATTCCTATGGACATTATTATGTTTTGCTTAGTATGATGGTTAGATGTTAGACTAAGGATTAATATTGATTTGGATTCAGTTATTAGGCTTGATGATCATTGAGACATTATTATTATTATGTGGATGATGATATACTAGTTGACATGGATAGGTTATTCATGTTGATGCTCTAGTATAGAAATCTATTAGATGATGATATAGTTGCAAATTGAATTTAAATGATAAATGTTAAATTCTTGATATTGTTGTGATTTGGATTTAATAATTGTATGTTGCTTATATCATTTGGATGTTCTGATATGGCCACGAGGCGAAGGGGTATTTTGCATTTTGCAGGTTAAAAATCACAACAATGTCGGGGGACTGGAGACTAACCATATTGGAATTCTGTGTGAGATCAACAAGGTCACCATGGAAACTGTGTTTGATTGGTGTGTTGTGTTATGTTAGGACTCCCCATGGGGGATTTCCATTATTGTGACCATGGGACATATGTGCTTTATTTATGTGTTCCCTTTTACTATTTTGGTATGTATTTTATTTGTAATGTGTTTCTCCCTTTTATTAATTTAAAAGTGATAGTATAATGTGGGAGTCATATAGTTAAATTTTAATTAAATTAATTGGGAGGTGGAATGTAAGGAAATAATATTATTGTCTTGATTAATAATTAAATTTGATTTATATTATGTATAACCATATGATAGATAAATAAATCTTTATGTCAAAACTTGTAATAAATAGAGTCATAGACATTAATGCATGTGTAAGAGGATGTAAGAGTTGTGTAAGTGAAATGATGGATTGTTTAAATCAGATTTTGGAGTATAGAACACTCCATCCTCCTTGAAACTCGGATTTGGTCTTGGGAGCCTAAATTGGAGGCTTGTGGGACAAGACACCTCTCAAAAACCTCCACCAACCATGATTATTATTTAGGAGTCAAAATCAATTTATTTTATTACATTTTGACATGATTTTGTGTAAGATTTGATTGCACTTGTCTTACAAAATTTTAATGCTTTTTCCTTTTGAGTATGGGCCAAATGAAGTATGTTAGTAGTTTTTTTATTAAGGGAAATTAGTTTTGAAGGGATTATACCCTGTATACAAAAGGGCTCAAAAGCCACTAGCAAAGGTGAGAGAAACTTGAGAGAAGGGCAAAATGGCCAACCAAAGAGGGCTCAATATCCAAATATGACGATAAAAGTGAAGAAAGGATCCAAACAAAAAATGATCCAAAAAGAAGCGAGAAAAGATCAAAAAGCAACCAAAAGAGAAACAACATATAGAAATCCGCCAAAAATCAGCGCGAGAACTGCCGGATAACAAAGCTTCACACCAAAAAACAACATCACAAAGCAACCCGTTACTTGATAGCCCCTGTCAATCTTGGTCTTGATAAACTGGCAATGACATGAAGAAGGCAATGGCGGTGGCACGAGAGGAGTCTCTCATATCCGCTTTGAGCAATTGCAAAATCCCTTTTCTCTTTAGGGCCCCAAATGTCCTCATTAACCCCACTTAAATTGGAGACACTATGAAGTATGTTAGTAGTTTGTCATTCACTTTTATGGTGATTTAATTGCCTTGATGTTGATTACATTTTGGGATGAGGAAAAATGATGTGGCATCCCACTTGGAATCCACATCATCCTCTTCCACCTTCTCCTTTAAAAATTCGATTTGCCTCCTCATTTGAGGTTGTTGAAAGTTTGTGATTTCACTCTTGGGGAGAATTCCTCTTGGATTTTGGAGCTTACTTTGTGGAAGAAGTGGATTTTCTTGTGCATACATTTACCTTGCTGATTTGGGACTAGTTTTTGGTGAAATAAAGACTGTTGTTTTGGAAACAAGTCTCCATTATGGAGAGGTAGGCTCTCACTCTTTTAAAATTGTTGTTTTTCCCTCTTTTAGCATGAATTTTGAATGTGTTTGTGTTTGCAATTCTTAGAGGGATGGGTAGAATGCTTAGGGCATGGTGTAGAGAGAAGACTATGAGGTTTATCAGAGGAGGGATAAGGGATTTGCCATTGGTACTTATCTTTTGGAGGGAGTGTTGGTTGGGATCCACCTAGGGAAAATAATATGCTTGCATTTCTTACTTTGGGGAGGTATAAGGAATGAATTTGGAGGAGGGATAAGGTTTATGGGATGGTTACATTTGGCGGTTTGTTTTACGTGGATGCCCAATTTCAACATGGGAGGCATAAGGAGACCTCCATAGTTCTTTCTCTTACTTGGTTTGCTTGCTTGGAGAAGGATCCTTTGTTTTAATTGAATTTATTTGTTGTAGTTGAGAACTACATATTTTTGTTTGTGCATGTGAATGTATGTTATATGTGAAAGAAGCTATGTTGCCATGTGTTGTTTTATCATGTTCCAATCCAATATGGTTGGGGCTCGGGGGCCAATGGGGAAAGACAACTTCTCCTTTCCCATTGGATGTCTTGGTTGGGTAGAGAGCATTGTCTTTCCCCCTTCCTTGTTGTGATTAGAAGAATGAAGATGAAGAACTCAGCTTGTTGCTGTTTGGAGAAGAAAGACAACAGTTTGACAGTCATCCTTTTTGTAAATTTTAAATGTAATCCTTCCCACTTCAAGTGGATGCATGTAATTGATTCGAGATGGGAAACATTTACCTTGTAATTTGAAAGTTGTAATTGATTTTGAAATGTAAATGATATCCTATGTTTTGTATTTGAAATAAGAAAGAGTCACTTTCCCTTCCTTTTTTAAAAAGAAGAATATGATACAGTTTGTGAGTTTCAAATTGAGATGTAAAGAAAGGAGTTCAGTTGTAAAATTGTTTAAATTCAATAAAGGAATCGAAGTTCTCTTGATATACCTTGTTGCAATATTGTTGTTGGAGATAGATGAATGAAATACATTACTTTCCCAATTGCATTGTTATCTTGGAAATCACATGACTGTTAAATTTGTAATTCTGTTTTGGAAAGAGAAAACATATAAAAAAAAAAGAAGACTTGGATCTTTGAAATGAGTTGATAAAAGTTAGAAATCAACATTGCATACTATATACATGTCCTTGTTGAATCAATTGGATGTATTAGAAATGAAATGGATATGTTTTCCTTAATTGAAAATTGCATATTAAATTGTAAATTCGTGGAGAAGAGAACTCTGTTTTAAGTTCATAATTCTGACATCTTTTTTTTTAAATAAAATGAGCAGTTTGACTTTATACTCAACAATAAATTACGAAACTTGAAATTTATACTTAGGAAGACTTGAGGAATCCAAATTCACTAAAACAATTAAGAATAAATCTCCAAAACTCAAAGAATTTCAATTCGGAGCTTGCATGGTCGTTTTCCCGTCAACTGCCAAAAATTGCAAACTTGTATAAATGAACAAATTGACTTCACTAAAGCACTCTAAACCTCCCCTAGACTGGTCCTCCATGTCTGTTTAACATGTTGAGGAAGGAGTTCAAATTTAATCAAATTGACAGTTGGAAAAACTACCAGTTTTGAATTTAAAGCCTACAGATCATTTTCTTAAAATTGACCCTCAAAACTTCATCAAAAACTAAAATTGATGATTCCTGTGCAAAGAGGACTCGAGATATTTTCAGAAAGTCCTCGTTTTCCCAAAATGGAGTTCCCAATCAAAAGTTATGGCCATTTGAAGTTTTACTTCAAAATGGCCATCCAAAACCAAAAATGAATTAATATAACTTAAAAAAATTTAAATTTTAGCGCTTGAGAAAAAATTTCCATGAAAAGTCCGTTGCACCACCACCATCTTATCAATCAGATGATGCCATGTGGCATCTTGGAGGGCATACTTTTGAAAACTCTATCTTTTTTGAAAATTTTGCTTTGGGAAAATTTTCCCAATTTTCCCGTGGCCCCCAACCAATCACGTGCTGACACGTGGCAGGGAGGGTACGTGGGTTCAAACTGAAAACTTAGACTTTTAAAAAAATCCCATGACTCTACATCCCCACTCTAATCACGTTTGACACGTGGCGGGGAAGAACTGCGGGTTAAGAATTGAAAACTTTAACTTTTGCCCCTTTGGAAAAATTTCTTTGTTTTCTCCGTGGCCCCGCACCCCACAGCCAATGGGGTGATGACATGTGTCCCCATGGGTGCATGGGTCTATGCAATTATTTTAACCATTTAACCCCTTGGGTGAAAAATCCAAATTCTCTCTGTCGACTGCGGCAGCCAATCGAAGGCGCCACATGGCCATTTGGGCAAGCACGGAGGAAAATTTTCCTTCGGAAAATTGAACCTTGGTTTTAGGAAAAATTTCATGTTTTTACTTGCAAGCCGCCATCCCGGACTAATCACGTGATGACACGTGGCATTTGGGGCATCGGCGGGGGCACAAAGACATTTTCTCCCTAGCCCCGTGGACCTCCCGGGAAAATTTTCCCTAAAACTCCACACTGGCCATAACTTGATTTTTAGAAGGAGTTAGGAGGACTTCTTTATATGGTTGGAAAGGTGAGGAAATTTCCTATCCAATGAACCTAGTTTAGGAAAGTTTTGATAAATATAAATGTGTGAAAAATCTAGTTGAACTTCTAGGCCTGTTTGAGAGTAGGCATGAGGGAGATTTGCTCCCTGAACCTAAGTAAAACATGTAACCCTAAAATTGGAACCTTGTAAACTTGTTATAAGATAAAAATGGAAATATTGTGTTTGGTTAATCAGAATCTGTTTTGGAACCTATTTAGTTTCAAACTAGTGTCTTGCAACTTAGTTGTAGACTCTTCTTATAAAAAAATTATCCCATAATTTTTCCTAGTTTGTTTCTTGGTCTCAAGTGGTAGTTGAAATTTGGCATTACAAGGTACCTAGGAAATGGCAAATTCTGAGATGATTTTGGGTATTTTTGGTAGTGGAATCCTTGATATACGAAGTTACATGAGGCCCAAATTTGTGCAAGATTTATAAAGTGGCCAGAACACCACAATGACTTTATTGTTGGGTGATGAAATCCCAATCAGTTCCACCTGGTAGGGAATGTCTAGGTATGTAAGTTAATTCATGATTTTGGTTACGTGTGATGAAGTGAAATGTAATGTGTTAAACCCCCTAGTTAAACTAAATTTTCAAACAAGGATGAAAGGGTTTGTTTTAGATCGAAAACTAAGTGTGTAGTTCGATGAGAATAAGAAAGAAAGAAATGGAAATTACGATGCAAAAGGAGAAACTAAGAAAAAAGGGGAATACTTGGAGTACACTTTTCATTTTAATCTAATCCTCAAACCAACGCATAAGCACAAGACAATCAAATCAATCCACAATGCATCTTGATCAAGAAAGAAAAGACAATTTAACATATATTCCTTCCTTATAAGGTTAGTGGAAATGAAAATAAATGGAAAACAACCAAAAAAATCACCTAAAAGGGTGGTCCCATCGGGCATGCAATTGAATAGAAATTCTTATTTCCTATTTAAATTAATGACAATTAATGAAAGAAACTATCAACTCAAAACACGAGAGGGCTATGGTACCTCAAAGTGATGGTATGGACGGGTGAAAATGATGAAAAAAATCCTTGTTGCATGTTTGATGATCTACACAATGAGAGAACACTAAAAAGAAAAAAGTGAGTAGTAGATTGGATGAAGGGCTACCCAACTAAGCCGGTTCCATGAAGTATGAAATTGCTTGGATGGTGTTTTTCCTTTTACCATTAAAATGATGTTCTCGTGCAAATTTGAAGCAATAAAAACATGTTTCGTGATGCATCTATCCATCCTTGCTCATTTTTCGCTTGTGTTCTTCTTGCCTCTCTTCATTGCGGTATTTGTGCACGTTTGAATGTTCATTACAAATTTGGAGCTGTGTTCATGGAGTTTTGGGACATTTTTGTGTGAAATCTATCCTTGGGCTGTGATGCATCGTCCATCCTTCCCATTGCTCACCTCTTCTTGTTTCATGGCAGTTTTGATAGATGTTCAACATTTTCCTTCTCTGGTGTATCACCGTTTTAGTGTAGGCTCTGCTTTTCCCTTTTCTCTCTCTCTCTGTCTCCTTGGCATGGTTAGATTAGGTTTAGATTAGCTTTCCTAACTGGAATAGCTTGTGGCAGGTAGTTTAGGAAGAGGAACCAACCTTCTCTAGAGATTCCTTTCTCATTTTCACGAGTCCCACACTCAAAGAAAGGATTCAATGTTATGCAATCACACTGGATGCTAGTATGATCAACCTAGAAATTTGATCAACATCCAGGGGTGCTGTGATTTTGCACTAATATTTTTGGCATGCTCGGTGGGACCTTAGAGGTCTTCCACTTCATCTTTGTAGGTTGGTGTGTTCCTGTGAAGATTTCAGCCTTTGGAGGCACTTACAAACACATCTGGTGACTCCATCTGATCAGCAACCCATTTTTGAAGTTGCAGACCTATTTTTCATCCATTCCCATCCATCCTTCTTTCCATCCCCTTCATTCTTTTCCATTCCATGAAGTTGTGCAATCATGACTTAATTTCCATCATGGAACTCACATTTACAACAGCAAAAGCAATGTTTCCGCCTCCAACATGTTTTTTAAATCCTCCAAATCAGCATTTTGAACAAATTCAAAATCAGCATGCATACCCATATGAGCAGCAATGCCAAGATCAGTTTGGCTATGGAGCCTTCCAAGAGCAAGAGTATGCATATATGAAGACAATCAAATGCAAGATGCTGGTCTGCATTGGAGAAAATCCAAAAGATGGAGGTAAAGATGGTGCGATCGAGCAAGCAACACTCAAATGAGAGCTTTGTAATTGGTTGCAGGACTCCTTGTCCATGGGGAGGCCCTTTTCCAAGACACTTCAGCCCTCAGGAGAAGCTGGACTTCATGATGAAGATGCTGCCCCAACTTGCACAATGGACAGCAGAAATAGAGGCCTATACACTTGTTGTTGAACAACCTTGTCAATGGGTAAGTTCTACACCATCATCTGGTTTTTCTCTTCCCATTACTCAAGCAGCACCATCTCATTTGGAATTGCAAATTCTAAACTCCCCATCTGCTGTCCCAAATGTTGATCCCATGTCTCCACCTCTCAGTCTTCCACCACACCTCAATTCTTCTTTCCTTTTTCCTTCCAAACAGTCATCCCCTCCACAAGAGCTAAAAGAAATATGCTCTCCCCAAAGAAACAAGAGGTTTCACCTCCTCTACCACCACAAAAAATTTCCAAATCAATTGAGTTACAACCCATCCCTCCTCTTGCATTCCCAATTCTATGTGGGGAAGAAGAAATTGCAAAAATCAGCCATGAAGGACAGCAAGAAGAGGAGCCCACGAAAAGAAGCGACAGACAACTTGAGGGTTTGGGCTATCAAATTTGGGATGACAAAGATCCCTTGATGGTTAAACCTCTAGAAGAGGCTAAGGTTGAACAAATGGTGGTTAAGACTAATTTAGTGGCAGCAGAAGAAGAGCAAAAGAAGAATCGAGATCAGCGATCGGTTTGCTCGAGAAAGTAGTGTCCATCTTTGGCACTCTATTTGAAGGGAATGCTGATTCAATTCAAGTTACACAATCAGCCATAAAGGAAGAAATCTCAGAAGAAGATCTTGCAGTCCCAACTTGTCCGCTAGAGCATCAGATTGAAGAGTTTGACTTGAAAAACTTCACGCTGGAGGAAGAGTCAATCAAGAGCAAGATTGTCTTCAAACATTGGAGGAAGGAGAAAGCGCTCCAAATCCAAAATAAGAGGAGCACATTTTAGTTGTGGAGGAGAAAATTGCAGATCCAAGGGCTTTGAGCACAAAGCAAGCTACAGGAGAACCTTCAGTTCTTCTTTCTACTTCACCTCTCTCAAGTTCTAGTACTGAAGAGGAGTTTGATCTCTCAAACTCAATGTTAGAGGGTGAAAGAAACCATGGTGGTCAAGTTACAGATCAAGAAGACACCATGGAGGAAGTGGAGCATTTGCAGTAGGACAGCCATGAGGTAGTTTATCTGTCATATTTGGAGGACTGTTTTGATGGAGAAGAGCCGGTTGAGTTTCCACCATTCTCTCTTTCATCATCCACATTCCAAACACTTGAGTCTGCTATCATGAAGGAGAACATTCATTTGCAGTAGCCTACATCTTATAGCAGCTCTTTGGAACCAAGATTGGAAGATTTTAATATTTTATGTTCTTCATTGGAGGAAGAGAAAGGACAGAGGAATTTCACCATTGCTTCCACACCATCCATTCAGGAGGGTCTACAAGAAGACTCCATTTTTGGAGTTGAAAATCAGAGCTATGGGCATATCAAATGGACCATACCTTGCCCAATCAGGTATTTGGCTTCATTGGAGCCAAAGGAGAAGTCACAACCAGTCATGCTTGCTTCTGAGCATGAGGGTGAGCTACAAAGTACCAAGGATCAGCTGTCATACCTCTTCAATCCAAATGCAGAGCAACTAAAAGAGGTATTGAATTCACCTTCAGCTGATACCTTGATGATTTGGGTGGAAGACCAGCTTCTTGTTGATTTTCCACTCATCCTAACAGCCATGATCAGCTCCAAATCAATTGCATGGCTGCCACTTTTGAGAAAGGGAAGCTATTTCTCACAACCAATTACAGGGTTTGTTTAGCTTGCCTTTGCTTCTAGTTAGAGTAGAGTAGGTAGGTTTGCTTTTAGCAGAAGAAGTGCTTGTGCACACTCTGCATGTTCCATTTGGAGCATGTATGATTTTCAGTTCTATACATAGTTTTTGTGGTGCTGGTTTTGCTCTTGCACAGTCCATTTCAGTGGCATTTTGGTGAGAATGACTCCATTCCAGTGGGTTTCCAAGTGGCTCAGAGAGGAGTTTTTCAAAATTTCAGGCTAGAACTCATGAATCCATCCCTAATGGATGCTTCAGAAGCCCCTGGTAACTTCATCTAGCAGGCAGATGACCCCACTGAGTCGCCAAAACTGTTATCCAAAATTCACCCCCAAGGTAATTTTGATAACATGCATCAGATTATTCAATCCCAAGAAAGTATATTGATTCAAGGAAAAATCATGTTTCTGGGGTCCCCTCGGGTTCTTTCTAACTCTCCTGTCCAAGAAGAAAACCCACCAAGTTTTTAAAATTTAAAAAAATTGCAAAAGCCAAGCTTGGTGCCGAAAAATGGAGAAAATCGGCTAAGTCTTGTCCTAGGTGGTCCTTGGGACAGTTGAGACGTCGGGGCACGAATCGGCCAAAAAGCCGCTAGGCGGTCTGCACAGCACTTGGGACGTTGGGACGCGAGGGACGTGAAAAGGTGAATCGGCTGAAAGAGGGAAAACATTTCCTAAGTCTTGTTTCAGGCGATCAGGACGATTAGGACAAAAGTACGTGTGGGACGCGGATCGGCCGGTTTGGCGCAAGTCAGTCCATTTCAAGTGGTTCGGAGGTATTTTTCCCAGGCAATCTAAGATAATTGGGACAAAAATATGCGGAGGACGCAAACCGGCCGGTTCGGCTGAAATAGGGACTTTAAATCAGGACATCCGGGCCAAAGGGACGCGTGGGACGTGAAAAGCCGAAAGAGCCGAGAGCGAATGAAATCTTGCCACGTGTCTTTGCCACAAAGAGGGACAAGGAAGCTTGAATCGGGCTGTTTGGAGAAATGTTTCCCGAGATAGTTTGGGACATCCGGGCCAAAGGTATGCAAGGGATGCGTGGGACGCGAAAAGGCGAGATGGCCATAAAGAGACAAGGAGGCTGCGGACGAATCGGGAATGTGCCACGTGTCAGAAGAGGAAAAGTTGGAAATATGGCTAAGTGTTTCACCAAAAATTTTAAAGATGAAGGTCTACCCACGGCCCCTGTCAGCGAATGAGATATTGCCACGTGTCCCGAACAGGCGGATAGGCGGGGCCAATTTGGAAAATTTTCCAAAGTAAAAATGAAGGAAATTTTTGAGAGAAAAGGCCGCGGGAAATTTTGGAGTGTCAAACCCGCACCCAATGGGGTTTTGACACGTGTCCAAGCGTAAACATGTTAGGTGCAGTCACAAAAATTGAAAAAAGGACAAGCCCACCAACGAATCAGAGCCTGACATGTGTCATCCAAGTGGCAGAGCGCGGGAAAAAATTCAAAATCCGTTTTGGAGTATTTTTTTTCCCTAGATCTTCAAATTGCCATATCTTTTGATCTAGAGCTCAGATTTTCATGTTCTTTATATCAATGGAAAGTTGGTGAAATTATCTACATGATTCGGGGTCAATCTTGCATTACAGTTCAGTTTGAGAGAGAAAATCAAGAAAACATCTCTAGTGCGTGGTAATGGCCAGAACTAACGTTTCAACAACCAGCTTTAATGCAAATACAGTTCGCTGCTTTTTCTAGGGTTCTCACCCACCGCCATAATGAGATGAATTAAATGAGTTGGTTTGGGTAGATTCAAATTTCCTCTCTCTTCCCTCTCTCATTCTTCCTATAAATTGTAATGAGAGGCTTCTTTCTACATGTGGTTCATCTTTTCAGCTCTGCCCTCCCTTCTTTTCTTCTCCAGGGTTGAAAATGGAGTTCGAACCTCCTCCCCTACTCTGTAATGGTGTTTTTTCCTTTTACCATTAAAATGATGTTCTGTGTAAACTTCTGAAGCAACAAAAATGTGTTTCGTGATGCATCTATCCATCCTTGCTCGTTTTTCGCTTGTTTTCTTCTTGCCTCTCTTCATTGCAGGTATTTGTGCACGTTTGAATGTTCATTACAGGTTTGGAGCTGTGTTCATGGAGTTTTGGGACATTTTCTGTGTGAAATCTATCCTTGGGCCTGTGATGCATCTGTCCATCCTTCCCATCGCTCACCTCTCCTTGTTCCATGGCAGTTTTGATAGATGTTCAACATTTTCCTTCTCTGGTGTATCACCATTTTAGTGTAGGCTTTGTTTTTCCTTTTCTCTCTCTCTCTGTCTCCTTGGCATGGTTAGACTCGGTGTATCACCATTTTAGTGTAGGCTCTGTTTTTCCTTTTCTCTCTCTCTCTGTCTCCTTGGCATGGTTAGATTAGGATTAGATTAGCTTGCCTGCACTGGAATAGCTTGTGGCAGGTAGTTTAGGAAGAGGAACCAGCCTTCTCTGGAGATTCCTTTCTCATTTTCATGAGTCCCACACTCAAAGAAAGGATTCAATGTTATGCAATCACACTGGATGCTAGTATGATCAACCTAGAAATCTGATCAACATCCAAGGGTGCTGTGATTTTGCACTAACAATAAAAAAATGCAACAATATGATAATGTAAGCACATAAAAATGACAAGGTAAGAGATATCTCCCTATGTCACCAATGTATATTCACAATAGCTCTAAGAAGACTACTAGATGTGTAAGATAGTTTTAAGAGTACTCAAAATCTTAACAAGATTGCAAGATAGCCCGGAAATCTCAATGTTACATCCTTGAGAAAGGAGGGGGAAAGGGCATATTTATAGGGTCGGCAACAACCTAAGTGGGTTGTCATCAATTGCAGGATCCATCCATTAGGGTGGTGGGATGATGCCTAACTCAAGGAAATGAGGCCCAAATGAAGCGAGATTAGGGTTTAGATACATAGAGATGAGATAGAGTTGCACAAGAAAGAGAAACGGGTAGGTGGGAGGTTAGAAAGAGTAAATAAAGGCCCTTGATAAATAAATTTATTATAAAGAGACCTAGAAATTGTAAATTAGAAGCTTAACGATGAGATATAGGAAATTTAGGGATGAGAGATCAATTTGGTGGATATTGAAATTAATTAATGATGATTAAGGGTGATTAGAAGGATTTAGGGAAATGAAAATATAATGAGATGAGGATTAGAATAAATTATGGATAATGCATGATTAAAGGTGGGAAAATAAGAATTAATGGGATAAATTGATTTTAAGAGGGAAAATTAAATTTGAATGGGTGGCCAAGATGAATGAGAGTGAATGTGGGGTGAAGGGGAGGAATGATACTAAAAATTGGTTTCTACATGATGTTTAAATTCATCTAGGGTACTTATTATTTATGTTTCAAGATTTACCTCAGCTTCCTCTTCATCTAAGATTTCATCCTCACTGACATATTTATCTCTTGAAATGCTCCTAGGAATTATCTCAATAACCATGCTTGTGTTTCAGGAAGGACCTACTCCAAGTTGTTAGACTTGTTTCACGAGAACTAGACTTTGATACCAAGTGTTAGAAGCTGGGACACTAAGAGGGGGTGAATTAATTTCCAATCAAACTATTACAGATATTTACATTTCCTTCATTAGTTTTTTGATGAACATAATAAATCATATAGAAAATAATAAGAGAGAACACAGAGACATATAATTTAATGTGGGAAACCCAAGCGGGAAAAAAGCCTGATTGAAACTAAGAACTGTGCTTAGGAAAAGGATGTCCTATAAATGTTACATGATTTCATGGTTGAGCTTCAATTCAACCTAGAGCTGTAACTCCAAAATTTAGTCAAGTTGCTAATTGAAATTTAGCAAGGTTCAATTTGCATGGAAGCTTTGACTCCCAACAATTTAACCAGAAAGAACTAATCTATTATAAACTACTACTTACAAGGAGACTACAACCCCCCACATGTTAAGTTGTAACTTATACTTTTTACAAAAAAAATTGATCACTTTATTGTGTTGTCTTATACAACTGATTATGACCATTTCTTCAACTCATTTGTCTTCTCCTCTCATTTCAACAACATCACACAACTCTCCATTTGATGACAACATCGCATTCTTCTCTTTGTTGCAACAACAACATTCTCCCCTGGTTTCAACAACATTCTACATGCTCAAAAATTGAGCTTAAATGAACAAACATGACTCCTAAACATGAATATTGATGTTTCATGTTTATTGACTCTTCATATGACTATTATTTATCCACAGAACTTCATGTTTTCAAGTTGAAAAATAGCACCTCTTTAGCTACTCCATGTAGTGACTTTTAAGCTTCTCCATGAGCTCCTTCACTTTAAATTTTGTCACTGACTATTCCTCACATACTTTACCCCACTAATACAAACTGTCACAAATATATCCTCCATTTTGATATTAAACAAGCTCATTTCTTTTTCAACACATCCACCACCCTCAAAAAGAGTTAAGCTCAAAATTTTAGACAATTTCATTTGTGTAATCTTGATATTCAATGAATTTTCCATTCTCACATTCGCCACCTTGGTCATCGACAAAATTTTGTACTTCAAAAATTCTTAGTCCTTTGGGTTAAATCGTCATATACGTGTCACCATATTATTTTCTTTAGATATTTCCAATATTTGTGCAATTAGAGATGTCACTTTCTCCACGTGTTACTTTACGATAAGTTGTGGACCCAACAATCTATTATCCTTGGCTCATTCTAGGAGTTCACATCCATCCGAGATCCACCTCTCAAAACTATGGAGAAATTTTTCTATGTGTCCACCTTCATCCATCAGATCATCTCTAATTGGTGCCTTTTTCTTATTCTACATGTTTATGCCTTCTTCTAATGTATATTTGTCTTAAGTACGTACCATTTGCAAAGTTTTAGCCAATAATAATGTTTCACATACTTTACACTTTTTAGTCTATTCTTTTCCTCCACTATCTTCCATGAACCATGGGCTAATGAGAAGGCTCCACGCTTACTTCGTAATCCACTTGATTTTCAAGAACTTAAAATGTGAAGCCTAAGCCAATCATACTTCTCCACGTACCCTTCTAGTGTCATACATGTTAGTTTGTGATACTTGAACCAATTAGACAACTCTATGTAACTGTACTATGTCGGTCTTATCGAATGCAAATTTTAAACCAATAGAACTGCTCCACATAAATTTTTGGTGTCAGTCTTGTCATATTTTGAAGTTTAAACTAATAGAATAGCTCCAGTACCTTCAAAAAAAAATTAGTGTCGGTCTTCACATTTGTCGGATCTATGTTAGAACGTGAAATGTGAGCCAATCGAGAAGGGTCCACGCTTTAGCAAGACTTGAAATATAATTAAATTTTAGTTTCTTCCACATGTCTATCAGGTTTTGAGAGCATGTTGACTTATATTTACCCACCTTTGATCCGTCGGATCACATGGACTGAAAGATAATTAATTTTTTTCTCATATGACTTGAAAATTTTGAGCACCGTAACCTCCTCCAGAGCTTCAATTTGCATAACCTTGGACTCGTTGGAAATATCTTTTGAGTTATTAAATATACATATTTCCATGACTTCCAAAACTCTTGCGCATGCTAGAAAAATAATTTCAAACCTTCAGAGTCTATCAATTTCACAGTTTGAGTCGTATCACTCTTAAGCTATCCTGTAAATGTTGATGACTCAAGGAAGCATCCTAAGATCACTACACATCACCGATAGACACCTATCTGCATGAAATTTCACTCCACATCATTTCTCCTTTACCATTGATGTTAGGTGACATCAATGACAACACCAACCAATGTAGCATGGTTCAACAATAAATGCTTGATGGGGACATGCATTTTAATATCTCATGTGTAACATGGATGTTTTTTGATTTTTTATTCTTCATCCTCTCTATCTCTTTGTCCATGACTTTCAAATCTTCCTTATTCTGAAAATGAGAGCTTATTTCTCTTTTTACCACTTACCCTTGAGTTTGTTGACATAATTTTCCAGGTGCATCATCAAATTGTCAATTTCTGGTCCCATGGTATGTGTAGCCATCTCACTACAAGATGGTTTTTCAGTGTTCCTAACAACTTCATGAATAACAACTTGTGGTTGCAATGGTGTTATAATTTCTTCCTGCACACCATCATGTTGTGCATGTTCCACAACTTTCTCAACTACTTCATCAATTACCTGATCAATAACTACATGAATTTTTTCTTTCCTTGGTGCTTGTTCTTGCTGCTCCATCACTTGTTCAACAACCATAGGCATTTACTCTTGTCCAATTTTTTTCTCCAACTTTCTCTTCTTCTATTCTATCTCCCCCTCTCTCTTCTTGACCTTCCACTCCATGAACTACCTCCTCATTCTTTTCGGCTTTGCTTTCTCTCCCGGGGGTTTTGATGGCATTATAGTTCATGAAATATGGCATCAGTCTCTCCTAGCTCTATCTCCATTGTTTGAGGATCAAGGCTATTCTCAATATCTTCTAAATCATTATATAGTGATATGGGTTGTGATTGTATTGGGTTGGAGATTTTTGTATTTTTGGTTCTAATCCTATGGGAATTCCTAGGTGGTGTAGGAGTGGAATGACAAGATTTGTGTTTGGGCATTGAAGTGGATGTTTTAGGAGAGGATAACTCTAGAATAGTTTCAGCTATAAAAATCCTCTCTCGATATATGGGGATAGGGTTTTCCTTAGCATATGGAAAAATTTAGAAGCAAGGGGTTCTTGAGGTTGGGAGGTTGATGGTGTAGTGTTTTTATGTTTCTAAAGGAGCTCTTAGTGATTCTCTTCCTTGTTCCCATGTTTCCCAACAAATTATCTAGATATTTGCACTTTGTATCTAAGGATAATCCCTCTGCAGGGTATGTTTCACTACTAGGGTTATAAGGAAATGGTGTGAAAATAATTTCCTACCCTGTTGTACTTCTCTACTCATTCTCTTCAACATTTCATGCAAGAAATTACGTACATTTACTTATATGTTGTTCTTTATATGATTCAATAACTTGAAATAAATTATATTGAGTCTACAATACCTTCTTTCATAAGTAAATTACTTAGTTACAAAATTTACAACCTTGTACCATAAGGGTTTAAGGGATTTTCTTTATGTACCATGTCTATTAGTGATGAGTTCATCATCATCATCTGTGAATTCTCTCCTATCTCATTTCGGGTTGGCATTTTCCGGGAATGGTTCTCCTTGGGATAATAGGTCAGTTCCTTCCACTATAATGTTATCCCTGAGTCTGACTGCTAAACCCTTAAAATTTTCCTCCCTGTTACTGAATGTGTTGGCAAATTCTTCCACCATTGCTTCATTAAAACCCTGAAACCTATTGATGTAGTCTAACCAACCATTATCTTCAAAATACTACATAAATTGAGGATGGTTCAAAAGTTTTGAATGCTCATTGGGTTCACACCTTATCAAATCTCCTCTCATGGTGGATACACATCCTGCTTTGGTTTCAATATGCAACAATACAACTATGCTTTGAAGGAATGTTGCATAATTGAGTTTTTTTAATCTTTTTAAAATTTGGGACTGAGAGGACATGCAACATGATTATGGGAGAGAAATCATTAATTTATGTGACCATGTGAAGCATGTAAAGAAAATTGATTTGACAACATTAGATTATGTGGAGGGACACATCATAGCTTTAAAGGTGGTGGTATTTAAATGCAACACATGCATGATGACTTGGCATAACTGCTAATTAATTATAATTATTCTAATTATAATTTATTGAAGTGATAGTGGAGTGTACTTATCTTGATATTTTTTTGAAATGATGATTGTTCATGCTTATTTGAACTTGCATATTGGCTGCATGCAAGCTTTTTATGATTTTTCATACGTGTTTTGTACTGATGTTAGCTACTCCTTACTAAAACAAGATGACTCCCAGAGAGGGAATTCTAATTTGTTGGGGTACCAATTGTTTCTTGTCCATATCCCACATGTGCATGCATCATTGATCTTCTTTCATGTAATCGTGAGTTATCTCAAAAACAAAAGAAAAACATGGGTTCACTTCATGGAACCTACAGTCATTGGACTTTCTCCTTGTGATGGATATCATGCACTCTTGCAATCACCTAACATTAAACCCTACAAAACAAAAATCTATGAAATAAATGTGTCATAAAGTGTTGTTGATCACCCATAAGGATGATCACAATCTTTTATTTGACCTTAGAATATACAGACAAGATGAATGCACCGAGGCCATTGAAATCTTCTCGATCCTATGAAATCTCATAAGGTGAGCCAGTAGGCTTAACCTCTGAGGTTAATTCTGATATTTTTATATCCATTCCTTTCTGAACTCCTCTGAATAGTTCCATGAATGAATCTTTATCAACTAGCTTCTAGGAAAATCTCAACATGTAGTCATTTACCAACGGTTTGAATCTTAAAGGATCTATGGTAGTGAGCTTCACAACTCTATTAGGGAAGATCTTCTCAATTTCATAGGGGCCTAGCCACCTTGTTTTGAGCTTCCCTATATGATCCTTATATTTTGAATCAAACAAGAGTGTCCATTCACCTTCCTGGAATTGTCTTATCTTGATGTACCGCTTATGCCATTTGACTCTTTGTTTATGCACCACTTTTTGTTATGTACTTCTTATCTTCTCAATTCATTCAGCTCATTGATTGATATGTAAACCTCAAGCTTTGGAAATTTACAAGACCAAAAAAATACTATTCTACTTTCAATTTGAAAATGATGGAACATGAAGTTAGTGACTGATTCTTTGGTGCTTAGAATTATTTGTAGAGAGATATAAATAATTCAAAACCATGGAAACACACAAAAATTTTATCTTGGAAACCCCCAATTTGAGGGAAAACTTGTCATGAATGGAAATTTCTCTTTCTTGCCACTTATGTATTAGTCAATTTAAATAATAAGATACAGATTGCAATAAGTTGAAGGGAAATCAACAATGTTAACACTTATCTTTTGTACTTGTTTTCTCTATTCTCACACACTCCTTACTCCTACAATCCAATTACATTATTGAATACTTATTTCTCACTTCTCCCATGAATCAATATCCAAATCCACTTGTTCTACATTTATTTATAGTTTCTTCTCATGTCCTCCCATGCACTAGACAATGAGAAGGGTCATACAGAGGAAAGAGCAGAGTCCAGACACACAAAATTTGTGACTATTTGTGACTCTTTTATTTTTCCATACATTAGCGACAAGACCACCGATGTCTATATACCAGTGGTTACACAAACACCGAGGTGCTTACATAATTATCGTTCTATGAAGGGGGTTGTTATGCAACCACCTCTTTGAAACAGAGGAAGCTCTATAACTCTATAGTCTACTCTGCATTTTTTCTAAATTTTCCTTCTAGTACTGGTTGTTTTGTTGAAGTAGTGTTCTTTAAGATCCCTATGGATCACACCTCCCCTACTCAAGAGGATTTTGGTCTCACAAAATCTTAGTGGGGAAGTAGATAAGGAAGCGATTCCCTAATTGCTCCTTCAAGTACCATCGGGTTTGCCTTGGTGTCTTCCCTTTTATTCCAACCTTCTAAGACTCCTATGGACCTCTCCTTATCTCTTTGATTTTCATTTGTAGCACTATATCCTCCTCTAATTCACCTTGTGAATCCAAGAAAAATATTCTATGGAAGGTAGCAACTGACATTCTTCTTCTTCACCAAGAATGGATGGCTCATATAGGTGCAAGTTCTCACAATTTAATACAGATTACATGCACATGAACAGTGGAAAATCAATCGTGAAGGCACTTTCTCCAACCTTATCCAATATGGTAAAGGGTCCATCTTGTAGTGGCTTATGTTTCCTTGTTTGGCCTTGTAGTCTATCATTACTCAAGTAAAGCCAAAAATTTTCTCCAACATGAATTTTTTGTTCCTTCTTATGATAATCATGTTTAGCTTTATACTTGGCTTAAGATTTCTCTAATTGTTCTTTCACTTTGAGATGGCTTTGTCAGATCCTCTCAATGAATTGTGCTTCTCTAGTCACCTCTTAATCATGTATCTCCCATTCTCCTCACCACCCAACTACTATGTCAAGTGGATTCTTAGGTAGATCTCCCAAGCATAATTCAAATGGTGAATTCATAGTGGATGTTTGTCTTGATCAGTTCTAGTAATGTTGAATATAGGCTAAGGACTTATCCTAAGTCCATGGATATTTTCTATTATATCCTCTAATCAGCTACACCAAATTCATGTTCACCGCTTGTTTGCCCATTTGTTTTTGGATGGAAGGTCACATTCCTTTGTATCTTGGTGTGCATCTTGTCCCAAAAATTAATCCAAAACTTCTCCAAGAACTTAGAATCTCTTTCGAAACAATAGACTTTGGAAAACCAAAATGCACCCATATATTAGCAAAGAAAAGTTCATATACTTTTATTATCTTTGTACATGCCACAAAAACATGCATCTTACTTAATATATATATAACAACATATAAATAGTAATGGTCATGTTTAGACATAGGTATTCCTCCTACAAAATCCATAGAAATATCTTCCCACAAACGAGTACGGATTTGTTAAAGGTATATACAAACCTTCCTTCATGATTTTAGGCTTTCGCACAACATGAGTTTACATCCTCTTATGAATTTAGATACTTATTCTTTCATATTATGCCAATATATGTACCTTTTCAAGTGGGCCATAGTCTTTCCAACACCAAAATGTCCTGCTACTTTTGAGGTATGTGCTTCCCTCATCAATAGAATCCTTTCTTTCTTTGACACACAAAGCTTCCCCAATGGTATACCATCCCATTTTTGAGATAAAAATATTCAATACCCATCCATTTAGCCCCTTGAGACTACAACTCTTGATATGTTACCCCAAAAAAATTTCTTGAGCATATGCCTCTCCATAAACATCCTTCATAAAGGGCTCAATCTGACATATAGTGGCCAAACCATATGTTTTCTCTTGTGTGGGTGGCCTAGAAAACATGTCTGCCACCATATTTGTCTTACCTTTCTTATACTTGATCACAAATGGAACAGTGAAGGAATCCCATCCACTTGCAGTGCTTATCTTGCTCAATTTAGAATTTTCTTGCAAATAATGGAGAGGTTTGTTTTCAATGTGCATAATTTTAGTTACAAAATAATGCACTTTAGGAATTAATTAGCTCAGTCTCATACTACAATTTAGAAGGTTCTTGAGTGAAGAAAGAAATAATTAATCCCACCTTTTGTCCATCTTTTTTTATCTTTTAATTCATCATTCCCATGATTTTTATATACATTCCCAATTATTTTAGAACTTCCCCATCATTTTAGCCTAAACTGGAGTGTCCATACCTGTACTAGGGCACCCCAGGGCACTTCGTTCCCATCCGGAGTGCCTCAATCCTTGTTTTACTTTCTTGCCTATTTTTGTGTTTTTCTAGCCATTTTTCGTCCTTATCTTTTTCCTATTTGGCCATGTCAGGATTAATTTCAAAATTAGAGCAAGATAACCCTATAAATATAAATTTATGAGACCATAATGAGGGTCCTAGCATCACTTATTACTATCACTCCATCTAAATTTACATCCATTACATAACTTTCATCTACATATTTCCATGTGTCAAGGCTATAACATATGCATCAACACACCCTTCATAGGGGAGGGATTCTATTCTATTCCATGCACACATACTATTAAAATTTCTAACTTTAGTTATTTCTTGCTACTTCACAAAGTGTGACTGACACAAGAGCACCTAGGGCATGACATACACACACATACTAGAACTACATTTGGGTCTGAAATGTAGTGTAGCACTCGATTTAGTAAACCAAATATTCAGGAAACCGAGGTCAGGTCGATCGACCCATTCATTTACATCTTCTAATTTTCATGGTTTTGATACTTCTCTTGTCTCTTGCAAGTCTTCAACTTCATCTTATTATATTTGGTACATTCGATGTAGTTCAAAAATATAGTGTGATAGGCAACGAATGTTATAGATCATATTCGACCCGAGAAAGAACCGGAGTTCTAAGCTTTTTCAAAGATCGGGGCACCAATTTTTCCATACCATGGTGCCACAGGGTGCCCAATACCGCTTGGGTGCTACTGAGTCTACTCATATCTTCCAAATTCACTCTTTTTGGGACCTTTTTGTAGGTGTTCTAGATTTTATATTTTCTTGTTATACCTACAACACCTTGAGAAAGTCATCCATAATTAGCGGAGTTCATTCCTTACCTTCCTCTTGCATATTAGGGTTTTATTTCTACTAGTTCAATCATTTTAATAATTTTAGTCACTTCATATTACTTTAGTGCATTTATTTACAACATTTATGTCCTCCTAGATTAGATTAACTATTATTACATTTCCCCATTTTTAGTTAAGTTTAGTTAATCAACAATAGTTTCTTTTCCCAACAAATAATGTTTCCATTTCTTTATTGCACTGAACTAGTGAATATATTTATTTTTCATATATTGAATATCCTTTAACCAATGAAATGAAAGTTTCATAATGATAACACATTGGCTTACTTCCCTATAAAGCAACACTTCTCCCATTACATAATCAGCGATATGTGTCTCTACTTGAAGGGATGCTGCAAATTAAGAAGAGAAAGTAATGGAGCATGATTGATTTTGTACTTTACTAACTCAAAGGTCATATCTTGTTCCTTACCCCACCAAAACCCTTACTCTTTGCGGCCGCTATGTGTAGAGGTTTTGAAATAGTAGAGAATACTTGAATGAGTTCCCTCATATTGCATAGTGAGTTGTTTCTCTTTGAGAACTTGTAAGACTTCTACAAATGTGTTAGATGTTCCTTCCATGTGGCACTAAAAATTAATAAATCCTCTAGATAAACAAAGTGACACATGAATCTATGAATTCCCATAATACATCATTCATCAACCTCATAAATGTAGTGTGTGCATTACATAAACCATATGGAAGTAGTAACCACTCATACAAACCTTGTTTTGTTTTGAAGGAATTCTTCCATATATCTGCATCCTTCATCTCGACTTTGTGATAACCCGACTTGAGATCCAACTTCGTGATGAAATTTTCATGGTGAATTTGGTCCAAGAGGTCATCTATGCATGGGAGTGGATAGTTTTTATTTATGGTGATCTTATTCAAGGTATGATACTCGATGCACATTCTCTAAGAACCACCCTTTCTCGACACCATCACAATACGTGAACCATATGGTGAGGTTCTCATGTATATCAATCCTTGGTCTAGTAGTTCTGGAGTTTTTCATTACCTTTGTACTCTCCAATAATTATTTCCTATAAAACCTGATGTTTTGTAGGGGGACTCAGAAAAAATTTGAATCTTGTGATCTACCTCTCTTTTTAGTGGAATCCCATTGGGAGTCCGGAATACTTCCTTAAAATATTGAATGATGTTATACAAATCCTTCATCCCCTTGTTATGAATATTTGAGATTTATACCCCATCATAATTATCCTTTAATAATAGTAAACAAAATTTATTATGATTTTCTGAATTAGTCTATTTATTTGGTTAGCACTTACCATAGAAATGTTTGTCTTACGCATGTGTGCCCGGATGATGTTATGTAATGATTCCATCCTTGACCCATATGTACTAATTCTCCCTTCTCATGAATATGGAGTCCCTTATATACAAATAAGGACTCCCAAAAACAACATTAAATTCATTAAGTGGAATTACATCAACTTCCAATACATCTATATACTGAGAATTTATCCCAAACTTGAACTTACATCTTCTTGTTACCTGAATTTCTACACCCTTATTCACCCATCCTAATGGATAAGGATGTGGATTTTCATAATTTTTAAGACCAATATTCTTTACAACCACATCAAAAATAAAATTAGATTGAGAACCAGTATCAACCAAAGCATTTACCATAGTTCTCTTGATTTGGATTTTCATTTGAAATAGCTTACTCATCTCTTCCTCTTGCTCTTAGTTGTTCATGTTGGTGTCCATGCATCCAAGCCTATCATATACATCTGAATCATCCTCTATTTCCACCTCCCTATCTATATTTACAATGGTTATGGATTTCTTCT
Organism: Taxus wallichiana var. yunnanensis; assembly: GCA_018340775.1. Taxonomy (NCBI): domain Eukaryota; kingdom Viridiplantae; phylum Streptophyta; class Pinopsida; order Cupressales; family Taxaceae; genus Taxus; species Taxus wallichiana. Next base: position 568,620,016 of record CM031235.1, read on the forward strand.
AATCCTTGGTTCGGTTCTTTGGTTGTAACTTTGGATGTAACTCCTAACATGTAGCATCAGTATGACCATTGATATCACAATTCTTACAAATAATTCTTGGGATATTTACAAGTATTCAAAGTAGTGGAGGTTTTTTTGCCTTTCTCTTTCCATTTAGCTTTGTTACTTGTTTTTCCCTTCTCCTTCTTTGGCCGACTTGTTGATTATTTTATCTTTGACTCCATTTCTCCTTGCTTCATTTCATCATCTATGTAATATTCCTACACACAAGCTTCATTGAGATCATTGGGCTTCATGGAGATGACCTTCCTTTAAAGGAGAGTCTAAATTCCTCCCAAATACTTGGTCAGAATATCCTCATCCTCCAAGTCCATGTTAAGAAACATGGCTTGTCTCTGAAACTTCATGGTATAATCTTACACACTTTGACCACTACCTTATCTAAAGTACTACCATTTAACCATCTCATCAGTCTTATGGACAATAGAATAAAATTTATCTCTAAGAAATTCTTTAAAACTCTCCCAAGTACTGACAGTATGATGCTTCTTCTTTTCACAAGTGGATTGATGGGTTTCCCACCAAACCAAAGCATGTACTTCCATATTGATATTTACAAAGGTAGTAAGTTGAAGGAAATCAACAATGTCAACACTTCCGTTTGTACATTTTTTTATGTTTTCACTCATTCCTTGCTCCTAAAATCCATCTCTAGCACTAAAGACTTCTTGCTCACTTATCCCATGAATTGATATCAACCTCAACTTTCTCTCCATCTATTTATAGTTGCTTCTCATCTCCTCTCGTGCCTTTGGAGAATGATAAGGATCACATAAAGAAAGAGACACAATCTGAACACTCAAAATTTGTGACTATTCATGGATCTTTTATTTTTCCTTCCATTAGTGACGGGACCACTTTGGTGTATGCATATCGGAGGTTATGCAAACACTAGGAGGTTGCACAACTTCCATTCGTGAAGGGGTGGTTACGCAACCGCCTCTGCCGCAGAGGGGCAATTCTATAACTCTATAGTTGAATCTACATGTTTTCTAAATTTTCCTTATAGTAATGGTTCTTTTGTTAAAGTAGTGTTCTTATAGATCCTTATGGATCACACCTCCCTTGCTCAGGAAGCTTTTGGTCCCACAAAATATTTGTGGTGGAGTAGATGAGGAAAACATTCCCTCACTTGCTCCTTCGAGTCCCACCGGGCCTACCTTGGTGTCTTACCTTTTAGTCTAACCATCCAAGACTCTTGTGGACCTCTCCTTATCACTCACGATCTTCTGCTATAGCACTACATCCTCCTCTAGTTTTCCTCATGAATCCAAGACGCAATATTCTATGGAAGGTAGAAACTTGCATTCTTCTTCTTCTTCAAGTAATGATGGATCATATAGGTGTAGTTTATCACAATTTACTACCGAGTAGATCCACATAAATGGTGCAAATCAGGCTTGAAGGAATTTTCTCCAACCTTCTCCAATATGGTTTAGGGTTTGATTAACTAAAATTGACTAAAATATGTAATATAAAAATATTTAATCTAAGTTATGAACAGTTGTACTAAAGTAAATGAGTTTAGTAAATAAATATGCTAATAGTCTAAGAAAATATGTAAAATTAAATACTAAACTCTAAATGTGAAAAATGGAGTAAGGAATGAACTCGGTGATAACGACCACTTTTCATATAATTATGCATTGATGCATAGAAAATCAAAACGTAAGAGCATGTGTCGGTGTCCGTAGAGGATAGAACCGGGTGATGTGGCTAGACCGGAGTTCCTAGGAGCGGACAAGGGTGCCCACTTGCACTTTGGTAAGAAGAATAGGTTCCATGGTCTATAAAAATCTTTACAACTTGTTCTTATAAGGTTTGAAGGTGTTCCAAAACCCTCGTTGTGTGTCGCATCAGATTCTCTTTCTTATGCTTTGAATGTTGCCAATAATCCAAGATGTTGTGAAGACCTACAAAAGACCTAAAATAAGTATCAAGGTCCTAAAAAAGAAAGATGCAAAGGAATGGGCCAGACTGACCTCAAATGCCACAACAATGGGCTTACTAACTAAGTATTGTACTACATTGCAACACCATATGTAGTTTTTGTGTGTGTGTGTGTGCATGTCATGTCCTAGGTGTTCTTATGTCATTTGCACTTTGTGAAATAGTGAGAAATAGCTAAATGTAGAAAATGTAATATAATGTGTGCATGGAATGCAATAGAATCCCTCCCCATAAAGTGTGATGCAGACATCATATCTTGTGCCTTGATGATGGAACTATACGGACGCCAATGCTATAGATGGATACAACTCTAGATGGAGTATTAGTAGTAGATGATGTTAGGTTCCTCATTATGGTCTCATAACTTTATATTTATAGCATTCTCTTGCTCAAATTTCGTAATTAACTCCAAAAATTTGACCACAATAAAGATAAATATGTAAAGGCCCAAAAAGTGGTAGGAAAGTATAAAAGGGGATGGGGTGCCCCCAAGTAGGACTAGGGCACCCCACTACTAAATCTGGGTGCTACAATTTGAGGCTAAAATAACATAGAATGTTAAAAAATGGTTGGACATGTGGTTGCAATAGGTCACAAATTATGAAATAAAATAAACAAGATGGCCAAAGGATGGGGGTTAATTAGTACTTTCTTCACTCAATAACATTCTAAATAGTATTATAAGACCGGGGTAAATAAATTCTAAAGTGTATGATTTTGTGCCTACATTTTGCCCTCACTTTATGTTGGTGAGATGAAATCTTGGTAACATAAATTAAATAGAGATACGTACACGACATCCATGAATAATGTAGTAGAAATGTGTTGAAGGATTAGACAAAGAGTGGAATGAAAAAAATATGGAGGAGCGTGGAAACTATAGATGAAAAATGTGCAAAGAAAAAGTGATGAGAGTGAACCTATGGTAGAACACATGTGTGCAATTACCGTAGTGCGTAGTCTACCTGCATGGTTATTAAATCATGTGTACTACCACATAACATTGTTGTTGTTGATGTTGTTGTTGTTGCCACCATTTTATTGTTTGTTTCTCATACGGCCGGACCTATAAGGAGAAAACGATCAAGTAGTCAAATATGTATGTATGTAAGTGTAAAATTGTTATGTAAAAGATGTATGTATATATAAAATACATTAATGTAAATTAATTATGTAATATGTAAGGGTAAATGGAACATGTGCACTTAATCCATGTTGAGAGAGAAAATATAGAAGTATATCCGATTACTACAATTTTTGGGGGTGATATCAATCCATAGGCCGAAGAAGTGTAGGGAGGAAATGCCTTATGTCCTTCAAGCTCTAACTACTTCCCTAAACTGTGTCTAGAGATCTTTGTATTGTCCTAGTTTTTTGGGTGATCCCGCACCACTAAATGAAGTAGTCTAGAGAGGCACACCCATTGTAACCTCCAATATTGTAACTACTTCCCATAAATGTTAAGGACATCATGTCCTGTAAAATTTATTGTGTATGGAGTTCATAGACTGGTCTAAACCCACTTTTTATATGTAACCCACAATTCTAATGGTGGAAATTGCTCTGAACTGAACCGGTGTAAATGTGTTGTCTTAGTATAAACCCCCAAATTATGCCCCCCTATTTAGGGGCGCATGCATGTCGCTGATAGGAGACATGCAACCCCAAAAGAGGACCAACCACATGTATGTTGTAACCCTAGAAAGTGCATGGTAAAAAAAAGGCATGCACAAATAAGAAGGCTAGCCAAAGACAAGTGTAAATATGCATGCATGTAGAAAATAGTATATAAGCTACGCAAATAGTGTGTAAGCTACCAAGAAAATTAATGTAAACACACAAGAAGACAAGTAAGTTGCACAAAGTGGGTTGTAAACATGGGACATCACTCACGATGTTGTAATACATGAAAGGCCATCATGGTTGCGAATAACAAAAAATTGTCCACACCAAACATAGGACAAGGCCCGTAAATAATTGATAAACAAAAGCGAGACAATATAACAAACAAGTATGGAAACCAATATCCCTGCATAAAAAATGTTGCACATGAAGCACTGTTAATATTTTATAAATATAACCTTTTATAAATATAACAAGTATGTCAAAAGTGTGTATAGGCAAGTAATGTAAAGTGATAAGTACAAAATGAAACAATAGCACAAAGAAGAAATGAATGTGTGGATGTCCCCGATGCTTGAGTGTAGGAAGGGTAAAAGGAAAGCATCCATGCGCAACGTCTAAGAGACATGTATCTACAATCACAACTAGAAAAAGGTTTGAATGTGCATGTGTGGATGGTATAGATAAATGACATACAAGTAATCAAACTAGTATAAGTAATAAAGTGATCATGAACAAAAAAATTAAGCATGAGTATAAGCAACCATAATATGTAGCATGATGTAGATGAATGAAATGGAATGAAATGGAATGAAATGGAATGAAAAATAGAGTGATAGGAGCTGCATGCCCCTTGATTGGATGGAAATGTATGCAATGAGGTTGATTTTTTTGTCCCTTCAACGAGTCAAGAATGAACCATAAACGAGAGTGCGTCATTGGGAAATGGTCGAGTAGTGTGTGTTGTATCTAATGCATTGTGATGAATGTGTATACGTAGTGATGAGATGTGACCTAGTGATGATGTGTGTGAACCTTATAGTCGAAGCGTATATCACAACTAGATGAACATATAAGTGATGATTTAGCCTAAGTGTATATCACTATAAGATGAACATATGAGTGATGATTTAGCATGAAGTGTATATCACTACAAAATGTAAGGAGGGTGTGGTGATATAACCTAAAGTGTAGACCACTAGAAAATGATAGAATAGGTGAAAATGTAGCCTAAATTATATGTCACTACAAGATGAATAGTAGGGAGTGGTGATGTAACCTAAGGTGTATACCACTACAAATGGATGGAATGGGTGATGATTTAGCCTAAGGCGTATGTCACTAAACTAGTAATGTCACATGATGAAAGGTGGAATGGTGAATGTGTAAGGTCCATTTGATTTGTAAACCCTCTATAGTTGAGTATAGACTAAGGAACCAAAGTGTTTCATCTATTAGTGATTGCATCGTGTAGAAGACAAGGCATATTTAAATACTTGGTGTATAGAATGTAATGCAAGGTGTGTAGAAATGTGTAAAATGTAGTGTATAAGACGACATGTAATGTATGTAGATAGAATAACAATGTAGTGCTAGAATCTGTATGATGAATATTATTATAACATGTAGAATATGTCTGAAGATGCACAGTATAATATGCATGGTATGTAGATAAACAAAATTAGTGTAGGATGTAAGATGCGTGCATAATGCGAGAAATGTCAAAATGTTGTAGACTAAATGTAGAATGTAGGGTGTATGATGCAAAAATGTATGATGAGGTGCAATGTGTAATACCTATGGTGCATTGTGTGGGGTTCATTGTAATAAGCCCTCAACAGTCAAGTGTGAACCGAAGCACAAGAGTGTGTCATCGGGTAATGATGATGTAGGTATGTATGATGACAATGCAAAGATGATAGGTACTAAAAGTGTGATGTAGTACTATACAAAGTGATGCTAGAAATGAGGGAAATATTAGGTGTGATTCCCCTAGGATATATATGAAAGAAGTGGTCAAGTAAGATCATCTAAAATACCATCATTGTCATTGTCAAAATCATATTGAACAATGCGGGAAACCTGATAAGAAATATTCTTTGGTTGGTCATCCAAATAACTGTGAATACACAAGTTATACATTTCCATGGTGTATTTTTCATCAAGTAAAGGGAGGCAATGGACACCCATGAGTATACCAAATAGTAAAATTGGGTGAGTAACAAAGAAAAGAGCTATTACAAATGCGTAACAAACCAAATGGCATAGGAAAAGCTATATCAATATGACCAAGATCAAGTGTGCCTCCAATATAATCTAACCAAGATTGGCCAAGAGTAAGTGGAGAGGAAGTATGATAACATGTAAGGTGAACAACAAGATGAAAAATGTGAAGTCCATATGCAGCAGTGAGAATAACATATCCATGATACAAATGTGGATCATATAAAGGAGAATGGAGATCTTCGAAGGTAAAACCAAGCCGAAGGAGACCATCGTGTGAACATATAGTGGCTTTGTAAGAAGTATCAAGTGGTATGTGCTCCTAATAAGAATCATTCATGAAGAGAGTACAAGTGAATGGTGGGTGGACTAATGATGATGGTAGTGGTGGAGGTGTGGATTATAGAACAACATTCCTAGATTGGGACAGGCCCTTGATATGCGACACTTGCAAATGATGATAAGTGAGGTGTTTTTTCCATAAGTTGCAACGATGGAGTGGTAGTTAAAGCAAGAGAGAATTCTAGAGCATACCCTGTAATCATAGTGCTCATGATATCAAGATTTGGTGATGAAGCGGGGAGGAACCACATCAATCGTACAAGTAATAGCATTGGAGTTATGTGGGGCTTCAACAAATTTTGGTTCAAGAGCACAAGATGAAGAGATAGGATCAAGAGAAGAGATAGGATCAAGAGAATCATCTATACATAATGTGGTAGGATCAATCGGTGAATGTAAATGAAGAACATCATGTGGTTCAGTAGGAGATGTAGCTATGTGATGAGTTGGAGGGTTTTGTGCATCTTCTAAGATGCATACTAAAATAGTAGGATTGATAGTACACATATAAGAAAAAATGGTGTCATCTAGAGATTTCGATATATGTTAGAAGATGGAAGTTGAATAAGGGAAGGTAAAGGCTTATAACCAAAGGGATCAAGTAGGAATATCAACAAAAATCATAACCAAAACTATTAAACCGTAGAATTATTAGATATTTAGGAGTATTTTTATCCATGATAAGACATTGGGTTCATTAAAATGATGAACTAAAATTAATCTGAACTATGTAGTATATAAATAGTTAATCTAAGTTATGAACAATTGTACTAAACTAAATGAATGTAGTAAAAAAATATGATAATGATCTAATAAAATATGTAAAATGAAATACTAAACCCTAAATGTGCAAACATGAGTAAGGAAAGAACTCGGCTAATAATGGTCGTTTGTCAGGATAGTGTTGCAATGATGCACTGAGAAAATTAGAAAGTAGGATTGATTGTGTCAAGATCAAATGGAAGACATATCTGGGTGATGTGGCTAGACTAGAGCACCTAGGAGAAAACTTGGGCACACACGGACACTCTGGTAAGGATAATAGGCACCCTGGTCTCTCGTAAAATATTTTTAACTTGTTCTTACATGGTTGGAAGGTGGTCCAAAACCCTCATTATTTGTAACATCATATTTTTTGTCCTACGTTGAATGTCTCCAAGAATCCAAGATGTTGTGAATACCTGTAAAATACCCAAAAGAAGTATCAAAACCCTAAAAATAAATATGCAAATGAATGGGTCGGATTGACCTCAGCTGCCACAATAGTGGGCTTACTAACTAAGTGTTGCACTACATTTCAGACCCAAATGTAGTTTTTGTGTGTGTGTGTGTGTGTGTGTGTGTGTGTGTGTGTGTGTGTGTGCATGTCATACCCTATGTGCTCTTATTTCAGTCACACTTTACGAAATAGTGAGCAATAACTAAATGTAATAGAATGTGTGCATGGAATAGAATAGAATCCCTCCCCCTATGAAGTGTGATGCATATGTCCTAGCTTGTGCCTTGATGATGGAGCTATGTGGATGTCAATGCAATAGATAGATGCAACTCTAGATGGAGTGATAGTAGTAGATGATGTTAGGTCCCTCATTATGGTCTCATAACTTTATATTTATAGGGTTCTCTTGCTCTAATTTCATAATTAACTTGAAAAGGTTGACCAAAAAAATGATAAAGATGTAAAATGGCTAGAAGAGGACCAAAAAGTGGCAATAAAGTGTAAAAGGGATCGGGCCACCCCGGGTGGGACAAGGGCATCCGTGGGCACCCCAGTACTAAATTTGGGTGCCCTAACCGAGGCTAAAATAATGTGAAATGTCATAAAATGGCTGGTCATGTGGGTGAAATAGGTCACAAATTATGAAATAAAATAAATAAGATGGCCGAAAGAAGGGGGTTAGTTAGTACTTTCTTCACTCAAAAACCTTCTAAATAGTATAATGAGCCTAGGATAAATAAATTTCTAAAGTACATGATTATGTGACTATAGGGTCCATATCGTAGTGGCTTTAGTTTCCTTTCTTGGCCTTGTAGTCTCTCCTTGCTCAAGTAAAGACAAACTTTTTCTCCAACATGGAGTTTGTGTTCCCTCTGATGTTGATCGTGTCTATCCTTATACTTGACTTGATATTTCTCTAATTGTTCTTTCACCTTGAGATGGATTTTCCAGATCCTCTCAATGAATTCTACTTCTCTAGACACCTATGAATCACAAATCTCCCCTTCTCCCTTCCTCGTCGAACTTCTATGTCCAAAGTGGATTCATAGGTAGATATCCCAAGCATGCTTCAAATGGTGACTTCATAGTGGATGTGTGTCTTGATCAGTTGTAGGAATGTTGAATTTAGGCTAAGGACTCATCCCGGGTTTATGGATATTTTCTATTATATTCTCTTATCAGTTGCACCAAATTCTTGTTCACCACCTTTGTTTTCCCATTTTTATATGGATAGAATTTTGTGATCCTCTATAGCTATGTATCCATATTTTCCCACAAATTATTCCAAAACATCCCCAATAATGTGGAATCTCTGTCGAAACAATAGATTTTGGAAAGCCAAAATGCACCCATACATTAGCAAAGAAAAGTTCGGTTGCTTCATATACTTTTATTGTCTTTTTATATTCCTTAATATCACACATCTTACTTGAATCTATATACAACAACATATAGATAATCATGGCCATGTTTAGACATAGGTATTCTTCCTATAAAATCCATAGAGATATCTTCCCATAGATGAGTAAGGACCGGTAAAGGCATATGCATACCTTCCTTCCTAATTTTAGGATTTATCATACAATAAAGTTTACATCCTCTCATAAAAATTAGATACTTCTTGCATATTTGGCCAATACATGCAACTTTTCAAGTGGGCCATGTTCTTTCCAAAATCAAAATATATTACTACTTTCAAGGTATGTGCTTCGCTCATCAATTGAAGCCTTCCTCCGTTTGGCACACAAAGCTTCTCCCATTGGTAGAGCATCCCATCTTTGAGATAACAATATTCAATACCCATCATTTGAGCCCCTTGGACTACAACTACGATATGTTACCCCAAAATATTTGTCTTTAGCATATGTCTCTCTATAAGCTTCCTTCATGAAGTTAATCAATCGGAGATATAGTAGCCAAACTAGAGATTTCCCCCTATGTGGGTGGCTTATACAACATGTCCGCCACCAAATGTTTGCTACCTTTCTTATACTTGATCACCAAATGGGCCCGATGAAGCAATTCCATCCACTTGTAGTGCCTTGCATGTTGCAATTTAGACTTTGTTTGCAAATACTAGATAGGTTTATGGTCAATGTGCATAATAGTTTCTTTTCCCAACAAATAATGTTTCCATTTCCTTATACTTGATATCCTTTAACTAATGAAGTGAAAGTTTCATAATGATAACATCTTGGCTTACCTCCTGTAGTAACAATTATCCCATAGCATAATCACTTGAATTTATCTCTACTTCAAAGGGATGTTGCAAAATAGGGAAGAAAGTATTGAAGCATGACTGATTTGGTCTTTTAATAACTCAAAGGTCTGATCTTGTTCCTTACCCTAGTTAAAACCCTTACTCTTTGTGGCCGCTATGTGTAGAGGTGTTGCAAAAGCAGAGAAGCCTCAAATTAATTTCCTCATGTATTGTACTACTCCCACAAAAATCATATTCTTTGTGGCTCTCGTTAGTGTAGGATAGTTGGTGATTGATTCCACCTTCTTTAGATCCACTCGTAGCTCTCCTCCTCCAACCATGGTCCCATGATAGACAAGTATTTGTTTAGAAAATTCACATTTCTTCATATTACATAGCAATTGTTTCTCTTTGATAACTTATAAGACTAGTTGTAGATGTGTTAAATGTTCCTCCCATGTGGCACTAAATATTAGAATATCATCTAGATAAACAATGACACATGAATCTATGAATTCCCACAATACATCATTCATCAACCTCATAAATGTAGCGTGTGCACTACATAAACCGAATGGAAGTACTAACCACTCATACAAACCTTGTTTTTTAAGGAATTCTTCCATATATCCTCCTCCTTCATCCTTACTTGGTGATAACCCGAGTTGAGTTCCAACTTCGTGAAGAAATTTTCATGTTGAAGTTGGTCCAAGAGGTCATCTATCCATGGGATTGGATATATGTTATTTATGGTGATCTTGTTCAAGGCACGGTAGTTTATGCACATTCTCTAAGAACCATTCTTCTTCGACACCATCACAATAGACTAACCACATGGTGAGGTGCTCGGGTGTATCACCCCTTGGTCTAGCATCTTCTGGAGTTGTTTCTTAACCTCTGTACTCTCCAAAAATGATTTCCTATAAAACCCGATGTTTAGTACGGGAGACTCTAGAAACAACGGAATCTCATGCTCTACCTCTCGTTTTGGTGGAATCTCGCTAGGAGTTTTGAATACTTCTTGAAAATACTTAATGATGTTATTCAGATCCTTCATCCCATTTTTCTAAATATCTAAGATTTATACCCCATCTTGTTTATCCTTTAATAAAATTAAACAAAATTGATTATGATTTTCCTAAATTAGTCTCTTTCCTTGGTTAGGACTTCCCATAGAAATTTTTGTCTTACACTAGTGTGCCCAAATGTTTTAACTGATTCTATCCTTGACCCATATGTATAGCTTCTACCTTCTCTTGAATATGGCATCCTTAATATACAAGTAAGGACTCCAAAAAAACATCAAATACATCAAGTGGAATTACATCAGCTTCCAATACATCTATATAATGATAATTTATCCCAAACTTAAACTTACATCTTATTTTTACATAAATTTCTACACCCTTCTTCACCCATCCCAATGGATAAGGATGTGGATGCTTGTAAGTTTCAAGACCAAGATTCTTTACAACCACATCAAAAATAAAATTAGATTAAGAACTAGTATCATCCAAAGCATTTACCTTAGTTCTCTTGATTTGGATTTTTATCCTAAATAGCTCACTCATCTCTTCCTTTTGCTATTGGTTGTTCATGTTGGTGGTCGTGCATCCAATTCTATCATCTACATTTATATCATCCTCTATTTCAACCTCCCCATTTGTATTTACATCGGTTATGGGTTTCTTTAAATCCTTGGTTCAGTTATTTGGGTGTAAATCTAGATGTAACTTCCAACATGTAGCATCAGTATGACCATTGATATCACAATTCTTATAAAAATTCTTGGGATCTTTACAAGTATCCAAAGTAGTGGCAGTTTGTTTACCTTTCCCTTTCTGTTTACCTTTCTTACTTGTTTTTCCTTACTCCTCCTTTGGATGATTTGTATATTTTTTTGTCTTTTACTCCACCTCTCATTGCTTCCTTTCATCATTTGTGTAATATGCCTACATACAAGCTTCATTTAGATCCTTGGGATTCATAGAGATGACCTTCCTTTAAATGTGAGTTTGAAGTCCTCCCAAATAATTGGTCAGAATATTCTCATCCTCCAAGTCCATGTTAAACAACATGGCTTGTCTCCAAAACTCCATGGTATAATTCTACACACTTTGACCACTTCCTTTTCTAAAGTATTTCCATTTAATCATATGGTTAGTCTTATGGCCAAGGATAAAATTTATCTCTAAGAAATTCTTTAAAACCCTCCCAAGTATTTACAATAGGATGCTTCTTCTTTTCACAAGTGGCTAGATGGGTTTCCCACCAAACCAAAGCATGTCCTTCCATTTTGAGACATGCAAAGGTAATCCTTTATGTCTCTATGACAATATGTACACTAAAGTGAATCTCCAATTTTTTTAACCATTTATCAAGAAACTTTGCATGTACTTGTCCTTCAAATATTTTTATCTCAACCTTGTTTTCAACTTTAAAAGGAACATGATCATATTTTACCTTCTCTTTTACAAATGGACTTTCTTCTTCACAATCTTCCACACCTTCTTCCTCATTGTGGCTCTTTCCCATGCCAAAATTTTTGGAAAAATCTCTAACCACTGAGTCCATGGAATAATTATTAACTCAAGCCATATTTTTAGATCTAAAATTTCTTGTTGGTGTCTATACAACCTATCCATCATGGTTTCCAACATCTAAAATTTTATGTACCAGGTTCTTTTCCTCCATTTGATCTCAAACTCTTTGTTTCCACTTATTCGTAGATATGTCTTGATTGCAAGGTAAAACTTCTTCACTTTTATACCTTGTCACTTTCATACAAATCATAATAATGAATACCACAGTCCTAGATAATAATCATCTTTAATACGAAAATGATTTGTAAACCTCAAGATTTGGAAACTTACAAGACCACACAAAGCATTGTTCTACTTTTAATTTGAAAATGGTAGAACATGAAGTTAGTGACTGATTATTTGGTGCTTAGAATTATTTCAGAAAGAGATAAAGAATTCAAAACCAAGGTAACACACATAATTTTTATCCTAGAAACCCTTAATTTGAGGGAAAAATAGTTAGGAAGGGAAATAGTTCTTTCTTACCACTTATGTATGGGCCAATTTAAATAATAAGATATAGATTACAATAAAGCGAAGGAAATCAACAATGTTAACACTTCTCTTTTGTACTTTCTTTCTCTATTCTCACACACTCCTTGCTCCTACAATCCAATTCCCCACCTTGAATATGTCTTTCTCACTTCTCCCAGAATCGATATCCATCTCCAATTTCTCTCTTTGTATTTATATATACTTCTCATTTCCTCATGTGCACTAGAGAATGAGAAGGGTCATATAAAGTAATATCTGAGTCTAGACGCTCCAAATCTATGACTATTCGTGGCTCTTTTATTTTTCCATCCATTCTTGACAGTATTGTCGGTGTCTACTGACCGATATTTACCCATCTTTCAAGTGGTTACACAACCAACATTACAATGCGGGGGACGGTTAAGTAAGCTGTCTCTCTCTACACAGAGGAGTAGTTCTATAACTCTACAATATGCTCAGTATTTTTCCTAACTTTTCCTTCTAATATTGGTTATTTTTCTAAGGTAGTTTTATTTTAGATCCCTATGGATCATTGATTTAGATAATCCTCTTTCTTTTATCTTCTAATAAATCTATTCCCTACTCAATTGCAATCATCAATGTTTTGTACTCATACTCTATTGGAAAAACAACAATCTTTCCATATAAGTGTTCAAATGGTGTAAAGAAAGTTATGGTCTTCCAAGTTGTGTTGGATTCCCATACTACCTTTGGAATCCTATCTACCCAATATTTCCTATGGAGTGTAATGGTCTTTGTCAATATGGGCTTTAAATCTATGTTTCTAACCTCTACTTTTCTTTAGATTACAATAAGTTGAAGGGAAATCAACAATGTCAACACTTCTCTTATGTACTTTATTTCTCTATTCTCACATACTCCTTGCTCCTATAATCCAATTCCCACACTTTGAATATGTCTTTCTCACTTCTCCCAAGAATCGATATTCATCTCCACTTTCTCTCTATGTATTTATATATATATTTCTCATGTCCTCATGTGCACTAGAGAATGAGAAGGGTCATAAAAGGAAGATACATAGTCTAGATGCTCCAAATCTACGACTATTTGTGGCTCTTTTATTTTTCCATCCATTAGTGACAGTATTGTCGGTGTCTACAGCCGATAGTTACCCGGCTTCCGGGTGGTTACACAACCAAAGCATTTTGTGCGAGGGACGGTTAAGCAACCGCCTCTCTGTATAGAGGAGTAGTTCTGTGACTCTACAATATGCTCATTATTTTTCCTAACTTTTCCTTCTGATACTGGTTGTTTTTCTAAGGTATTTTTATTTTATATCCCTATGGATCATTGATTTAGATAATCCTCTTTCTTTGATCTTCTAATAAATATATTCCCTGCTTCAAGTGCAGTCATCAATGTTTTGTGCTCATACTCTATTAGAAAAACAATAATATTTCCATATAAGTGTTCAAATGGTGTAAAGAAAGTTATGGTCTTCCAAGTTGTGTTGGATTCCCATACTACCTTTGGAATCCTATCTACCCAATATTTCCTATGGAGTGTAATGGTCTTTTTCAATATGGATTTTAAATCTATGTTTATAACCTCTACTTTCCCATTAGATTTGGGGTGGTATGGTTTAGACTTCCTATGTACGATATCATATTATTTAACTAGATCAGAAATTACTTTAGTAGTGAAATGTGTACCTTGATTTGTGAATATTTCCCTTGGAACTCCATACTTGGTGAAGATGTGATCATATAGGTTCTTGGCTACTTTCTCACTTTTCTGATTTAGAAATACCTTCACCTCTGTCCACTTGGTTAGATAATTTGTGCATACCATGATGTATTCTTTCTGTTGGGATGGAGGGTCTATTGGGCCAATAAAGTTTTGTCATGTACAATGAATTTATCCATATAGACTTCAGCAGTCATTTGTTAAATCGACAAGATAATCAAGACTACCCTTTGAAATGTAGTAGTTGCATTACACAAGCCAAATGGAAGAACTAAATTAGAAAATGTTCCCCGTGGAAATGTGAAGGTAGTTTTTATTGGTCTCTCCAGTGCAATCTGAATCTAATTATAGCCATTATATCCATCAATAAAAGAGAATTATTTCTTACCAGCTAGAGTATCAAACACTTGATCAATGAAGGGAAATGGGAAGTGATCTTTCTTTTTTGTTGCATTCAGCTCCCTGTAATCTACACAGATCCTCCATTTACCATTCTTCTTTGGCACAATGACAAGAGGTGATACCCATTGACTATTTGATATGGGGTATATAAATCCAACATCTAGAAAATTTTGTAATTCACCTTTCACAATCTCTTTGACTATTGGGTTCATCCACCTCGAGGTTGTCTAATTGGTTTACAATATTATTTGATATAGATTTTGTGAGTGAAAATCCTAGGATGAATCCCATGCATATCACCATAATCCCAATAAAGCTGTTATTTTATGTTTCTATAGAAGAGAAATTATGAGTTTCTTCTATTTTCTATCTAGCATCTTGCTTATGTTGAGTGGTCTCCCTAGTGTTATTTCAACTTTCTTGGAGAGGTCCATCATTGAACATACATTTTGCTAACAAAATTTAGTATGTAGTTATGTGGAAGAAGTTGATGAAGAATATAATTCTTACCTGGGATATCCATGGTGCTTTGTTGTGGTAGAACTTGGCTCACAAGATAGCTTAAGCATCTTAATCTGTCATCCACTTCTTAATTTCTTCCATAATTATTCTATAAAACATTTGAGAGAAAAACATCTTCTTCTTGTTCTTCAATTGTATAAGACTTATCCAACATCATGATTTTTGTACACATATTTGATCATATTTTAGTTCTTCAACCCAAATTGTTTTATCTTCATCACTCAATGGTTAGGTAGGAGGATAGAGTATTATCTTTTTGGTGCCACTTCCATTTGATATGATCATATTACCATATCTACAACCTATGAATGCATCAATAATGGCTAACCACAGTATTCCTAAAATAATAGGATAACCTCTTAAGCTCACTTTTGGTTGAAGGACAATGAAATCAACAGGGTATTCCCAAGATTCTACCACCACAATGATGTCTTCAAGAACTCCTTTAGGCCTTACTGTTGATCTATCTACTAGTTTTAAAACTATAGTTGTTGGCCTTTAACCTTCCAAATTTAGATCATCCATGATTTTCTTGTTCATGACATTTATTTTTTCCCTAGGTCAATTAGAGTATTCTTTATTTTCATTTCATTAATTGTAACTTTCACCAAAGGACTACTTGGATCTATGTACTTGGGTAGTACTGAATTTCCAAGCATGATATCTACCAATTTTCCAATAACCTACACAGTAGATGGATCTTTTATTTTTCTTCCTAGTTTCTTGATACATAGATCCTTAACTAGCTTATTATAGATAGGTACATCTTTGATGGCTTGTATAAGTGAAATATTTACACAAATATACTTTAGTTGGTTGAAAAAATTAGAATCATAATCTGATTTAGGGTCAAATATATTTTCTTACAATCTCTCTGTAAGTGGGGGTTCATTGATTTGTATTTTTCCTTTGCTGAAACTCTATTCATGTTTTTATGGATCATCTTTCAACGTCTTTTGGTTTTGTTGTGGATCATTCTACAACAATGGTGGTTCATCTGTAATCTCCATGATGGTGGGTTTACTTGGTGGGAGAAGTTCTCTTCCTAAGAGAATATTGATATCATTGACATCAACTAAATAGGAAAATTATTAGGTGGATTCAGTGGTGTAGCTTGGCTGAGTAACTTTATTATTGGGGTTAGGCATTAGTTGAGCTAGTAGCTAAGTGGCTTTTGGTTCAAAGCCAAGTTGGGGATTTTACATCAGAGATTTTTTTATGGATAAGGATATTTTTGGTAAGGTTGTTAGTAGTTTGAATGTTGATTACCCCATTATTAGCCTCCTCTCTAATTTTGTTGCCATGAATAAGGGGGTTATTACCATTATTGGCCTAAAAACTGAGGTTGTCATTGTTGTTGGTATTTTTTAGGGTATGGATCCCAACCTTTTTTATTATTATCCTAAGGTGGGGTTGCATATATGAATTACTAACCCAATTTTGAAAATATGGCATGGGATCTTGTGGCATACCTCCTTGTCTTGGCAGATCATGGTTTCCTTTGAACAATGTAGAAGACTTTCCCATCCTTTATTTCTATCATCTTGAATTCTACGGAAGCCTCCATTTATTATGTAATGTTGTCCAATCCTCTACATCTATAATCAACTTCATTTATTTTGTATGCATGTGAACTCGGTAAGTGTTGCCTTCGCATCTTTTTTTCCCTTCTTGGCATGCAAAGCATCAATCTAGGTGGCCATGTCATTAATAATTTTTTTCTTCATGTTCTTGAATATGTTTACAATATCTAATTTAGATATTTCCCCAATTCCTTTGGTATTTGATCCACCCCTTGATCTAACATTTCTTATTCTCTTCATAGTGTTTCTAGATTAGTTCTTGCAGGGTTCACAAATATCATCAAAGACATATTTTAAAATGTATCTAGCTTATATTAGATTCAAAGCATTCATATCCTCCTCACCGAGTCCCTTTAAGAAGATTAATTTGAGAGATTCAGGAGGTAATCTTGTGTGCCTTGACTTACGGATGCGAAAAAAAGAATCTCTCTAGATAATATTATAGTGGCTCATCCTCCTTCTATTTAATCTTAAATAATTCATCTCCTCCTCTACTACTTGGCCTCTGATAGTCTCGGTACTTGGTTAGAAAATGTTTCTTCATCTACTATCAAGTAGTCATACCAACTCTTTCTAGAACCATAAACCGTCTCAAGGTTACATACTTGAGTGTAGTGGGGAATAGCTTCATCTTATGTGCATCAGTTGTATAATCATAAATTCTGCATAGAACATCAAACTCAAACAAGAAAGTGTTTGGGTCTTCAGCTATAGATCCATGAAATTTAGGAAAGGCTGGGGGAGAAATTTTCTTCATTACAATAGGTTGGTTATTATTGGAGATAGGGAACTCAAATTTAGTTTCCCCTTCTTTAAAATTTTGATTCACTTCTTGTCATAATTGGCTGATCAAGAATAGCCTCAGAAGTCTCACTTCGAGGAGGGTCTTTTACTATCAAACCTTGTACTAAGAAAGATGGGTATTCTTTAGAATCAAATGACACAACTTTGTGTTATTTGAGTCTTGGGTAATAATCTACCATAGGCATCTCTTGGAAGGTGTATGCATCAACTAACTCAGCTCAATCAACATACATCATTGGGGGTTTGGAGGTGGATTTTTAAAACCTAAATTGCTTCTCATGAAGGAAAAACCTCTCAAAAACCCTATAACTGGGCAAAGTATCCCCTAGCAATGATTTCAAAATGGTGGTGCAAACCAACTTATCAAAACTAATATATTGTTCATTGAATCGTAGTCATTTAATCATCAAACCGAGAGGATGTAAACTTTAAATAATGTCGGTGCTCTATGCTCATTTACAGATAATTTATGAGGTATGGAAATAAATAACTATCACTACCATACTTGAAAGAACAACGCTTGAAAGTAGACAAAACTTAGAACTAAAATCAAATGGTAAACTCTATGGCTAAGACAAAGCTTGTAAATTCAAAATGTAGATAAAGAATATAAATTTCTTCCTATGATAACATGCAATGAAAAAGAGCAACAAAACTATGGAGGGGTTTAGCAAACCACAAGTGAGCCCTGCCTTAGGTGACAATCCCTCATAAATTTTGTAACTAAAGGCTAATAAACAGACCTCATATATTTTATTGAATTGGCATGAACATTACACCTGAGAACCAAAACAATATCCTATCTAAATATCCGTCTTATCTTCATATATCTACATATATGTATATCCATTACTAGAGTTATCCCTTTCTTTTATACTTCTCATTTACAGCAAAATGTGAGAAGAAGAGTTCAACTAGGAGTTTAACAAACTAAGTAAAATATATTTGGTAGAACAAGTGGAATGTCTTAAAAAAACAACAACAAATTCAAAAAATATTATGGAATTCATAAGCGGTGTTCAAGTTAATCTTTAGTTAATCAACCAATTCCTTCAATCACGTAGTAACTCAATCAATTAGTTTACAATAAATGATAAGATCAAAGGTTGAGTTGTTTCTTAGTTCGCATGTTCCAGTTGTAAATGATCCTTCAATGACAAGTACATACTTAAGTGTCATTCTTCATGTTCCAAGAGATATTCATAATGTGGGCTTCTTTGTTGTAGGTGATTCCCTTTGGCTACGAACAAGTTGCTGCATATAGCAAGTTGATTACAACCTAGAGTGACATCACACATAAACTCATTCAAACAACTTATTGAAATCATAATCATAAATAAACACAAAAATACCATAAAATAAAGATAACTAGAGATAACTATATTAATCATTAATTATTCCATAAGTTCAAGGTTGTAATGATAAAGTTTAGCAGAGTCTTTGGGAAAATACTGAGAGAGACGCGACTACAATGTCTCAATCAAAATACAAAAGATGATTTATTTATAAAGGCAATAATCGGGAATCGATCATCCCCCACTTCCACGGGTTTCTGATTTGTATAATTCCATATGGATTCCATTTTAGGTCATTTGGAAGAGATAAAAATGTAGAGTGACTCCCAAGTTAGGTCATCTAGGAGTGATAGTAACTATGATATAGCTCCCAAGTTAGGTCATCTGGGAGAGATAGTAAAGTATGCTTGTTGTACTAATTGATTGATTTGATTCAAATGATAAAAGATTTCTTTGAGATTTTTATACTTAGCATATTACTCATGGAGATATTTTTATGTTTTCCCCATATTAGGTCATTAGGGGGAATATATTTAAAGTAGTAGAAACTATTTGAGCGTTAAATATAAAATGTTTTTGTTCCTTTGTTTTGAATAGAATTAGAGAAAAAGATTGCAATAGTGATGTGATAAAAGTATCATTTGATTATATTGTAACTTGAGGGATCATAAGGTGATCCCAATTGTATTCCCCCTTTCGGAAAAAGGGGAGGGGTGAAGAAATGAGGCGAGCAAAAGTAAAGATAAAAGTGAACAAGAGGTAGTATAGAATATATTGTAAATTATGTGTAGAGTGATGAGTATGTATGTTACATTTCTATAGCATTGTGTAATGTGTATAATATAGTGATAGAAGAAATTTTAATCCAAATGGCACAAATAGGGAAGAAAACAGAGTAACAAGGCTCAAGATATGAGTGAAACCATGTTTCGTGTATTAGTTGGAAAAATAATTGTAAATAGTAACTATAGTATATAGAAAATTGAATATTTCTATATATAGTAATAGTGAAAAGTGAATAGTTATTTCATTTGTACCATGTTTGAGTGAAAATTAGAGCTCTGAGCTATGAGGATGTTACATGTTAGAGTAGCGAGTTTGACAAGATTCGAGAGAATAGCAGACGTGGCTTGGCAAAAAGATTGATGAGTTGGTAAGTATGAATATTTTTAGAAAATTGTCATAAATATGTCTATATTTGTCAATTTTTAGAAAATTTGAATTATTGTATTTTTCGATATTTATTACCTAGGAGAGAGAAATCGGGGCATTGTCTTCCTTTTGAACACCAAAGCACCCAATTCCAGTGCTTGTGACCTATTCACAGGTGCCTATGACCTTCCCTAGGTGTCTTGCGTCCCAGGATAGGACTTTGGAAGTATGATGTGAAATATTTAATTTTTGATTATTTGAGTAATAAGATGATCTATTTTGTAGCATGTATGACGTACTAATGTAAGAATGTTATATTGTGGTTGTTTGTATTATAGAGGGATATGCATTATAAAGAGTTCCATGGGAGTCATCATTTAAGCATGTTACTAACATTGGGGTTATCGATGTCGAGTGGGATATATTGGAATGTGTTTGCTTTGTTGTACATAGCTAGATTAGGGAGATTCCCATAATATGCCTATGTTGGTTGCATTGTGTGAGAGATGGTGTTCGATACATGTAACTTTTGGTTTCCTACCGATAATATGACGGTGATCTAGAGGATGTTTATCGAATATTATGATTTTCATTTATATGATAGAGAGTGCACGTTATGAGTATAGTTGATTCCTTGAGACAGATGAGGGAAAAGGGTCTTATTTTACTAGGACACGAGTATAGATAGAACCCCATATCATTCTAGATGCTATAGTGAAATTTGGTGTTCCGTGGTTGTCGAAGTTCATTGCGGTGATTCTAGTGTCATCCGTGATAGGAGAGGGTGGTGGAGTGAGTGTATTGTATAAGATGCATGATATTTTTACTATATAGAGGAGGATGGGATGATATATTCTTGGTCATGATACATGTTGGCCCACTTATATAGAGATTTGTATAGATTCACATAGAAGGATCAAGAGGTTGGACATGGAGCCACCACTTTGTTACATGTATGAGAATATGAGCACATTACGATATTGATGCCACTCAGGAGGCCACCTTTGTCCAATTTGGTGAGGCCCAAGATATTTATAGCAAGGTGGGTATGTACCCGTAGCATGAGGATGGACATGACTACCTATAGGTCAATACTAGACTAGATGGGTCTAAGGGCCATCATATGGAGGCCATATAAAGACTATGGTGGTTGGTTAGAGGATGGAGTAGAGTTGTGGTGCATTTAACACACTATGTGGTTAGAGGATCGATTTCAAGGGTGGTAGAGTTATTCTAGGTGAAGCATGTATCTATAATGTTTGGTATGGATCAGGATGTGCCCCTAGATCCATATGTATGGGTAAGATATACTAGAAACCGAGGCATCCATGAGCAAGGCCGGGTCGAAAAGGAGCGTAGCTAGTGCATCCTAGTCTAGATGAGGCGGATGTTGTCATGGAGCTGATACATGTTAATGATGTAGGGTGCACCTTGGCTTATCAAGAGTGGTGGGTAGAAAACCAATGCGTGTTATAATTCCTAGTTGTCATAGATGTGGCAGGTGATCCAATAGTAGGAGGAGTGGAGGGGCATGTTCCTTCCCATGATAGAGATGTCCTAGCAATTTGTACTAATGAAGTGTGATTATTATGTGTTGTTATTTGTTTAATTATTGCTTGGTTGTTGTATATCATAAATGTGTAGTGACTAATATGAATTTGTATTGCTACGGGTGATGCCTATTGGTCTTTGATTTTTTATTCATCGATACACACACTAACACATAATATGTCTCTCAATTTTCTTATGGGAGGCAAGTATTCTAGAGAAATTGGATGCAATTACGGGTGTGCATTCCCATTTGTTTGAGTTGGAATCTAAATGGTAGCCACATGTATTGTGCTATTAATCAAGTGTGATGAGGCTTGTGTAGATCTTGAGTGAGCGAGACGGGATGTAGGAGGTAGACCCCTATCTCAAGATGTATTCACAAGATATGTGGAGCTAAAGGGATGATTTATGGAGCAGATGGTCAAGGTTGCTATATTATGGTGACATTTATAGAGATATAGAAGCTGCGACCAACGACATAGATTTAGTGGTTACGTATCTAGTTCTAGAGCTCCCGTGATTGTATATAGTGATTGTGAAAATGATGTATGACATATATAGATGTAGTGATGCATAGAGGCTTTCCCCCTAGTGATTGTATTTTCATAACTATGATTTTTGATGACATATATATAGACATTTATTGAATCACATATGTGTTGAGCACTAACATTGGTATATTATGTGATGGTTCCATTTGCACTTTGATTTTTCTAGATGTTATATGCATTGTTTAAAATGGTTTTCGTGATTGTTGAATATCCTAAATATGTCGTGATGTGGATATAATAGGTAAGTAGTGAAGTTGAAAATGATTTCTATGTGAATTATTGGTAGAATGATATGAATAAAAGAATGTATGTATAGGATGTAATGTGATAGAGTAATGAAAATGAGAATGTGATGTAGATAGTATAAGAGATTAGAATAATTATATGACGAGAGCATGTTAATAATAGCATGTGATGAATGAGGAAAAGAAAAGGAGGATAGAAGAGTGATGCCCCCCAATGTAGTAATGGGGTTCATTTTTGTAACATGTCCTTCAACAGTCATGTAAGAACCTTAACAACATGAGTGCATCATCGGGTAATGAGGTGATCATATGGAGGTCACCTACCAAAGATGTAGAGGCCTACTGAGGGATGGTGGAAGTATGTGAAGTAGTAGTAACGTGAGTGTAATATCCAAACTGGATGTAAGATGAAATGGTGTCGATCATGGGAGGTATGGCGGTGGGAAGCATAGATGTCGACGGCTTAGGAAGCCAATGGGATGTAGTAGCACTATGAGGAGGGTGAGATGATGTAGCAATGGATGAGCTAGGTGGAGTACATGGATGGATAATGATATTAGGAGGTGGATGAATGACAACTTTATAAGTGGTGGAGGTGATAAGTGAACAATGGTGGAAGCACGCTTATTTAGAATGGGAGAAAGATACCACTCACGAGAGTGAGAGTAGATGGAAATGATACTTTTATCTTCTAATTTTTGTAATTTCTCATGTAGATCACAAAATTTATTATTACGGTGGCCATTGATGTGATGAAAATTACAATAAGGGAGATTACACTTTGGTGATACAAGTGATAAGGAGGATGATTTTGATTAGAAGGTATGCAAATTAGACGCTTATCAAGAAAATTACGCAAGACATTAGAGGCTTAGTAGCATATGAAAAGTGCAATGGTTCATGAGGAGGAGATGGAGAAGACTTATTTGTAGGTTGATGTGGTGGAGGGGAAGGAATACACTTATGTGGAGGAGGATATGGTAACCGTGAAGGATGCTCAATGGATTTAAGAGGAGATGAAGTAGTAGGAAATGAAGGAGTAGAAGAAGTAGAAGTAGGAGGAGATGAAATAACATGTTCTGCAATTAAATATTTTTCTAGATCTATAACTATTATCCAAATAACTCTTATAGTTATTCGGATAAATTACACACATATTTTGGCTCTGAAATTTTCATTACAAGTTGCATGCACCTCAATCATATCCTTGCAACATTCACTTGGTCATTTTTCCCTTACATGCCTTTACATGATTCCCCTTCTCCCCTTTCCATTTTTTTTTTCTGTTTGTTCCAATCTTCCCATGCATGCATCTTCTACGCATTCACCTTCCTCCCAGTAGTTATTCATCCTGCGTGTGTGCCTTACACTTGCTTAAATCAGCTAATTACATGTCCCTCTCATGTGCCCCACACATTACTTTGTAATATTTGTGCCTTGACCATGTGTTTTCTTCCTTGGGAATTTCTCGCATTTCTCCCATGCATGTCACCTTTATGCACTCACCTCCTCTATTTTTCCTCCCGCACTTCATTCTTACGTGCGTATGCCTTCTTCTACATCATTCTATTCCATAGCATCATCTGAAAATATTGAGTGTGCTTCACATAACCAATCAAAGTGTGCCAAGTGGGTTTCGAATATCTGCAACAAATTAGTAAGTGACATGTGGTAGAAATGACAAAAACTTTGCATAATTCATCATCCTTTCATTTAATCAGCATGTGCCACGTGTTTTACGTGCTCATGTGGCTCTAATAAACTTCGACATCCATAGATTTTGCTATAGAGTTCGATCAGCATGCGCTTAGTCTCAATCGATAGTTGTTGATGTATGTTATAGTGTTAGATATTCAAATTCAAATTCTTGATGGATCTGGTAAGTGAGAAATGGGAAAACATCTTTCGGGCATTAATGAGTAGATCTGATTACTCCAACCACTCGATTTTATCCGATATGCCTTCCTTCCTTGTTAAACATGCCAAAAAAGTTGAGGAAATGTATTTGTGATTTATAGGTGAATTTATAGGCATTGAATGCTTGTTTTTGGTGGTTGTATTTCAAATTTAGATTTTTCCCTCTTCTTTTTCTTCCATCGATTCATCTCTAAATGTAAGAGCTAGGGTCATTGTTAATGTTGGACATTTTGGATCCTTACACTTTTTCTAAGGACATCATATTTATATATTTTGAGTCGTGAGACCTCTATCTCTCGGCTCATGCATGTGGATATCGGCCTCTTTCACCATTAATGATTATGTGCATTTCTAGAAGTAATGGAAGCATCACTTTTGTGACTATTCTCTTTCCTAAGCATGTTTTTATTATTTCTTCTTGCCTTCCTTTTACATTGTGTGCTTGTTGTGTCACTCTACGTCCCTCACTCTATTTTTAGTTTTGTTCCATGAAACTGATCTAGTAAATGTGTTTTAGTTGTGTTATGCGTTCCTAGCCTTCTTTCATGCCTTTTCCTTTCATTTTCACTCAAAAGCGAATAGTGTTCATCCCTATTTTCTTGGTTTATTACCTTCCTTATATTATTTTTCCATCCCATTATCCTTCTATCCCTAGTCCCTTGGAATTATTATCTTAGTTTTACCTTACAAAGCATTAGGAGAAGCGTGAGCAATAGAAATAGATAGAGGAACCGGCCTTTTCTAGAGATCCGTCTCAAGCGCGCAAGGTCCACAACTTGGAGATGGTTCCATTGTTTTCTTAAATATCTCATTTCTTCCATATCCAAGATGGGGGTACACGTTTGAACTACCAACAGTTTACGGCATGCCTAGTTGGATGAGCGGTGAAAGATAAAATTTCATCATTGCTATGTTCAGTGGTATGTGGACTTAGTATTTGTAGATTTTAGAGGCTTGTCTCAACACATCTAGTGACTCCCAACACTTTTAGATCTACTATTTTATAGTCTGATCACCTCTCATGAGAAGAGTACATACTGCAGACATGAGTGCTATAGCTAAAGGATCCTTCAAGTAGCTCCAGCTTTCACTAAGAAGCACATGCTACTGAGATCTTTCGTGCACGCATCTCCATCTCCATCACATCATGTGCACTCTAATCCTCCTCAAAAATAGAAAAGTGTTCCCTCCTAATGTGTTACAACCTCCTCCTCCAAGTAACTTTTCTAGTTTTAATAGCGAGAATCCCTCTTAATCTCAATGCACAACATGACATGCCAACCACGCTTAATATTATTCCATACTTCACTCGAGATAATCAAGTCACTCTGTTGAACATATTCAAGATGTGGCCAATGTGTGCTCTGTCTATCTAATTACACATGATGATGTTACTATCATGATACTTACAACCTCTTTCAAATGTAAAGTGCTCCAATGGTACCGAGGCTTGATACCTATGTCTATTACTACCTGGGATGAACTTCGAACAGCTCTATGTAACTAATTATAAGAGAAATCAGATCATCTATCACTAGTGGAGTAGTTGATAACAACCAAGAGGGTTCCCAATGAGAAAATGACTGATTTCAACATCAAGTTCTAGAAGACTTGGGATAAAATTTCTCAAGCATTAACGCCCACAACCCAATATGCTTTTTTGTACTATCTAAGGGATTTGGATAGTGACATTTCAGTCATGATTCAATCCATGGGAAGTAGAACCTTACTTGTTGCATACAACATTGCAATAAGGGCAGAAAGAATTATCATCTAGGTGGGTAAGTTAGCTCCTAGGCCTCTTATGCCCTTATTCCAAGAGATTTCTCCAACACCCCAGCCTTTTATTGCCCCTATTCTAGTACAGAGCATGTAACAACCTACATCTACATCCTACCCTCCCGTGCAACAAAAATAAGATGAATAATTAAAGGCCTTGATTAGAAACTTATCCAATAAGGTCATATCATTGGAGAAGTAGTAGGTGTAAGCCTACAAAGGTAGTTCTAATCAGGCGCAAAGCCAAAGAAATCAACCTTGGTGCAATCAATATGGAAATCAAAGATATATGTAGAACGAATAGAATGATAGATGGCATGTTAATGTGCACTTACCTTTGCAAGTTATCACTCTTGCACAATCCCTTCCAATGCCCAGCACAAGTCATGGACTTGTCCCTATTCAAAATAACATGGCACAAGAATTGGAGTGGTGTTTTCCTTGTAATATGCCTCATAGTCAATATTATTGCGTCAATGTTATGCACATGCAGGCCTATATGATCTAGAATGCTTCTAACTATGAATTTTCCATTAGTGAAAGTGAGCCTGAGAGCCAAAAAAATATAGACACTCCTCTCGAATCCAACTTGATATTATTTTGTGTTGAGGAATTTTGTACAATCAATCAAGCTAGAGATGATGTGAGCATACTACGTGCCTAGGTTATAGAAAATACAAGTTATAAAAGGAGAATTCTCGAATCTAGTGAGCAAGTTTCAATTCCACCAACACAGGACAATCCTTAGAATCAAAAGGAAGCAACTAAGGCATCCAGTGGTAAAAATTCCCAAGTTCCAGCACATAAGGCTCGCACAAAGCTCCTCCCGAAGTGGTGCATGCCATGCCTTTGGTAGGTCAAACATTTTTGCTAGCTAAAGCTCCTACCATTGCACTTAAACAATCAAGAAAATATTTTCTTGTTCCTCAAATGCACAATTCGGTGGGTTTTCCATTCAGCATTTTGGATTAGATGAAAAAGACAAACAAAAATTCCATAATGTGTGATGCCCTAAGCATTCCTTCTCATCACAACCTATTACATGAAGCTTTGGCTCAACTTTCGCGCATTAACCTAGCTATAAAAAATTTGTGTGCTTCTTTCAATATTTTCCAAGAAGAGGAGAAGCAAGTAAATTTTTCAAAATCCCACCTTTTCATATGTCCTTAATCATAGACAAACATCTTGTCCATAACTACATGATTGACTCAGGTGTTAGTACTTTTTCATGCCAAAGAAAATTTTTAATGTCTTAGGTCTTAAGTATACCCCCTGATGAAAGGAGTCTTACAACTTGATGGTTCAAATGTCACTACCCTAGGAATCATCAAGAATCTTGAGTTAACCCTCCATACATGTCCAAGACACACAATAAATCTGTACCATGAGCTACCCAACCATCCTGATGGTCATCCATCTACTGGGCCGATTAACCTATCCATAAACCTTGAAAAATGTGACCCAACCAACCTTAGTGCCCTGACTAACCTTGGCAACCAGACCAACCTTTCCGTACCGTCCAACCTTGGTAACCTAACCAACCTCACCATATTGTCCATCCTTTTTGTTGTACAAATGTGAGGGGTGCGACAGGCATCTAGAACCATCCATATGCATAAAAATAAGTGAACTGACCAACCTACTCAACCAACCCACGTGTCCAACCCACCCAACCAACCTCTAGGCGTCCAACCTAGCCGACCAACCCCGATGGTCTAACCTAGCCGACAAACCCCAGAGAGGCCAACTTCTAAAGGCAATATCTTGAGCTCCGGATGAGTTTTGGGGTGAAATTTTATATGATTTCACATGGAAACAACCCATTGAATCCAATGGTGGTGTTATAAATATATATTTTTGAATTTATCACTTCGAAATGGCTCCTTATTTTTCGGGATTTCGGTTGTGCACCAGAAGAATGAACTGCCTTGGGAAGTGTATGATGCTTCAAGATGTCTCATCTTTTCCACCATGTAGGGCATGGAAAATGACTTCCATAGGAAATTTTTAGACTTATAATTCTGACATGGCTATTAGAATCTTCTATTGAAGCTCAGGTCCTCTTTCACGTTGCAAACTCCTTAAGGCCCGAAATCCTACTTCTGATGGATGGCCCCAAGACCTTCAAAACATCCATGAATCACTTGAAATGCTTCCTAAACTTCAATTATCAGTTGTATTATTCCCGAATGCTCCATGAATCATTTTTCAATGCTCAAACCCATCCTCCCAAGTTGTCTATTTTACCAAGGGTTAAAAATAGATAACAATTGGCAACCTCTCGGGGACATCTGCCTGCTAGATGTGAGACCAGCTACTTGAAGTGTCCATTGGGCATGAATTCAGTATTGGTACACCTTCAAAGTGATCCTAAAATTTGAATTATTCCCTGAGCCATTAAAACACTGATTCTTGAACCTGGAACTTCTTTCTCCTGCAAATCGATCTATAGGACGAAGGTTGAATCCCCCTTGAAATTGTCCTTATTCGATTTCTTGTCAAGTATGAAATAAAACCAATTGATGATTCCTTGACAAGCATAAACATTACAGAATTCATGGGAACACAAGTTGATTCGAAGAGGCTAGGACTATTGTTGGAACCTAATTTTTCCCATGAAAACATGCCCCCTCTAAATAATGGATTATGTAAGAGCAACAACATGCCACAACACACACTATATAAAAAACTGAAAATCATACACACCCCAAGTGGGATATGCAGAGTGTGAGAAATAAATTCTTATAAAAGCAACCTAAACTAAAACAATGCAATGTGCTACAAGCACTTGGAGGAATTACAAATCCTAAACTAATATGTACAAGAAGGATATTTCACTTAATAATAATGCTTGAGATAGATTACATTGACTAGAATCTGCAATTCTTCTTCGTCAACCTTGATAGCTGGAAAGAATTGTTTTCTTTACAACCTAAAATCATATAAGGGCCACTCCATATTGCATAAAATTTAGAGTGCCTTCCTAGTTTTCTCTTTCTGCATCCCATTTAAGGACTAAGTCTCCCTCTTGGAAGTTTTTGTCTTTGGCCTTTCTGTCAAAACTCATCTTGATTTGAGCTTGGTCTTTCTCCATTGTTTTCATGGCCTAGTTTCTTAGCTCTCCTAGCTCTATGAGCTCTACATACCTGACTTCCATAGCTGGAAACTCAAACAACTCTAGCTACTTGATAAGCTCCAAGGATGGTAATTCAAGGGATATTGGCAGCCTTGCTTCTCTTCCATAAACCAACTTGAAAGGGGAATAACCAGTTGACTTCTTGGGATTGATTCTATCAGCCCACAAGGTTGATTTCAATTTGGTATGCCAAGTCCTTTGATTCTCATCTAGGGTTCTTCTTATGATTCTCAGCAAGTTCTTGTTTATGGACTCTATTTACTGTTACCATATGGTAGTAGTTAGAAGAGGTTCTCAAGTAGATATCATTCCTAATAGCCCAATTAGATATATTTTCTCCAAGAAAATATAAGGCATTATCTAATATTATAGAGGAAGGAATAATAAACCTTGTTGCAATACCTTCATAGAAATCTAGAATGTTAGCTTCATTTTCTTTCTTAAGTTTAATTACTTCTTTCCACTTACTTGAGGTAGTTTGTGGCTATAAGAATCCATTTTTGACCTAGGCTATAATTTGGATTGATCATCCCAATAAAATCTATCCCCCATTGCATGAAAGGTTGTTTAACCAAGATAGGATGGAGTGGGAGGGTTGTTAGCTTCTCTTTACCTGTGAAGAAGGCACACTTCTTGCATTTCTTGATCCATGAGTAGTAATCATTGAAAATATTAGGCCAGTAATAACCAGCCCTCATGATTCTAATAGTTGTTACTTTTGGGGGAAAATGACCACCTGCCTCTCCATCATGAAACTCGTGCAATACCCTCTCTATCTGATCTTTCTTAATGCACCTTAGGAGGAGACCATTCTCATCTTTTTGAAAAAATATTATCTACAAACACATATGGGATGCAATAAATTTTGAAATACCTCCTTTTGGATTTACTCAATCCCTAAGGACTTTGACCTATTTGAAGAAAATATACGATATCCTAAGTCCAACAAGGAATGGGTATACCACCTGCAACATGTTCTTGATTACCTTACAACACCATAATAGCTTCTGCCTCCTCTCTTGATTCATCAAGTTGGTTAGAAGCTAGTTGCTCACACAACCCTTTTCCCCTAACTAATTTAGTCACATTTATATCAATATCATACTCCATGACCTTGGTTATCTAACCACTCTCTTTTCATTGAGGTCCTTGTTCAAAAGAAAATATTTTACACCAAAGTGTGAAACTAATAGATGAATTCTATTGTTTGACACTAAATGTTTGAACTTCTTCAAACTTCGATCATGGAAAGGACATGTTTCTCAATGAATGAATATCTTACCTCATAGTCCATAAGGCCTTGGCTAAAGAATGTAATAGGCTGCTCCAATCCTTCCTTACTCTATTGCACCAAGATTGTAGAGATGGTGTTTGAACCACCGAAGGCATATAGAAAGAAGTCTTTGGAGAAATCCATATTAATGAGAGTTGGAGCTTGAGATATGGCCTGCTTGATAGCTTGAAACTCTCCTTTCCCTTCGTTGTCCATTTGAAAGCCAAATTATTTTCATCATAATTGTTAATGGCTTCACAAGAGCGAGAAAAATTTGGTACAAACCTCCAAACAAAGTTTATCCTCCCAAGAAGCTTTAGAGAGCCTTCTTATGACTTAGTAATGGTAGAGTGTGGATGGCTTCTACCCTCTCTAGATCAATTGCAGTCCTTCCTTTGACATAATATGGCCTAAAATTTTACCTTCATGTGCCATGAATATGCACTTTTTGGGTTCAAGGACACTCCAAACCTTTTGCACCTTGAAAGACATGTGTGAGGTGAAATAGGTGACTTTCTACATTTTTAGAAAATACAATGTGATGAGGCCAAACTATGACCGATTAATGTATAATATATGATCTCATCCTACTCTCCTTTTTATTAAGTTTGATTGCATTTTGTGACTTTTATTTGATCTGATATGAGTTAGGATGTAATTGTCTATCTTTTGATTAATTGTGATTCTAATGTTAAAAGATCTGAAAATCCTGATGAAGTGTGTGTTTGAAATTCAATTTTGTAATAAAGCAGGTCTAATCAATCAAAGAAATGAATTATGTAGCATTCAGTATGTTTTCAGTAGCATCTATTCCAACACATCTTAGTTCTAGAACTTTCAAGCTAGTTTTGGAACTCCATTACACAATCATCATCTAGTTCCATAAATTTTGGACTTAGTTCCGGAACTCCAATATTTAGTTCTAGAATATTTGGACTTAGTTCCAGAACTCCTAGGTATAGCTCCAGAAATCTCATGGTTTTGATCCTCAATGATTTCCAATGGTTCTATAACTTCTCTAAAGTTTTGGAACTAATGGAAGAATATCTATTTTAACCACATCCAGAGATTCTGTCTCAATGACCCTTTCAATTAGGAAAGGATGAGAAAATATTTGAATGCATATCCAGGATAGTTATCTTATAGTTGTTTGATCAACCACAATCTGACTCAACATCTATTCTGGGCACAATTTGATTTCATCATAATCGTAGAGATAACTATGATTGTAAATGTATATATAAGAAGACCTGTAGTAGATATATATATATAATATGAAATAGAGATAGAAAAGGAGGAGAGATATAGACTAAGTACATAGATCCAGTACGTTTTGTAATACCAAATGTTTTATCAATAAAATATCCATTCCTATTTGAGAGAATTATGAGTTGTTAAATCCTAATTCAAGGAGGAGCAAGGGCCCACTCCCCAAGGACCAGGATATTCATTTATTTGGTATTTATATTTCTTAATCAAATAGTTTAGATCTATCAATTCTGTATTGCTTTAATTCTTCTAGTTAAACTCTATTGTATACTTGTTCCTGCATGGTGTCTAGATAGATTCTTATTTTTCTTGCAATCGTGTTCAAGCATTCTAAGTTGAGTGTGTTTACTTTTAGAAGCAAGTGTGTTTATTTCCAAAAGCAAGTGTGTTTATTTCCATTCTACAAAATGGATTCTTTTCAAAAAAGCTTTCAGTGTGTTTCCTTTCAGAAAATTTTTCATAGTATGATTTAAATAAGGTTTTACCAAGAAGTCCTTAAGACATTGAAAAGATCCCTAGAAAATACAAAAACAACTACAGTCAACTACTAGATCAATAGGATTACTCTTGTTGCATATAGCTTTAGACACACCCTTGGTTTGATATGACATCAATAAGAAGTTGATTAAATGAAGGTAATAATGACACCCATCATTTTTATGCTTTGTTGTGGGGACCACTAGTTGGAATTTTCTAATTAAGTGTTAGCAAGAGCAACAATCATACATCTAGTAGTTGAAGGATCTTCCCTACTATATCATAAAATATATGAGTAGACCAAGAGACTCAAAGGGTAGATTCCTCCCAAGAACATATTCACAAGAATTCACAACATCCTCTAGTCCAAATAAGGAAATTGATCAAGAATTGGAGGCACCATCATCCCCTATCATACAAGAAATAGAATTGCCACCTTTGGAATTCTTAGATCAGTCACCTGAAGGAAGTGGAACTTTTAGGAAAAGGCTTATTACTCAAGATCCATTTAGGGTGAGTTTTGATTCTCAATTGAGTATTCAACCTCCTACTCCTGATTTTTCACCTTCCCTAAGGCATACCACATACCACATTGATTGGGAGGAAAATTCTAGAAAATATTTTTAAAATGGCATGAGAAGCTGAAAGAGTACCTGATAGGACCTTTACTTATCCAATCCAATTGGGAGATGATGATACATCAATGAAAAATATCTCACTGCACATTTACCCACATTTAGAGGGATGTCATCTGAAGATCCTGACCAATTTATATTTGAGTTCAAGGTACTATGTCAGACCTATGACTACAAAATAGATAATCAAAAACTCAAGTTGTTTCCATCCACTCTGAAGGATGCAGCAATGAGGTGGTTCATGGGATTACCATCCAACTCTATTAGAACTTGGGCACAAATGGAGACTACCTTCCTAGACAAATACCAAGATTATTGTAGAGGGAGAAATAGGAAGGAATAATTATTCAAAATCAAGTAGGAGGAAGATGAAAATATAGAAGACTATTTAGATAGATTCCTCTTTGTGAGAAAAAGATGTGGATTTGTACTTCAAGAGGAGTTAAGTAAAACCATTTTTCTTAAAGGTTTGGATGACGAATCTAGGGAATCCCTTAACTTTATAGGAGGTGGATACATTGATTAGTTAAGAATGAATGAAATTAAGGATATTTGTAGAAGCTAATGGATATTATAAATCCAGATATAAACAAACTAATGGATGAGTTAGCAAATTTTAAAACAGACATTTTAGTTCAATTAACCTCTACTATGGATGGATTACAAGCTAAAGAAAATGCCAAAACTGAACCATTGGCTATGTATTGTCCTAGATGCAGGAAGAAGCATGCAATAAGAGACTATCCTTTGGATAAAATAGAAATGTGTCTTATCTGTGAATCTAAAGAACATGATATTGATGCTTGTTCTCTACTTCTAGTCATAAAGAATCAGCTTAAACAAACCAGTACATCATCCACAACAAAAGAATTGAATTTTTTTCAGAGACAACCTAACCAAGGGTAGTTTATGCCAAGATCAGTTCCTAATCCCTAGATAATGTCATGGGTTGCTTAAACAATACCACAAAATTGGGGACAACCACCTTGGGTACCTCAACCAACATGGAACCCTCAAGATTGGGCAAGTCAAGCTTGGTATGCTCAGGGACATCAACAACCATGGGCTGGTCAAGGAAATCCTTATGCTTGGTCACAACCTAGATGGAACCCTAGTAATTATGCTCAAGGAAGAACATATCCAAATCAAAATCAACAAGCCATCATGGGATCCCCTACACAGAATTCACAAACTGAGAATGTAGTCCAAATGCAAATACCAGCACAACCAGTAGAAAACCCAAGAAACAAACAAACAACTCTTGTTTATGGAATAGAACCAGAAAAATCAGTTGATTTACATGCCATGGATTGTAAGGATATTCAAACTAGATCTAGAAAAATCATTAGTAGTCCACCTGTTATAATCACTGAAATGACAAAAAAAAATGAAATCCCTAGTACTGTTGTTCCAAAAGAGGATATAGAAAAGGAGCCAGATAGCAACACTACTAAGACTCCATTTCTAGAGAGATTTAAAGAAGCTATAGAAACCAAGGAGTCTGAATTGGTATATGAACTAAGGAAATTGAATATTGAAATACCATTATTACAAGTAATTAAGGACATTCCCGAATTGAACAAATTAATCAAAATGTTATGTTTGAAAAATCTTGGAAGGAAGAAACAATACCCCAAGACTATCAAAGTAGATGGGAAACTTGTTGATTTATTAGCAGAAAACTTTTACTTCCCAAATACGAGAGATCCTGGAAGTCTTGTTATTTCTATCTCTATAGGGAATAAGGATATACATAATGTTTTGGTAGATTTGGGAGTGGTTATCAATGTAATGATAGTGGATACTCTGAAAACATTACCATTAATAGGTATACAACCTACTAATACCATATTGTAGATGGTAGACCAGTCTATTGCAAAACCAGAAGGGATTATTGAAGACGTGGCGGTTATGGTGGAGTCATGGGAATATCTAGTTGACTTCCTTATACTATATCCAAAAGGTAAAACATTGGGTTATCCCATTATTTTGGGTAGACCATGGTTAGCTACAGTTGTTGCCTTAATCGATTGCAGGTTAGGTGATATGACAATCTTGAATGGTGAGAACTCTAAGAAAATTTCCTTATATCCTTCTGCATAACCTTGTATTGAAAATCATGAACAATTATGGGTTAATTCTCTAGAAACTAATAAGAAAATTTTGTCTTCTTCAACTATGATCACATTACAGGATCATGTAAGAGAAGTAGAAGAGATGATTAATCCACCATTGGATGAGCACCAATTGTCCTTGAAGTAATCAGATATAGTTCTAGAACTGTGACTCTATTTCTGGAACCTGCAAACTTAGTTCCGAAACCAGGAATTTAGTTCCAAAACCACCACATGAAGTTCGGAACCACAACAATAGTAGTTCTCTATGATTGGAAATAATTTCACTCCAGAGGAATGATATTTCTCATGGGGAGAGGAAGAATCAGTAGCTTCAGTTTCAAATACATCAGGGAGTGGTGAAGAATTTCTGGAAAGTAGCAGTGACAAAGAGTTTTGCCTGTAAAGAGATAAGTATCATAATTCTCATTATTGTCCTTTTTCCAGTATTCTATCTCAAGAAACTTTTAGAGATGTTGCTACATACCATATGTTGTTACCACATGCATGTCCACTAAATACTTTAATGTAACCCTTTCAACAAATCAGTTCATCACACATTAGAACCAAGCATGTTGAGATTCAACCGGGTAAAACTTTGAACATCAACAGCTGGTTGAAGGATGATGAAGAAGCTAGACTATTTGATGTTTTAAAAAATCATACTAAAACTTTTTCTTGGGATTACAAATACATGAAGGGGATTTACCCAAGTATCTGTACTCATCACATCTATATTGAAAATTTTAAACCAGTTAGGAAGCCTCAGAGAAGGATTAACCTAGCCTTAAGGGATATAGTCAAACAAGAAATTGAAAAACTATTACAAGTAGGTTTTATCTACCCTATCTCAGATAGTTAGTGGGTATCTCCTCTTGTAATTGTTCCTAAAAATAATGGAAAATGGAGAATATGTGTTGACTATAGGGAACTAAACAAAGCCACACTAAGAGATTATTTTCCCTTACCATTCATAGATCAAGTCCTAGACAACCTTTCAGGTAAACAGTACTTTTCCTTCTTGGATGGCTTTAGTGGATACAATCAAATCAAAGTTGTTGTTGAAGATTGGGAAAAACTACATTTACATGTCCATGGGGTACCTTTTCCTATAGGGTGTTACCATTTGGCTTATGCAATGCTCCTGCAACTTTCTAGAGAGTTGTACTTGCAATCTTTGTTGATCTAACAAATGATTGTGTTGAGGTATATATGGATGACTTCACTATACACGGAGATACATTTGATGATGCTTTGAGAAATCTGGATAGAGTGTTAACAAGATGTGAACAACACAATCTGTCTCTTAGTGATGAAAAGTGTTTAATGATGGTTGATGAGGGGATTGTATTAGGACACCATATTTCAAAAAGAGGAATTCAGGTTGATCAAAAAAAAATTAGGATCATTTCATATTTACCTATTCCTCAGACCCCACAGATATCAAGTCATTTCTAGGACATGTTGGGTACTATAGGCACTTTATAAAATATTTTAGTAAAATTTATGCCCCCATGTTTAATTTGCTAACCAAGGAATATGAATTTCTTTGGGATGAAAAGTGTCAACATGCTTTTGAAGAAATTAAATAAAATTTAATCACTGCTCCAATATTGAGAGGACCTAATTGGGAAAAGCCATTTCATATCCAAATAGATGCTTCAAATAATTCTATTGGTGCAGTTTTGGGATAGAAAGATGAAGAAGGAAAATGTATGCTATTTATTGTCTTAGTAAGAATATTACTCCCACTAAAAATAATTACACCACCACCTGAAAATTAATTTCTCGTTTTGATTTATTCAATCAATAAATTTAGACATTACATTACTGAGTTACAAGATATTTGTACACGATCATTCAATAATTAAATATCTAATGAACAAACTAGTGGTTGGAGGAAGAGTAATTAGATGGTTATTACTTTTGCAAGAATTTGATATTACCCTTGTGGAAAATCCAGGTAAATCTAATGTGGTAGCTGATTTTTGTCAAGACTAACCACTACGAGGAGCGAGGATCCAGTCAAGGATAACTTTCAGATGAACAATTGTTTTCTATCTCAGCAAGTACACCATGGTTTGCTGATATGGCAAATTATCTTGCAACAGGGAAGTTTCCTCCTTCTTTCACTAAGAAATAAATAAAGAAGTTAATCAAAACTAGTGCATAATTCAAATGGTTAAATGGAATGCTATTTAAATGTGGGCCTGATTTTGTTTTGTGCAGGTGTGTAAGAGAAGATGAAATATTTGACATCCTCATAGCATGTCATGATGAACCAAGTGGAGGACACTATTCAGTGAAAAGAATAGCTCATAAGATACTTGGCACTGGTTATTATTGGCCATCTCTGTACAAGGATGTAAAGAGATATATCAAGTGGTGTGATCCTTGTCAAAGGATGGGACAACCAACTTTCACCAATGAAATGCCTCTTCAACCTCAAGTAGTAATTGAACCATTTGAGAGATGGGGATTGGATTTTGTTGGTCCCTTTAATCCTCCTTCACAAGGAAAGGAATATATTCTTGTTTGTACTGACTATGTGACAAAGTGGGCAAAAGTGCAGGCATTGACAAATGCCACTAAAGAAGTAGTTGTTGATTTCCTTTGGAATAGAATTATGGTAAAATTTGGAGCACCGAGGAGCATAGTTTCATATTAGGGACCACAATTTATGTCTAATATGATCCAAGCTTTCACAATGTATTACCAAATCAATCATAGGAAGTCATATCCTTATCGCCCACAGTCAAATGGATAAGTTGAAGTAGCAAATAAATAATTAGATAACATCCTTACCAAAGCAGATTGAAGCTAGAAGAAAAATTAGGTAAAGAGACTACCTAAAACTATTTGGGCTTATAATACAACTTGGAAAACTACAATAGGGTTTTCACCATATGAGTTAGTCTATGGGAAAAATCCCTTGTTGCCCATTGAGTTTGAACTTCATACATTGAGGACAGTAGTTAAGGTGGGAATTGAGTTGGATGTAGCTCAAAAAGAAAGAATCCTTCAACTCAATGAGTTGGATGAATTAAGGATGGAAGCACTTCAGCAGACAGAGATAATCCAAGATCAAAGGAAGCAATGGCATGACACACATATCAAGAGAAGGTAATTCAAAGTAGGAGACTAGGAATTGTTGTTTGATTCTAAGTACCAACAATTCAAGGGAAAATTGAGAACCGTATGGTTGGGACCCTGTCAAATTGAGTAGATATTTGACAATGGTTCTATTCAGTTACTTCCCATTGATGGTAGTAGAAGAACACTCTTGGTCAATGGACATAGGCTGAAACTCTATAGGAAGCCTCCCACTAAGGATGAATTCTTGAGGAAGATTGAAGCAGACAAAGAATTTGATCATATGGAAGAACCCAGTTCTTCCAAAATGATCAAATAACCAAATGATAGATCCAGAATAAAGGGAAGAAAATGAAAACTAGTAAATGGAAATTTCTTCCCCAAAAAAATAATCAAAATAAAAATATAAAAATAAAAATATTTCTCTCAAAGGTCAATTGAAAACTAGCAATGGCGGTTGACCTCTTCTTTTGGCTAATTCAAATAAAAGGGAATTCTTTTGAATTCCAGTTATCTTATCTAATCATGTTTTGTTCCACTTGTAGGAATGACGAGTCATCATAACAAAAGGATTACATCATCAAGGATGGTAATTATATCTTTTAACTTATTTAGGGTTAAATTAAATGTTTGCATGTGTGATTTGACTTGATTTAAAAGTTGGTATGATGAGTCATCTATTTATACATTATGATTACAATTGAGTAATCATGAAGATGATATGGATGGAATAAGTGGCAGCATGGTTATTATTAGTAATCATTAAGTGAAAAATCAAGTGAAAGAAGTTGCAGAGAGATTTTAAGAAGCAGTGAATTAAGCTTGTGTTCCATAGTAAAGAACAAAGGATTTTACAACTAAGAACAAAGGTTCCGTAGCCAAAGTCATCAATTCGCAGCTAAGAAAGAAGTCTTGCAACCAATTTGGATAGAATTAAAGGAAACAAAACTCAAGCTGATATGGGGATTAAAAATAAATCAAAACTAGAGGATGATTCCCAGCTGCTTTCATGAATGAAGAAGTGACATCTATCTTTGAGCATGTAGGATGGCTAGAGTTCCTGAAGAAGTTTTCAAAGTATAATGATGAATTAGTAAGAGAATTTATCATAAACCTAGAGCAATCCAGGACAAAGGTGAGAAATATATTTATTCCTTTTTCTATAAATACAATAAGTAATGTGTCTGGAGTGCCAATTGTGCATGTCCCACATCCTGCCAAAGGGACATTGAAAGAATTGGTTGAAATCCTACTACAAGGAGGATAAACTGAACCCCAGTACATCTATAATACAAAGAAAATCATAAAAGGGGTCAGAAGGGTTAGTTTTCCCAAACCCTTTGATAGGGTAGCATTTTGGATAGTGAAATATTTAACCTGTGATGGTCAATTTGGGTCCGTAGGAAAAGAAGTCCTAAAAATGCTCATATATCTGAAGTATGGATCCACAAAACCTGAGTACATAATAAACCTTCCAGGGTTTCTTTTTTATTCTATCCAGACCATGGCCCAGAGGTATTCCTAGGGTGTTGGGACAATCAGGCATCATGGGATAATTCATTTAGTATGCCAGCACCATTTTCTGTCAAAGAAAAATGGAGAAGAAATTTGGGAAAAGTTTCTTGGCAAGTTCAAGAAAAACCCTAATATTATCAAAAGGACAATACCAGCTCCATTTTCTCCTTCAACTAATTTGGAAATTGATGCCCCTGGAAGAACAAAAGGAAGTGGAAAGAGAGAATATACCCAAAAGAAGAAGGTCTGTGAGAAAAATCAAAACAGCAGAGCCTTCTATGCCTTTGAAGGAAATTCCTTCTTCTGTAGTAGCTTCAAGGGAGCCAATATCATCTCTCTGACAATGATTCTCACCTGTGCAAGATCAAGAAACAAGATTAAGAAGAATCTCTAGAAATAAATCCACCACTGGGCATGTTGAAATTCCCCAGAAAAGGAAAATTCATAAAAGGACAAGGGAACCCCCAGAGGGAAGGTGTGAACAAGAAAAGATGGAAAAGGAAGCTGCTGATATTTTGGGCAGCATGGCCATGACTCCTCCTGAACCAAGCCAAGATGAGATGGATAGAGGAGATGAGAAACTTGAAGAGAAAGAGTTTCAAGAATTGGCTGAACCATCAGCATTGCCACATGAAGAAGAAGAGTTGGCATCCTGTAGAAGAAAAGGAAAATTTCCTTTGATATAGGAAGAATGCTCAACTCCTCAAGTAATTTCAGAGAAAGAAGAAAGACATCAAGTTAAACAAGATTTGTTCTTATCCAAAGAAGATCTCATTATCAAAGAAAAGGATGAGGAATTGGATTTCCTCAAACTCAAATTATAACAAAGGGAAATGCTCATTGGAGAGCTAATAACCTAGCTTGCAGCCAGGACTAAGGAGTTATTAGTAATTAAGAAACAGCTGATAGAAAAAGAGGAAGAATGTCAGACTTCCAGAAAATAGAATGTTGTGTCCACAGTCTCTGCATAGACTGAGTTAACCTATTTGCCACTCAAACAACTATGGAATGACACCTACAGGGAGCTCAGAGAAGCTAAAACATCAAATGAAGATTTGAAGACCAAGATGGAAGAAGAGAAGAAGGAAAGAAAATAATGGGAAGAAAATTTTTATAAGAAAGAAGGAAACAAATATAAATGTCTTGAAAAAATTCATATGGTCTACATTATGAGTGAAAATTGCTTTCTGTAGGAGGCCCTCTCCTGCATATAGTGTGTTTTTAGAAGAGTAGTTCATTCACTGGAAGCTGTCAAGGATTGCATGTGGACTTCCACATGAACTAAAGGATGAATCTAAATTCATGAAAACTTACTCTTTATCCGATCTGAGCAGAAAAATCTTCTATGTGAATTTTATCTTTGTAATTTTATGCTAGAGAAAAACATAAGATTTATGATCAATTTGTATGTGGGGGAGAGCCTAGCTCAATGCATTTGTCTCTATTCAAAACCAAATTGCATGGAAGGAAAGGGAATCTGAGTTTTTATTGAAATCTAGCTCAACTGGTCTCTGTATGAGAGCTCACTATGGTAAACCTTCTGCCTTCCTCATACATTTTAGAACTCATGCCTTTGATGAGAAATTCAAGACACATTATTTTTCCATTCTACAAAAGAGTATTGATGCCTTTACCTCCTATGAGGAGGAGAAGTTTGAAGATATTTATGAAGGATGCTCGAAGAGGTGGGAACTCCTTACTATTTCCTTGAGAAGAAGGGAAGTAATATCCCCTACAAATCTGATCTGGAGTTTAGAAAGGGCAAAATCATTATGCACAATAATTCCTCATATCAATGAGACCTATGGGAAAATATGGATGGGAATGTGAACAAGGCCCCCTCTACTTCTCACCCCCATGTCTCCTTGGAAAAATAGAGAACCTCAAGATCCTCTTGAATTTGAAAATTGGAAAAGGAAAATATAATCGGAAGTTGGAGTACAGTACCTCTAAGTTTAAGCATTAAAAATCCAGTTTCAGCCATTTGATCGAGAAATAAAATGGAATGCAGAACATATAACCACACTTTTAAAGAATGAAGTTTGTAAAGGGACTTACAAACAAGTAAGTTTGGGGGAAATGATGAGGCCAGACTATGCCCGATTAATGTATAATATATGATCTCATCTTACTCTCCTTTTTATTAAGTTTGATTTAATTTTGTGAATTTATTTGATTTGATATGAGTTAGGATGTAATTGTCTGTCTTTTGATTGATTGTGATTCTAATGTTAAAATATCTGAAATTCTGACGAAGTGTGTGTTTGAAATTCAATTTTGTAATAAATCAGGTCTAATCAGTCGAAGAAATGAAGTATGTAGCATTTAGTATGTTTTGGTAGCATCTGTTCCAACACAGCTTAGTTCCGGAACTTCCAAGCTAGTTCGGAACTCCATTACATAGTCATCATCTAGTTTCAAAAATTTTGGACTTAGTTCCGGAACTCCAGTATTTAGTTCGAAATTTTTGGACTTAGTTTCGGAACTCCTGGGTATAGCTCCGGAACTCTCATGGTTTTGATCCTCAACGATTTCCTATGGTTCTATAACAAATCTGAAGTTCCATAACCGATGGAATTTTATCTATTTTAACCACATCCGGATATTCTACATCAATGACCCTTTCAATCAGGAAAGGATGAGAAGATCTCTGAACACAAATCTAGGGATAGTTATCTTACAATTGTCTCGATCACCCCAACCCAATTTTGCATCATCTGCGGGAGCGATTCAATTTCATCATAATCATAGAGACAACTATGATTGTAAATGTATATATAAGCAAACCTGTAGTAGATATATATAGATATAATATGAAATAGAGATAGAAAAGGAGGAGAGATATAGACTAAGTACACAGATCTAGTACGTTTTGTAATACCAAATGTTTTATCAATAAAATAGCCATTCTTATTTGGGAGAGTTCGAGTTGTTAAATTGATTCAAGGAGGAGTAGGGCCCACTCCTCCAAGGACTAAGATATTCATTTATTGGGTATTTATATTTCTTAATCAAATAGTTTAGATTTTTCAATTTTGTATTGCTTTAATTCTTCTAGTTAAAATCTGTTGTATACTTGTTCCTGCAGGTGTCTAGATAGATTCTTATTTTCCTTGCAATCATTTTCAAGCATTCTAAGTTGAGTATGTTTACTTTCATAAGAAAGTGTGTTTATTTCCAAAAGAAAG
Organism: Taxus wallichiana var. yunnanensis; assembly: GCA_018340775.1. Taxonomy (NCBI): domain Eukaryota; kingdom Viridiplantae; phylum Streptophyta; class Pinopsida; order Cupressales; family Taxaceae; genus Taxus; species Taxus wallichiana. Next base: position 568,662,918 of record CM031235.1, read on the forward strand.
TGTGTTTATTTCCATTCTGCAAAGTTTGTTCTTTTTAGCAAATCTTTCAGTGTGTTTCCTTTCAAGCAAATTTTTTGTAGTATGATTTAAATAATATTTTACCAAGAATTCCTTAAGACATTGAAAAGATCCCCTAGATTATACAAAAATAATTACAGTCAACTTCTAGATCAATAGGATTACTCTTGTTGCATATAGCTTTAGACACATCCCTAGTTTGATATGACATCAACAAGAAGTTGATTAAATGAAGGGAGTACGACACCCATCACAATGATGTCGTCAAGATATACAAGAACTATTTTATTTAAAAGCCCCTTAAATGCCATATCCATTGCTCGTTGAAATGTTGCTCCAAAATTTAATAACCTAAATGACATATTCTTGTATGCATAGGTGCCCCATTTTGTGGTGAAGGTTGTTTTGAACTGATCCTCCTCTTTCACCATAATCTTATTATAGCTTGAATATCCGTCTAAGAGGGAGAATCTTTCTGAACCGGCCACTACCTATAGAATATGCTCCATGGAGGGCAGCGGATAGTGATCCTTGAGGGAGGCCCTATTTAAATCCCAAAAATCCATGCACAACCTAATTTCCCCATTCCTTTTCCTAACGGGCACAATATTTTCCACCCAACTTGAGTGCTTGATTGGGAAAATGATACTCACCTCAATGATCTTATTCAACTCCTTCTTCATGAGAGGCTCTATATGAGGGTTGATCGGCCTTTGCTTTTTCCTGACGGGCTTAGCCTCCAAATGCAACTCAATGGTGTGTTGTGCCAATTTTGGGTTAAAACCCTTCAAATCCTCATAGCTCCATGTGAAAACATCTAGGAATTCCTAGAAAAGCTACACAAGGTCGTACTTTTCTTGTTCACTACTCATCTTTCCTATTTGGAGTGTCTTACCTTCTCTAACTGAAATGGGTTTAGAATCCTCCTTTTTGACTTGAATGTTGGCCTTCTCTTTCCGAAATTGATCATTTGGGTTGAATATTGACTCTAAAGTCACTAAACCCTTTGGAAATTTGTTTGTTCATAGCTACACTACTTGATCCTCATACTGCTGCTCCAATTTCCCTTGATTTTTAGCTGAGAACTCAACCTCCTCCTGTAAAAAATTAATGATTTGTTGATCATTCTCAAAAACTTGTCACTTGTGCTATTATCTAGTACAACTAGCCTTACAATGACATGAATATGTGGTTGTGCTTTATCTCTCTTAATATTGTCCACCACATCAAATGTTTCTCCAATTGCCATAAGCCTATCGCAACTTCGTTCTTCTTTCTTGGTATGGCTTGAATATTGAATGCTTCAAGGTCTTCAATCTAATCCCATACCCAATGCTTGTAGGCTTTGAGTAGATCATTCTTAGTAGCATGTTGCCCTTTGACTTGGTTCATGATTAAATCACTATCCCCAAACACTTGCAAGTTTTTAATACCTCTTTCTTGCCTAATGCAATTCATGGATCAAGGCTTTATACTCTGTTGTGTTGTTAGAGCAAGAGAGGCTGAAAACGGAATGTTGAGTAATATTTTGTACCTTTTGGTGTAAAAATCATAGCTCCTCCTCCCCCCTGCCTACTCCTTGAGCCATCAAAGAATAGTTCCCATACCTCATTATCATCTTTAGCATCTTTCCTGGTGATTCTAGGAAGCGGTGAATTTTATTCATACAAACAATAGACCCCTAATTTAGTTTCTTCCATTTTCTTGTAAGGGTTGAATGCATGTCTCTTATTAGCCCAATCATCAAGGGTTAAGTTTGGAATGCTTCCGACTTTGGTATCTATTTCATAAGTTCTTGTAAAATCTTCTTGATCAAGAGCCAAGAAATTTACATTGATTGGGCTCGATTTATGAGGCTCAATATGGAATTTTACAATAGGATCATATATGATCATAGCCTTAGCTCCATACCTTATCCTAAATAACATGTGGGACCAATCAGCAGACAAATAGCCTCCAATTTTAGTGGTGAAGTCTCTTGACAAACACAATGCAAAGAGTGGTGGAAAGTCTATGACTGATACATCTTACAAGATGGTCACATTGGGACATGCATGCAACGTAAGGCTCAATCCTTTGATTACTCCAATTGTTGTTACCATTGTCCCATCCAATTGCACCACACCTTTAGAAATGACTTCATATTGAAGACCTAACTGATCGGCTATTTGTTTTGGCATTACAGAGCTACTTGCTCTGAATCAATCATGCAATTATGTACCAACTTATCTTCGATGATCAATGAGATATAGAATGGTGGGGGCTTCAAATTTTACCTTGTTGGGCTCCCTGATTTCCTCCTTTCTGAGCTACATTGGTGAATACCTTCTCCTGATCTTTGGATGATTGCTTCGATGCTAACCAATTCATCATAGTAACTTGCAATAGGTCTCTTTGTCTGGGAAGTTAATGAATCCTCCATTGAGATGTTTACATTTGTTTTCCTCATCTTCTCAATAATGTTAAATGGAGATGAGCTATCTCTTTTTGCCCCTTACTTTGCATAATTTTTTTCTTACACATGGGCTATTACAACCTGGCACTTGAGTTGGTCTAGAAGGTGGCTTGGGATAACCTTGCACATTGGGAGTTGTATTTTGGTTACCGATACCTTGTTGGGTGATAGAGGGTTGTGGATCATTTGAATTGGATGACTGTCCCTCTCTAATATTTCTCTTCTTAGACCATGTATTGGCTGCTACACTTTGAGAAGGGGCTTGATTTATACCATAGAAATCTTCATCCTGCCAATTGACAAGTGTGGTCTCATTTAGAGATGCCTCTTGTTGAGTTGTTTCCTCCTGCTGATTTCCTTCTTAGCTTGTCTCTTTTTCCACACCCATTGTTGTCACCATAAGAGCTTGATTCAAAGCACCATTGAAACACATCGACTAGTTATGAGGTTGATTGCATGGGAAAGCACCAGTCATATTCTTGAGCCATGTTGTTTTGAGCTGGAACCAAAGCCCTAGATGTTGAAACTACATTAGGGTTGTAAGGCTGAAATGGTATGGCAGTTTGAGACTGCCCTTGGTTTGGATTTTCTTTGTTTTACGGCGGGAATCTGTAAGGCGATATGGAGGCCTATTTGTTTGAGCTTGAGGATGGTAAGGTTTGGAGCTCTGAGCTTTCTACCTTTTGATTATCACCAACTCATTCCCCAAATTCTACAATTGTTTCATGACTTCTGGAGTTCCTTAGAAGTACTAGAAGAAGTGGAGGCTTCATTTGAACTCTAATTTCTTGGAGCAGGGATGGGGGCTATTGTAGGTGTTTGATTAGGATTAGGATTCCCCATATCTGGATAGAGGGGCATAGGTGGCCTAGGTGTAAGTTTACCGGCTTGAATTAGGCAATTCTCAGCTCTAATGGCTATGGCATAGGCATTTGGTAGGGTTATTCCTCCCATAGATTGTATCATAACAGATATATCATAATTTAGAGCTTTAAGAAAATAGAGAAATACACCTTCAGCTATTGGTTTGACTACAATTGGGATCCTTTCCCATGTTCTTTGAAATCTGGAATTGAATTCTATCATTTTCTCATTTGGTGCCCTTTTTATTGTAGTCATCTGCTCCAAAAGGGATAAGTTGTCATCCCTCTCCCTAAACTGGCCATATAGGGTTGTGCACAATTGATCCCAATTCTGAATTGACCCTACTCCCAAGCCTTTGAACCACTGCAATGCTTTTCCTTTGAAAGAAGAAGCCAATAACTTGACTGCAACATCCATCTTGGCAATCTCATGTATGGCACAGACATTTGCAATGTCTTGAATGTGGTCAATGGGATTTGTGTGATTTTCTCTAGTGAAGTATGGAATATTCTTTAATGTTGCTATTAGGACTGAATTTTTTGCATTAAGGGCAAGTGGACTATTTCCCATGAAATTTTCATATGGGTTTGGAGGTGGCTGATTTGGTGGTTATAGGTGAGCCATCCTGAATGGTCTGAGAAACTAGGTCGATTGAAGAAAGGGTCTATTAGGTGGAGGTGTGGATAATGTTTTGTTTGGTGGAGATGAAGACCTTTGTACTCTTCTTCCTCTCCTTCCTCTTCCTGGAGATAACTGCAAGTATTCAAAGATAATGTCTTCTCTTGTTCTAGACCGGGTTTGAAATCTTCTCATGAACTTGATAAACTTGGGTTGCTGGAACCACTAGATTTGAATGAGGAAGTCAGCAGATGTGTTGTTGTAAATCCTATAAAGGCTGAAAATTCACCAAGACACACACCCAATCTTGATAAAAAGTTAAAATATTAACTTCTCATACCACTGGGTGTGCCAAAAATGTTATTTCAAAATTACAACACCCTTGATTTCTTGTGATTTTGTGTACAAGGCAACCAATGCAACTTGTATAACATGAGATTATCCTATGGTGTGGGACCTTGCAAGTAGGATAATCCTCTGGAGAAATCCAACTTCTTCCTCTAACCTAGTGCCAACTTCTCCAAAGTGCTAGAGAATGGCAAGCTAAACTAACCATATTCTAATGTTTTCCAAGGAGACAGGGATAGAAAGATGCATGAAATAAAACTACTCTAAGTGAAGGTGATGCACCAAGAAAGGGTGAGACAATCCAAGTGAGTGAAATATGGGGAGGAAAATAAAGAGAGGGCTGGTAGAAATGCCACAGTCCAAGACAATATTCAATTCCCTATATTCGTAAAGCACAAAAAACTATGGACCCTGTAAAGAGATAGATACATGCACAATATACTTATAGATATAATGGAAGGAAAAAGGTTCAATTCATACAAGTTAGGGAAAAAATGGCCACAAAACATGAATTTTATTGCTTAGAAACATGCACAATCCATCATACCATAAGCACAAGAAAATATCCTTTACAATAAGCCCAAATTCAAGGCCTTTAGCTCATAATAGCTCTAGAACAATTTTGACATAGTTCCTTTTCCTTTTGGAAAATATCCTACCTCAAAATGAGGAAAATTTTATAATATATAGGAAAATTGAGTCACCAATCAGTAGGATGCATTAAAGAGGTATGGGTAATCATTCATTTTGGTACTTTTCCTATACGATCAATTATGGGTGTCATGCCTCATTAATTCTAGTTTTTGGGATGTCGTTCATTAACCTACCCTCATTTGGTTTGTAACTCGTCCATCCTCATAGCCAACGAACTAACAAGCTAACCAGCCTAGTGACTCACCCAATCTCATGTCACCTGACTTTGACCGTCCAACCCTAAGGGGTTGGATGTCCTCCAACTATGTGGGCCATACATTACTGTGGTCTCCAACCAACCCCGGTCGTCATCTCTACATCGTGGGTCATCCAACCTAAGGGGAATGGATGGTCATCTATTTCTATCTATACCATGAGCTACCTAACCATCTTGATGGTCATCCATCTGTTGGGTGACCAACCTATCCGTACACCTCAAAAAATGTGACCCAACCAACATTTGTGACCGAGCAACCTTGGTGACCTGACCAACCTTTTTGTATCATCCAACCTTGGTGACCTGACCAACCTCATTGTACCATCCATAATTTTTTCATAAAAATGTTAGGGTGCAACATGCATCTAAAATAATCCATATGCATCAAAAAAAGTGACCTGACCGACCCAAGAATCCAACCCACACGACCAAACCCTAGGCGGCCCACCTACCTAACCAACCACCCGGTCGACTAACCCCAGCTAACCAACCACTAGCTGACCAACCCCTAGTTGACCAACCCCTAGCTGACCAACCACCAGCCGACCAACCCCTAGTCGACCAGGCGATGCCGTCCAACCTAGTCGACCAACCCCGGACGCCAACTTAGAAGGCAATATCTTAAGATCATGGATAAGTTTTGGGGTGAAACTTTATATGATTTCACATGGAAAGAACCAATTGAATCCAATGGTGATGGTATAAAGATACTATTTTGACATTATCACCTCAAAATGTTTCCTTATTTCTTGGGATTTTTGGTTGTGCGCCACAAGAGTGGCTGCCTTGGGAAGTGTATGATGCTTCAAGATGTCTCATATTTTCCACCATGTAGGGCATGGAAAATTACTTCCATAGGAAATTTTTGGACTTATAATTCCTGACATGGCTATCATAATATTCCGTTGAAGCTCAGGTCCTCTTTCATGTTGCAAACTCCTTAAGGCTTGAAAGCCTACTTCTAATGGATGGCCCCAAGACCTCCGAAACTTCCCTGAATCACTTGAAATGCTTCCCAAACTTGAAATATTAGTTTTATCATTCCATATTGCTCCATGAATCATTTTCCGGTGCTGAAACACATCCTCCCAAGTTTTTATTTTACCAGGGGTAAAAATAGATAATAGTTACTTGTCTTCTAATTGGACCCATATGTGACTCAAGATAAGGTATGGTACCTAGTTTACCATAAAATTTGAGCCAACATTTTCATATCATGTATATTCATATGTCACATCCCCTCTCCAAGCCAACTATTTAATCTTAGAAGAACAAGCTTCATTTTCTAAAGAGCGGCATCTTCCACCTTATATTCCTAATCTAGTACTTGATGAGTGGGTGGAGAGGCACCATACATTTGACCCATATGCTAAAGATCTGGAATATTATGAAACTTGGCATTGTACTTACTTGCATTCTTGAAGAATAAGTTGTGATGTCATGTGTGCTCAAGCAAAGTGAAGAGAACCACAGTCTGTGGAAATTATACTTTGATTGATCTAGAAGCGAAATGGTGCGGGAGTAGGCATTCTTCTCATTTCCCTAAGGATGAGAAATTATTATTCACTCATAGGTTACTGATTTACATGTTCTAACAATGTGGCGAGAATATGAAGTGTTGGTGTATGGTTTGTTTATTGCTAAAAAGAAGAAGAATAAGGCATTGCATATCTTTGGGGTTATCGAATTGGTCATCCATCGGTCACCAACAAGTGTGTGGAAAATAATAATCTTCTCGAATATTATAGACATAAATTCTAGGATCTCCTTAAGATATTTGATGCTTTAAATCTGTAGGTAGTGCCACACAAGATGAACAAGGAGGTTGATCAAATGTTCACACTTGGTTGTGATTCTCTCTGTTGAATACTTTGTCAAAGGAAACACTCAGCACATCAAGATGGTGATTAGATAATCCATTCCATATAACAACACTAGTTGGTAAGTGTTTGACAGTGACACCCAGATCATCCATTTCATCTAGAATGAATTTGAGTTCTCATCAAGCATGTAAGATGATTTGCATGACAACTATGGTGACCAAGTGATACAACTAAAGAAAAACAATTTTCCTAAAGGGATGGTCACCTTAGAGAAAATGTTTATCCTTGATGATGAGTTCAAGGGTGAAGAAAAGTATATGTGTCTTGCATAACAAGATTGTTCCCCATCACTATTACACATAGGAAGGATTTGTTGCTCACTAAATCTTGCATACATAAATAAAAGCAAGACTTCATCTCTCTCTGCCAAAAAATCAATGATATATTCTCATGGGAGTATGAATACCTCAAAGGTTTTGATCCAATTATTGCTCAACACTCCATTGACCTTGATCCTGGTATCAAGCCTGTCAGATAAAAGCAGAGGCCAGTCAATCCAAAGATAGAACCTCTCATGAGGAAGGAGTTATACAAACTCATTAAGGCTAAGATAATATTTATGATCAAGTATTTCATTTAGGTTGTGAATCTAGTTCCGGTGCACAAAAAGAATAGTGAAATCAGACTCTGTGTTGATTTCAGAGACATAAAACAAGTCTTATCTAAAGGATCATTATCATTTGCCTTCTATGGAGCAGATTTTAGAGGCGCCAGCGTGCAAAGATTCTCTATTATGGATGGGCATTTAGGCTTCAATAAAATTTCGGTCAAGGAAGAGGATTAATTCAAAACAGTGTTTACAACCAATTAGGGAACATATGTATATTAGAAGATGCCCTATGGTTTTCAAACTCAGGCGTAACATTTCAAGGTGCCATTGATATTGCATTCAAAGGATATATCAATGAGTTTATCTTGGTCTACCTTGATGACATCACAATCTTCTCAAAGAAAAGTGCAGATCATATGGTGCACTGGAGAAAGTTTTGAATGATGCGAGAAAATTTAGGGTGTCTCTCAACCCCAAGAAATGCAATTGTGCAGTGGCACGGGGAAAGCTCACAGGTCATGTAATTTCAAAGGATGGCATACCAATTGACCCTGAGCATGTGTCGGCTATCGGCTCTCTCCTACTTTGGTGTAAAATAAATCCTTGCAGTCCTTCCTCAAAAAAATTAACTTTGTTAGATGCTTTATTCCTAACTTTACAGGACTGGTAAGTCCCATCACCCTCATGCTCAAGAAATACATTACTTTTCGGATGGACAACGAAGGAAAGGAAAGCTTCAAAAAAATCAAGAAAGATATTTCTTGGGCACAAACACTCATCAACCCAAATTACTCAAAGGATTTTATCTTGTATGCTTATGGCACTAAAGCGAGTGTTGCTACTTTCGTAACACAAGAAAATGAACAAGGACTAGAACAACAAGTGGCTTTATTCAGCAAACACTGAAGGATTATGAATTAAGATATAGTCACATGGAAAAGTAGGTCTACACCATCATGTGTGCACTCAAGAAATTCAAGAGCATGCTCACTACAAATCATATCAAGGTGTTAGTCTCCCACTCTTCTATTAGATACTTCATCATGGGAGCAAAAATCAGAAAAAGAGAGCATGATGGGTGACCAAAATCATGGAGTATGATGTGACCATCAAATCCACCAAGCTAGTAAGAGGTAGCACACTCTATATGTATCTTGCTAAGGATGCGCTGAATGAACGAGATATTTCATTATTTCTTGATGAGGATCTCCGCGTGTAGGACTTGAACAAAATACAGCCCCTTGCACGCATGACTAGATGAAGGACATGATCACATTCCTTTCTAAGGGTGCATATCCTCCTGGTCTAAATAAAGTAAAAAGGAGGAATCTGAGCCTACAATCTATTCCATATGTGTTTAATGGTGGTCTTCTCTTCAAGAAGAATCTTGATGGTATGTTATTAAGGTGTATCAACAGCGTGCAAACTAAAAAAGTGTTATCATAATTTCATGATGAATTCTCTAGTGGACAATTCTTTTCCAAAACTATGGAAATGAAGATCATAATGGCAGGTATATTTTAGCCTACTCTATTTGTATATGCTCACAAGTGGGTCACAAAATGCAATGAATTCACTTTCTTTGCAAGAAATAAAAGATTGGCAATGCTTCCCCTCTGAAAAATCCAAGTGGATCATCCTTTTACGCAATGGGGTGTCAACTTCATAGGCATGATCAATCCATATTCAAGTGCTTGACACAAGTGGGTCCTAACAACTACGGACTACTTCACCAGATGGACAAAAGATTTCACGTTTAAGGAATCTACCGATTTAGTCATCCTTGACTTTCTCGAAGGCATAGTCACAAGGTTTGGCATTCCTTGAGCCATTATCTCGATAATGCAAAAGCCTTCCTTGGCACTAAAATCACTTATTGGTCTCTGAATCTAGGAATCTATCTGAAGACTTCTTCCAACTATTACCCTCAAGGTAATGGTCTAGCAGAATCACTAAACAAGAACCTAATCAGGATTATGAAGTACACAATGAACATCAACTAGAGACAATGGCATACAAAGGTCATGCGCGTGCTCTGGGTAGATAGAATCACATTTAAAAAATCAATAGGAACTTCTCCTTACAAGATTGTCTATGAAAAGGAGGCTACTCTTCCTTTGATGCTTGAGTTGAACTCATTGGCATTTTTCCAACAAGCTGGAGTTTGAAGACACATACCAAAGAGAAATTAGAATGGAAGAAGCTGGTTAGTCTTGAATAATTAAGGAACTTTGCCATGATCAAGCTAGAACAACATCAAAAAGCAACAAAGAAATGGTTTAACAGAAAGGCTAGGCCTCAAGATCTCAAATATGGGGACTTGGTCTTAAAATGGGATGCTGACAGAGCTAAACCAAGTTGTCATTCAAATTTTTATGCACTTTAGAGTGGCCCATACAACATCTGTTCATGCAAGGAGGCTAACTCTTTCGAGTTAACTCGTCTTGATGGAGGCGTGCTGCAAATCTGAGTAAATGGGATCTATCTCAAACCCTTCCATTGATTTTTTTGAATCATTCTATATATATTAGAGTAGTTTCAATTTCTCCAAGTGCATTATGTGCACATTTTTTATTTATCTTTCTTCTTGCATGCTTCTTACACACGCTCTTATTTTGCTTCCAAGATGTTGGTTATCTTCCAGCAGTTTTGTAGGATTCATCATAGAATGAATAAATGATCCTTTAAGTGACTTTAGGGGTAGTTCTTCAAATATGTAAATCATAATTTCATGATCACATAGCAGAATCCATGCCCAATGGACACTCCAGGCTACTAATCTCCTTCATCTAGTAGGAAGATGGCTCCAAAAGTCTCCAAAAAATTTATCCAAATAACTCTACTAGTTATTTAGATAACTTACATACATATTCTAGCTCTGACATTTTCATTGCAAGTTGTTCTCACCTCGGTCATATCCTTGGCACATTCACTTGGTCATTGTTCCCTAGCATTCCTTTGTGCACTTCCCCTTCTCCCCTTTCCATTTTCCTTTTCCTCTTTATTCCACTCTTCTCGTGTGCACATCTACTATGCATTCACCTTCCTCCTAGTAGTTATTCATCTTACGCGCGTGCCTTGAACTTTCTTAAATCAGCTAAGTCCCTGGCCCTCTCATGCACCTTTGCACACATTACTTTGTAATAGTTGTTTCTTGACCATGCATTTTCTTCCTTGGGAATTTCTCCCATGCATATCACCTTGCGCACGCCCCTCCTCTTTTTTCCTCCTACGCTTCATTCTTCCATGTGCATGCCTTCGTACCTTCTTCTATGCCATTTTTGCCATGTCATCATCTCGACAAGATTGAGTGTGCTTCATGCAACCGGTCAAAGCACACTAGTGGGCCGAATATCTCCAACAAATCAGTAAGTGACATGTGGTAGAAATGACAAAACACTTTACATAATTGATCATCCTTTCAATCAATCAGCATGTGCCATGTGTTTTGTGTGCCCAAGTGGCTCGAAAAACTTTCGACAACCATATATTTTTCTATATATCTCTAATCGGCGTGCACATAGTCTCAATTAATAGTTTTGACATATACTACGGTGTTAGATATTCAAATTCTTAGTGAATCTGGTAGGTGAGAAATGGGACAACGTCTTTCTAGAAATTAATGAGTAGATCTGATTGCTCCAACCACTTAATTTAATCCAATCTTCCTTTCTTCTCCAACATTCCAAACAAACTTGGGGAAACGCATTTGAAAACTTTGCATGTGAATTTGCAGGTATTAAATGTTTGTTGTTGGTGGTTTTATTTCAAATTTAAGTTTTCCCTCCTTCTCTTCTTTTTCTTCCATCGATTCATCTATAAATGTAAGAGCTGGGATCATTGATAATGTTGGACATTTGGGATCCTTATGCTTTTGCTTAGGACTTCATATTTCTATATTCTGAGTCGCGGACCTCTATATCTAGGTCGTGCATGTGGATATCGGCCTATTTTTCCATTGTAATAGTTCGGTGCATTTTTGGAAGTAATGGAAGCATCGTCTTTGTGACTATTCTCTATCCTAAGCATGTTTTTATTATTTATTCTTTCCTTCCTTTTACATTGCATGCTTTTTATGTCACTCTACGTCCCTTGCAAGTCCATTTTTAGTTGTGTTCCATGAAACTTCTCTAGTAAATGTGTTTTAGTTGTGCTATGTGTGCCTAGCCTTATTTCATGCCCTATCTTTTCATTTTTTCCTCCGAACGGATAGTGTTCATCCCTCTTTTTCTGGTGTTATCACCTTCCTTCATTGAAGAGCGTGAAGTCAAATATTGAAAATTTTGAGCTTGACACCTTTTCTTATGTTCCCCCTCGAAAGTATAGAGGAAAGTATGAAAATTTGGAAATTTGGAAAATTTTGCATTTGTTGGTTCATTTGTGTGATTTACTTTTTTGGTCATTTGTGTATTTCGGACATTTTTTTGTCCCCGTGTCCCAAGTTCACTAGCTCTCTACTTTCACCGATGGCCGCTTTTCTAGAATTTGTTAACTTGTGGGCCCATCAAAACTTTTTGTTCCAACTATCCCAAGTTCACCACAGGCTCCTCTGTTCCCCTATTTATCCCGCCTCCTCGCACACTCCTCATACTTTTTCCCTCATGTCCTAATACATTTGTGTAGTCTATCCCCGCATCACCTTTCACATCACGCGTGTTTTCCCAAATGTCCAAATGTACCAAAGGCCATCTGGCTAATTTTTCCCGCTCTTCCCGATGCTCACTTTTTGAGTTGGTAGATATGAATTTAATGCACATTTATAATCCTCTCTCTCCTAAATGGCTATTTAATAGACTACCCCTCTACGCATTTTTACACACTGCTTCTCATTAACATCTGCTCATACCCTTGTGATTGAAACCATTTGCTCGCGTCCCCATTTTCCCCCTAATTTCATCATGAATTCAAGTTGTGCATTCATTTTTCTAAGTCCTATCAACATGAAGATTAAATTCCAAGGTCAGGAGTAGGTTTCTCCACTCGAGTCTTGTTCCGATATCGGGGACAGTGAAGTTTGTCACCTAGACTTTGCTGATTTTTGGACCAGGTTGACAGACCCAAACCCCTCTCCAATGGCACAAATGATTAATGATAGCGGCTTGGCATTTGCTACTGGTTTTCCTATCTCGGTGCAATGTGTAGACATGGTACTCACCTGTGGGGCTCACTTCAACCCCGGTTCGTGTGAATTAACAAATGTACATGGGGAGCTCATCACCAAGCTTGACGCTGCCGCCATCGCCGCTGCCCTAAGAATCCCAGAAATGGACAACTCCGTGGTAATCTCCCAGAATCAAGCACAGGCACTTTTGATCAGGACAAGTGAGAAATACAAAGCCGAGTTGTGAAGTCTTGGCTGAAGAACCCTAAGAAAGGGGCGTCACGACTATCCAAGGCCTATTTAGGTCTTGATTTCAATGAGGAGTTATCAGACTTCATAATTTTGTTGGCTCGGGTCATGGGCTTGCCTTCTACTAACGAGTTTCACTTTTGGATGTGCCCACTTATCAACATAGTTTGTGAAGGTACCCAAAACATCAACTGGGTAGAAATTATCTGCATGAATCTGACAGAGCAATTGTCCCATGTACAACAACAAAAAAAGTTCTACATGACCTCCTACTTGATGTATACCCTTGTAGCTTCCAGCAAAGTGGTTTGGCTTCACCTACATTGATGCTCAGAAAGATGATCCCATATATGATTACTATCCTCAGTTCACCCTGAACACTAGCAATCATAATTTCAGGAGGGTGAATGATGCTTTCACCATGTACATTGTAAGGCTCCTAGAAAGTGACACTGCTAGGAGATTCTCAGATGAAGCCATGAGCCTGATAGTGAAGTACGGAGCCTACTTCATTCAGTTTAGAAGGTTCTCTTATATCAGGCTAGCAGGTTATGAGAGCACCCCTCTCAAGCTCCCCATGTTCTGTAATGATAAGATGGCCCTGATTGAGGTGTGCAGGCAGTTGGAAAACTACACAAACTTGTAGAGATAAGAAAATCACTGGTCTACACTTCCCCATATCTTTGGGGAACTACACATGCAAGATGGCTCTGGATGCCCAAAACATAGAGAGAGCCCTAGCTGCCATCACCATCCATTTCTTTAGGCCTAGAACCTGCTTCGACTTGAAGAAATTCATTGAGAAAAATCTCATAATCAATTACCATCATAGGGCAGACACTGAAGATTATTGGGCTGACTGCATAGATGACTTGGAGGCCGAAGGAGGCATTATGGTAGGCTTCCTCTTTAGTTAGTTCAAGAGCTTAACTTGTATCAAATTCCTGAAGGACTTCAGGATGACAACACAGACTTGTTGTCATATGAGTATGAAACTATGATTAAGCATACTCCCATAGAGGACATGGATTGGTTTAAAAAAGAAAAGGATGATTTGGCTGAAATCCTCGCCCTGTCCTGGTAAGGACTAAAGTCTGGATTGATAGAAAGGTTCATGAGATGAGGAAGAATGTAGGAGAATCCTCTTCCAAAGACACCTCGACACCAAGGAAGGAGGAACAAACACCCAGTTCCGAGATACCTGCACAGACTCCTCCTGCCTCATCGAGTAAAGTCCCTGCATCCTCCACTCCCTCCTCCTCTACTCAAGTCTATCAAAAGAAGATGAAAGAGGTTAAGAAGGATCCTATTGAAGAAAACCCTCTGCCAAGGCATTCAGAACTACCTTCTAGGCTAGAGAACATCATTTTTCTTAGTGAGAGTGAAGATAATGAAATACCAATTCCTGCAGATGCCTCAGAAACCCCAATGGATACAGATAAAGAAGTTCAAAGCACTGAGCTTCCAAGCACCATTGACTCCTCTGTTCCAGAAGCCTCAGCTGCCCCACTCACATCTCAACTGGAGGAAATAGTGGTACATACTCTGAGTGCCATGAGTTCCCTTTCTCTTGGTCCTCTTGCCCCCCCTTCTTCTTCCTCCTCCTCTTTTACATGGGTGCAACCTTTTGTTGATAGTAGGAAGAGGAAGCCTTCTTCTCGGTTGACAGGACCCAACTTTGATGTTGTGGCAGCCTTGTTGGGCACTACTCCTTTTCTGCTCCTGCCAAGAAAGCCAAGACCACTTCAAGAATAGTATCTGATGCTCAAGGTCAAGCAATTCCTTGAGATAGCTAAGCCCAAGGTTGATAAGCCAGAGCAGGATTTGTAGACCTCTGATCTGGAACTTTCAAGGATCTCAATGGGAGAGTCTACTCCTGAGGGTGAAATCCACAACCTCCAAGAAAATGGTCACTAGGGTCATTGGGAGGGTAGAGAAAGGACAAAGACTATAGAGCTAGCTGGAGGAGTAGGCTCAAGTACTTTCTAGTTTCATCAAGTCGCTGCTATCTAAAGATAAGGTTCTAGACCCTACCCCACTGACTGCACTCCCACCACCTGTGATTCTCAGTCAAGATGAAGTCTAGAGCATCAAAGATATACATAGGTATTCCATCTATGGAAGGGCTATGGAGGCCATGGTGGATGACATGCTTGTTGTAGGGTTAAATTTCATTGGTGAAGCCTTCAAGCTCAATGAGAAGGTAAATAATCTTACAATGAAGCTCTCCTCCACAATTGGAAACATGGATAAGGAGCTCAAACTTTGGAGCAGCTGCATAGTAGACCTTCACCTGATGGGGTAGACTGATGAAAATCTTTTGGTGGCGAGTAAGGTCTTTGATGATGTGAAGGATAATTTGTCACAATCATGGGTATTCAGCGTAGAATGGAAGATCCGAGTGCTGGAGGAGGCTTTGGGAGAACTGAGGAACAACTGGCAGAAGGGAGAAGCTTTCAAAACTCTAGTGATATCTACTTTTAAGGATATCCACTGTCATCTACATGATGAGACCTCAGGTGTACCTTTCTCCCTATAGGAAATCAAAGCTCAATTCAGAGCTTTTGTCAAAGAAAATTTGTTCAAAGAGGACTCCATCACCAAGGAAAAGATCAAGGAAATATGCTCCCTCCAGTCTGCCATTGAGGAAGCAAATAAAGAGTACCATACACATACTGAGTTCGACAAGGAGATGGAGAAATGTTTGGGATCTTGGACCCAGGCTGCTACCAACACATCGGTTCCACATGGCAGAGACATAGCAGAGGCTTTGAAAAGGTTTAGATAATGGATCCTCAAGTCAGTGGGCCCTTCCTAGTCATGAACACTTGCCTTCCCCTCCTGGCTTCTCTCTCCTTCTTTCTCTCATTTTGGTTTTATTGTAAATTAGTTGGGGCTTTGTGTTAAGCATCCCTTAACTAATCATTTTAGTTAAAAAGAAGTAGTTACCAAGTGTAACTAATTTTTCAAATTATATAATGGCCTATCTCCACCATTTTCAAGGAGGAAGAACTTGGCTTATTTTTGAAAGTGTAAAGAGTAGCAAAGTAATCAATACAAAAGAACTTTCTTTCTTTGTTCATCTGGTCCTGTTTTTCATTGTTATCCATTGAATATCGCTGAACTATTTATTTGCATTGTGTCAAGAAGCTTTGTATTCTCGTAGATGTTATTTCTGGAACTTTGTGTCTTTGCAATAGCATCTTGTTGATTCAAATGCAAATGGTTTTATTCCAAACAATTTTATTCTGGCATGCATAAGGAATTACTTTGTTATCTATAATTTTTAGAAAATGCCTTTCTATTCCTTTCTACTCTGTCATTCCTCCATACTTTTGTATTGATGATCTATTTTGTTTTAAAACACTTTCATGATATCCAAGTTCCACATATAAACTATGCCTTGTATATATGTAAATAAGTTTTGCTTTTGAATAAGGGAACCTCTCCCATTAAAGAGGAGGGACTTCTTGTCCCCTGACTATTGCTCTCAACGAAGTCCTTTTGATGACCAACAAGTTTTTGGTGACTCCACTGGGGATTCATTTTTAAAACGTATTCCAGTTCTTTGAATAATTTCTTGATCATCCTTTGATCTGGCGACTCCACATTTTACTCATGGAAGGAGGGCCCTTGGTATTGAATATTCTCAGTTTCAACTTTTGGAACAACAAGGCTTTCCTTTCCCTTCAACAGGAAGAAATAGAAGAGCTCATTCTGCAAGCACTCCTCCCATGGAAGATAGAACCCCTATAGGCACTATTCCCTTAGAGAAACTCAGCCCTAATCTCCGTGCTCTGATCCTCACTGGTGTTTTAGTTCCTTTTCAAACCATCTTTCCAAGGATGGCAGCACCATTTGCCCTGGGGCCATCGGGTTGGGCCTCTTGCCCTTCCTCAACCTTTGCATGAGTTACCTAGAGGTAACAGGAAGAACTTCCCCAAGTTCAGAGGTGATGGAAAAGTGCATCCTGATGAACACATTGCAGCCTTCATAGTTGCATGTGGAGTTCTCAGAGTTGAACATGAAGATGTCTCAGTGAGGCTTTTTCATGGAAACTCTACAAGATAATGTAGTGGATTGGTTCTATCACCTCCCAGCCGGGGCTATTACCAGCTGGAACACAATGAGAACAAGATTTGAGAACCATTTCAAGCCTGCAGAAGATGTACATGCTTTGTTGGCCCAGATTTCTCAAATAAAGAAAGATTCGCAAGAACCCATGAGAGAATTTGTGGCTAGATTTAACAAGTTGATTAACAAAATCCCACCAGACACTCAACCTGTAGATCAAATTCAAAAATGTTTTTTCCTGAATGCTCAATTTGCCTAAAGTTAGTTATGCATTAAGGAGAGCCAATCTTGCTACATTGGCCGAGGATCAAACTCTTGCTGTTAGTGTCGAAGATGATTTGATTATGTCTGGAAAGCTAAAAAGAGACCCTACTAAATCTAGATCTTCTTCTTCTTCCTCTTCCACTCTCTGGACCTAATATTGATCCATTGGTGCAAAAGCTTGCCAATGATCTCATTGCCATCAAGAAACAACTAGCTCAGCATGCTCCCTATGTAGATGTTCCGAGGAGGAATTTTCAACCAAGAAATCATTTGCCTGCTTCTCAGACAAGGCTAGCACTTGAGGGGCCACCTATCAAGGTTCCTGTTAATGCAACCTGTGAAGTGGAAGAACCTGAAGATGAAGAGGTTGGTGAAGATTGTGAAGAACTTGTTGAAGAAGCCGATGAAGAAATGGAAGAACTTGAGGGATCTTGAGTTAATTTCTTTACTACCGAAGGCATTGATGAAGAGGATGATTATGATGAAATAGTAGCAGACATGAATAGTGAATCATATGTTGTCATGACTCGAGAGTAGATGAATAAAAGGGAGAAAGTGATGCAGCCTACTAAAAGATCCAAAGAGCATCCCACGACTATCCCTGTGATTGCAAAAAGAGGATCTCCTATCCCCACCACGTCCACACAAAAGGTGAGTTCTGCCAATTCTGCTTTTCCTAATTCCTCTACTAAAGTTTCTTCTTCTTCTTCAACCCCTAAAACTGATAAGCCTAAGGTTCCAAGTGATGATGGCCCATCCACCTCTAGGTCTTTTGATATCATTGATCACCTTAAAAAGACAAAGGTTCAAATTTCAGAGGCTGAGTATTATCAAACCCATCCCAAAGCTTTTGCCAAAATGGTTCACTTTGTTAATTCTCAATCCAAAGCTTCCACCAAAGGTCTTTTACCTACTCCATCCTCTCGCACCTCAACCCAATCTAGTAGCTACCATCACCTCACCTAATGAAAAGATCAAACCATTCTATGTGACCCTCCTTATAGTAGGCCATAAACTCAACAACTGTGTCATAGATTCAGGAGCATCAGATAATGTAATGCCCAAAGTAGCTCATGCTTTGGGCCTAACTCTCACATGCACTTATGGGTCTTGTTATTCCATGGAAAGTAAGGAAGTGCCTCTAGTTGGGAGGATTAAAGATGCACAAGTAGCTTTTGCTACTTTACCTGAGAAAAAGGTCTTGGCTACTATCCTCGTAGTAGACATTCCACCTTCATATGGTATGTTGTTAAGTAGGAACTTTTGCAAAGATGTGGGAGGAGAAATTCAAATGGATTGGTCACATGCCCTCATACCAGTTAATGGGAAAATGAAGAAGTTGTTTCCCGAGAAGCAATCGAGTATATTGTACAAAAAATAGATGATCCCAAAGCACAAATACTTTATGAAGATATGGGGCATGGTAACTATATGATTATGTCTCCAGAGGAAACTAGTTTCCTAGAGAAGTACTTCATGATCCTAATGAGATTTGGATCTTAGAATTTGATGGAAGTTGTTCCTCGGCTAGTTCTGGAGCTGGTGTAGTATTGGTGTCCCCTAAAGGAGAGGTTCATCCTTTCTCATTTAAACTACAATTTGAAAATACCAATAATACAACAGAATACGAAGCTCTCATTCTTGGCCTTAATGTAGCAAAAGAAAAAGGTGTAAAGAATCTTCTAGCTCGTGGAGATGCAGAACTTGTTGTTAAACAAGTCAGAAATATTTTTCAGGTAAAGAATAGAAGGTTGAAGCATTACAGGAATCAGGCTTGGGATTCTATCGAGTTTCTTGATGCCTTCTCCATTGAAGCAGTACCTAGGGAAAAGAACACCAGGGCTGATTCACTAGCTATCTCAGGATCGTTGTTAATACCTCATCCTGACTTTTCTCAAGATAAGTTTACCATTGAGATGATTCATAGGCCCAATGTACCTGATAACGTGAGTAGCTGGCAGGTTTTCAATGATGATCAACATTTCTTTCTTTCTTAGAGCTCAGGGACAATTTTGAGCAGTTGTATTTTGAAGGAAGTGACAATTTGCCTCGCAAAAGTGTGTCTTCCCATGAAGAGGATGTCAAGGAAGAAGAAATGGATCAAGATGGGTGTATCAGACTCAAAGGAAACAAGATTCCAAAAGGACTGGTGAGCTTAGAAGAATTGTTTGATAAGCATGATAGGTATGTGAAGTCTAAGGCTTCAGTGGGCCAAAACAATCTGCATTGAGTATGAAAAAACTAATATTGGAAGTTTTGTCGATCCCAAACTTGTAAACATTGGAAAATTTTGTACACCAGAAGAAAAGAAGAAAGTAATCAACCTTTTAAGGAAGTATAAGGATGTTCTCACGTATTCCTATGAGGATCTCAAAGATTTTCAACCAAAGGAGATGCAACATTTCATTCCCCTCAAACCTGGGATTAAACCTTTCAAGCAGAAACAAAGGCAATACAATCCTAAGATAGCTGACACTATTTTTTAGGAAATACAAAAGATGTTGAAGGCCAAAATCATTTTTCCCATCCACCATTCAACATGGATTGCCAACATTGTGCTGTCAGGAAGAAGAATGGTGAGATCCGTATCTGTGTTGACTTCAGAAATCTGAATCAAGCTTCTTTGAAGGACAACTATCCTTTGCCCATGATGGATCAAGTCTTGCAAGTTGTTACAGGATCTGAAATGTTGTCCATGCTTGATGGCTTCTCAGGGTATAATCAGGTAGAAGTCAATACCGCAGATCAACACAAGATGGCTTTCACTACTCCTTGGGGTACTTTTTGCCTACAAGAGGATGCCTTTTGGGCTCATTAATGTTGGTGCCACTTTCCAAAGAGCTATGGACTTGGCCTTTGGAAATTTGAAAGGGAAATGTATTGTTGTATATCTAGATGACTTAACTGTGTTTTCCAAAACTAGAGCAGATCATTTTCAACATCTGGAAACAGTCCTCTTGAAGTGCAGAGAGCATGGGATCTCTTTGAATCCTAAAAATCTATCTTTTGTGTCACAGAGGGAAAATTGTTAGGGCATGTTGTCTCTAAAGATGGCATTAAAATTGATCCTAAATGAGTTCAAGCTATTCAGCAAGATTCCTCTTCCAACCAGTAAGAAGGGAGTGCATTCTTTCTTTGGTAAGATCAACTTTCTGAGAAGATTTATCCCTGATTTTGTAGAACTAACTTTGAACATCTCTCAAATGATGAAGGGAAAGAAAATGTTTGGCTGGTCTTCTGAAGGGAAAGAAGCCTTTGAGGGTATTAAAAAGGCTATTGCTAGAACTCCTATCCTAGCATGTCCAGATTTTAGCAAAGATTTTATTATCTATTGTTATGCCACAGATAACACCCTAGCTAGCTGTTTTGACTCAGAAGACTCTAATGATCATGAGCTCCCAATTGCATTTATGAGCTACATTCTTAAAAATCATGAGTTGAAATACACAATGATGGAGAAACATGCTTTTGTAGTGGTTAAAGTTGTCAAGCAGTTTCGTTTTTATATTCTTAACTCTCACTCCATAGTACTTGTGCCTGACACAACCATCAAGTCTATTCTCATGCAACAAGAGTTTGGGTCCAAGAGAGGGAATTGGGTGGCCAAGGTACAAGAATATGATATTGACATCAGACCAACCAAACTAGTCCATGGAAAGGGCTTGTGTGAACTCATCACCGAGGGAGCTGGACATGAGTTACCTAAAGATGAAGTTGATGTTCCTACTGTTCTATTTCTCAGCTCAATTGATGAATGGTATGCTGATATCACACATTTTCTCACCTATGGAGAGTGTCCCTCCCATTTGACTGCCAAGGAGAGAAGAGCTGTTAAATTAAGATCAGCCCAATATGTATTATGGGAGAATGCTTTGTTCAAACGTGGGATGGATGGAAGATTTCTAAAATGCATGGATAAAGAGCAACAAGAGGAAGCTTCTTTCAGCTTTTCATGATCAAGCATGTGGAGGCCATTACTCATCTACTATCACTGCTCATAAGATTCTTCGTGTAGGATATTATTGGCCTACCCTGTTCAAGGATGCATCAAAGTGGATTGATAAATGTGAAGCCTGTCAGACCTTTGTAGGTAGACCCAAGTTGGTTGCCTTGCCTCTTAAGCTAGTCATGATTGAAGAACCTTTTCAGCAATGGGGTTTGGATTTCATTGGAACACTTAATCCCTCCTCAAGTGCTGGACATACCCACGTGTTGATGACAGCCATAGATTATTTTACTAAGTGGGTAGAATCCATTCCAAGTAAAGAGTACCACTTCTGAAGTAGTATGTAATTTTATCAAAGAAAACATCTTGGTAAGGTTTGGTGTGCCAAACAAGATTGTGACGGATAATGCTTCAAATTTTTCTTCAACTGAGATGATGGATTTTTGTTATGGATATGGCATCTCCTGGCTCACTCTTCAGACTATTATCCTCAGGGGAATGGGCAAGCTGAATCAACAAACAAAAATCTGGTAGCCATAATAAGGAAATTGGTTAATGAGTCTCAGAGGAATTGGCACAAGAAGCTCTATGATGCTCTTTGGGTAGACAAGATTACACCTAAAAGAGCTATTGGGATGTCCCCTTTTCAGGTGGTATATGGAGTGGAAGCTCAATTGCCAGTAATAGTGGAGCTACCAGCCTTGCATCTAATGAAGGCCATTGAAGACACTAGCTTTAATGATTCTTTGGATAAAAGGATCATGTATCTTTACAAATTAAATGAGGATAGATTGAAGGTTGTTGATAGAATATCCACTCACCAACAGAAGGTGAAAGCCTTGTTTGACAAGAAGGCTAGGCCCAGGATTTCAAAGTTGGAGATATCATTTTACTATGGGATAAAAGACATGAACCTCGTGGCAGCCATGGCAAGTTTGATTCTCTTTGGCTCGGACCTTTCAAGATCAGGCACTTTGCTGGTGAGAATTCTTTCTACCTTGATTACATGGATGGTTCTTCTCTCCCACTTCCTTATAGTGGGCAGTACCTAAAATTGTTTAAGTCCTAGGTGAATAGGAAGTCCTCTGTATATTATGTATAGGTGTCTCCTTTCTTGCTTGTGTGTGGTTCCTTTCCTTGCTTTTTGGTGTGTTCTCCTTCTTTGTTTGGGGTGTTGTTTTCTGTATTGGTTACTTTTGACTCCGTGGCCCAATGGATAAGGCACTGGTCTATTTCCCCCAAGTTTTCTGAGAATTCTTGCCTTGTCTCTTTCTTTGAATCCACCCAAGTCATCCCTAGAAGGAGCCAACTGTTGTCTTCTCAAAATTTCCCCCTTTCGAAAGTCAAATATTGAAAATTTTGAGCTTGACACCTTTTTCTTATGTTCTGGTAGAGAGGGAAGTGAAAAGTTTGGAAAATTTTGCATTTGTTGGTTCATTTGTGTGATTTGCTGGGCTTATCAGACATTTTTGTCCCATGTGTCCCAAGTTCACTGGGCTCTCTATTCACCGATCGACCACTTTTTCCGGAATTTGTTAACTTGCGGGCCCGTCGAAACTTTTTGTTCCAACTATCCCAAGTTCACCCAGGCTCCTGTTCCCATTCACCCCTGTCATTCACCTCACGTGTCACTTCACATGTACTTTTGTCCCTCATGTCCCTAATACATTTGTGTAGTCTATCCCCACATCACCCGCGTCGCCCGCATCGCCGAATCATGTTTTCACATGTCCGCATGTCCCAAATGTACCAAAGGCCATCTAGGCTAATTTTTCCCACTCTTCCCGATGCTCACTTTTTGAGTTGGTAGATATGAATTTAATGCGCATTTATAATCCTCTCTCTCCTAAATGGCTATTTAATAGACTGCCCCTCTACGCATTTTTGCACACTACTTCTCATTAACATCTACTCATACCCTTGCGATTGAAACCATTTGCTCGCGTCCCCATTTTCCCCCCCAATTTCATCATGAATTCAAGTTGTGCATTCATTTTTCTAAGTCCTATCAACATGAAGATTAAATTCCAAGGTCAGGAGTAGGTTTCTCCACTCGAGTCTACCATTCCCGATATCGGGGATAGTGAAGTTCGTCACCTGGACTTTGCCAATTTTGGACCAGGTTGACAGACCGAACCCCTCTCCAATGGCACAAATGATTAATGATAGTGGCTTGGCATTTTCTGCTGGTTTTCCTATCTCGGTGTAATGTGTAGACACGGTACTCACCTATGGGGCTCACTTCAACCCGGTTCGTGTGAATTAACAAATGTACATGGGGAGCTCATCACCAAGCTTGATGTTGCCACCATCGCCGCTACCCTAAGAATCCCAAAAATGGAAAACTCCGTGGTAATCTCCCAGAATCAAGCACATGCACTTTTTGATCAGGACAGTGAGAAATACAAAGCCAGAGTTACAAAGTCTTGGCTGAAGAACCCTAAGAAAGGGGCATCACGACTATCCAAGGCCCTGTTTAGGTCTGATTTCAATGAGGAGTTATCAGACTTCATAATTTTGTTGGCTCGGGTCATGGGCTTGCCTTCTACTAACGAGTTTCACTTTTGGATGTGCCCACTTATCAACATAGTGTGTGAAGGTACCCAAAACATCAACTGGGTAGAAATTATCTGCATGAATCTGACAGAGCAGTTATCCCATGTACAACAAACAAAAAAGTTCTACATGACTTCCTACTTGATGTATACCCTTGCAGCTTCCAGAAGTGGTTTGGCTTCACCTACATTGATGCTCAGAAAGATGATCCCATATATGATTATTATCCTCAGTTCACCCTGAACACTAGCAATCATAATTTCAGGAGGGTGAATGATGCTTTCACCATGTACATTGTAAGGCTCCTAGAAAGTGACACTACTAGGAGGTTCTCAGATGAAGCCATGAGCCTGATAGTAAAGTATGGAGCCTACTTCATTCAGTTTAGAAGGTTCTCTTATATCAGGCTAGTAGGTTATGAGAGCACCCCTCTCAAGCTCCCCATGTTCTGTAATGATAAGATGGCCCTGATTGAGGTGTGTAGGTAGTTGGACAAACTGCACAGAACTTGTAGAGACAAGAAAATCACTGGTCTACACTTCCCCATATCTTTGGGGAACTACACATGAAAAGATCTGGATGCCCAAAACATAGAGAGAGCCCTAGCTGCCATCACCATTCATTTCTTTCAAGCCTAGAACCTGCTTGACTTGAAGAAATTCATTGAGAAAAATCTCATAATCAATTACCATCATAGGCAGACACTGAAGATTATTGGGCTGACTGCATAGATGACTTGGAAGCCAGAAGGAGGCATTATGGTAGGCTTCCTCTTCAGTTAGTTCAAGAGCTTAACTTGTATCAAATTCTGAAGGACTTTAGGATGACAAACATAGACTTGTTGTCATCATATGAGTATGAAACTGTGATTAAGCATACTCCCATAGAGGACATGGATTGGTTTAAAAAAGAAAAGGATGATTTGGCTGAAATCCTCACCCCTATCCTGGTAAGGACTAAATTCTGGATTGATAGAAAGGTTTGTGAGATGAGGAAGAATGCAAGAGAATCCTCTTCCAAAGACACCTCGACACCAAGGAAGGAGGAACAAACACCCTATTCTGAGATACTTGCACATAACTCCTCTGCCTCATCGAGTAAAGTCCTGCATCCTCCACTCCCTCCTCCTCTACTCAAGTCTATCAAAAGAAGATGAAAGAGGTTAAGAAGGAGCCTATTGAAGAAAACCCTCTGCCAAGGCATTTAACTACCTTCTGGGCCAGAGAACATCATTGTTCTCAGTGAGAGTGAAGATAATGAAATACCAATTCCTGCAGATGCCTCAGAAACCCCAATGGATACAGATAAAGAAGTTCAAAGCACTGAGCTTCCAAGCACCATTGACTCCTCTATTCTAGAAGCCTCTTCCCCCACTCACATCTCAACTAGAGGCAATAGTGGTACATACTCTGAGTGCCATGAGTTCCCTTTCTCTTGGTCCTCTTGCCCCCCTTCTTCTTCCTCCTCCTCTTTTACATGGGTGCAACCTTTTGTTGATAGTAGGAAGAGGAAGCCTTCTTCTCGGTTGACAGGACCCAACTTTGATGTTGTGGTGGCCTTGTTGGGCACTACTCCTTCTTGCTCCTACCAAGAAAGCCAAGACCACTTCAAGAATAGTATCTGATGCTCAAGGTCAGCAATTCCTTGAGATAGCTAAGCCCAAGGTTGATAAGCCAGAGCAGGATTTATAGACCTCTGATCTGGAACTTTCAAGGATCTCAATGGGAGAGTCTACTCCTGAGGGTGAAATCCACAACCTCCAAGAAATAGTCACCAGGGTCATTGGGAGGGTAGAGAAAGGACAATAGACTATAGAGCAGCTGGAGGAGTAGGCTCAAGTACTTTCTAGTTTCATCAAGTCATTGCTATCTAAAGATAAGGTTCTAGACCCTACCCCACTGACTGCACTCCCACCACCTGTGATTCTTAGTCAAGATGAAGTCCAGAGCATCAAAGATATACACAGGTATTCCATCTATGGAAGGGCTATGGAGGCCATGGTGGATGACATGCTTGTTGCAGGGTTAAATTTCATTGGTGAAGCCTTCAAGCTCAATGAGAAGGTAAATAATCTACAATGAAGCTCTCCTCCACAATTGGAAACATGGATAAGGAGCTCAAACTTTGGAGCAAGCTGCATAGTAGACCTTCACCTGATGGGGCAGACTGATGAAAATATTTTGGTGGTGAGTAAGGTCTTTGATGATGTGAAGGATAATTTGTCACAATCATGGGTATTCAGCATAGAATGGAAGATCTGAGTGCTGGAGGAGGCTTTGGGAGAACTGAGGAATAGCTGGCGAAGAAGGGAGAAGCTTTCAAAACTCTAGTGATATCCACTTTTAAGGATATCCACTGTCATCTACATGATGAGACCTCAGGTGTACCTTTCTTTCTCCTCATAGGAAATCAAAGCTCAATTCAGAGCTTTTGTCAAAGAAAATTTGTTCAAAGAGGACTCCATCACCAAGGAAAAGATCAAGGAAATCTACTCCCTCCAGTCTACCATTGAGGAAGAAAATAAAGAGTACCATACACATACTGAGTTCGACAAGGAGATGGAGAAATGTTTGGGATCTTGGACCCAGGCTACTGCCAACACATCGGTTCCATGTGGCAGAGACATAGTAGAGGCTTTGAAAAGGTTTAGACAGTGGATCCTCAAGTCAGTGGGCCCTTCCTAGTCATGAACACTTGCCTTCCCCTCCTGGCTTCTCTCTCCTTCTTTCTCATTTTGGTTTTATTGTAAATTAGTTGGGGCTTTGCGTTAAGCATCCCTTAACTAATCATTTTAGTTAAAAAGAAGTAGTTACCAAGTGTAACTAATTTGTCAAATTATATAATGGCCTATCTCCGCCATTTTCAAGGAGAGGAAGAACTTGGCTTATTTTTGAAAGTGTAAAGAGTAGCAAAGCAATCAATACAAAAGAACTTTCTTTCTTTGTTCATCTGGTCCTATTTTTCATTGCTATCCATTTGAATATCGCTGAACTATTTATTTGCATTGTGTCAAGAAGCTTTGTATTCTCGTAGATGTTATTTTTGGAACTTTGTGTCTTTGCAATAAGCATCTTGTTGATTCAAATGCAAATGGTTTTATTCCAAACAATTTTATTTTGGCATGCATAAGGAATTACTTTGTTATCTATAATTCTGGAAAATGCCTTTTGTTCCTTTCTACTCTGTCATTCCTCCATACTTTTGTATTGATGATCTATTTTGTTTTAAAACACTTTCATGATATCCAAGTTCCACATATAAACTATTATATATGTAAATAAGTTTTGCTTTTGAATAAGGGAACCTCTCCCATTAAAGAGGAGGGACTTCTTGTCCCCTAACTATTGCTCTATGAAGTCCTTTTTGTAAATAAGTTTTGCTTTTGAATTTTGTAAGGAGGAGAAGAACATGAAGGATTTATGGGAATGCTAGATGTAGATGTAGAAGAAATAATAAGAGGTGTACTAGTAGGAATAATAGAAGCATCATGAATAACATCTATAGAAGAAGAAGAAAGAGGTGGAAGAGGAGGAGAAGAACATGAAATATCAATGGATATGCTAGAAGTAGAATCATAAGATGTGTACTAGTAGTAGGAGTAGAATCATCATGTGCAATGACTTTAGAAAGAGAAGAAAGAGGAGTAATAAATTCACATTTAGCAGTTGGAAGAGAAAGAACATCATTACTAACAAGTTCATGATCAGAAGCATAGCCTATATCACTATCAGACATATTTTCACATGCTAGTAATTCATCAAAAGAGTCATCAACATATAGACAAGCACTCGGATAACTAACATGAGATTTAGCGGTGCATTCATTGGAAACATTCTTAGAAGTAAGGAGAGTAGAATATACAATGTTGCGTTCATCTTGACTACTAGTAGAAATAACATCATGCACATGTACATGTTCAACATTACAAATAACATTATTTGTATCTATAGTGTCATGAGAAAGACAAAGCATATAAACTATAATATTATTATCATGTGTTATAATAGGAATAGAAGAAGGTAGAGAAACACGGTGACTATGGAAGAAAAAGGAAAACATGAAGTGAATTTTTGGTCAGGCGGGACTATGGAGATGCTAGAGTTGTGAAAACTAGTGGGAATGTTACTTTCATAAGCAATAAGTTGTTGGAGAATTTTGGAATAAAAATTATCATAAAGATAAATATCATCGAGGATAAGTTACACACTAATATGTTTCGTAGCTTGCTTGGAAGAAGAGGATCTGTTTTTATCCATGAGGGTGTTGGGATCATAGGGAAAGAAGTTCAAACAAGAGAGGGGTTCACCAAATGATTTAACAAAAATGGAATTATTATTAAATCTAATTTAGAATCACTAATATGATAAAATACAGTAGAATACAAATACTAAGAACTCTAATGATGCAATCTTATAAGAAAATAGGAGAGATGGGATACTTATCTAATTTACACTTATCCTTGAACAAATCTGAACTGGAAAAATTGATAAACAGGATGGGTAGAGTGTCATAAATTCTTGATATTAGTTATTAGATTTACTGAACAAATTTGGACACAAGTATCTACGTTGGGGCAAGGGTGCATGTGCGCGGAGACCACTCATGGGCCCACAGTGACTACACAAATGCTCAGAATCTACTTTTTCCTATATTGTTAGGGTTTCAAACTTTTTTTTATCACTTGTATGTTACACATTAATCACCGAGGGTACTTGTAGCCTAAAAAAAAACCCTAGCTACTTGTACAAACTCACAAACACATCAAATTGGAATGAAATATGTAATATGTGAAGTCATATTGACCCCAGTGGTCACCCGAAGAGTGAAATTATGACCGAATGTTGCACTACATTCCAAACTCCATGTAGTTCTTGTGTTTGTGTGTGAAATAGTATCTTTAGGTTTCCCTCATGCCAATGACACCAAGATAGTGGGATATAGATAGATAAAATGCAAATGTGTGAGATGGAATTCATCACTTCCCCTTCCTATGCAATGTATGCAGCCCAAAAATGTAGTCCCTTTGATGGTAGTGATAGTATGTAGATGTGATTCCCCTTTAGAATTTCCCACTAGAATAATAGAGTGTATGTTGTGTATATATATGGATCTCTTGTTTGAATTTCGACACTAGTGACACGACATGCCAACTATGACCTCAAGATAAAGATAAGAAACTAAAAAGGGTGACCAAAAATGTCAAAATAAGTGAAAATAATAAAGAAGACATGAGCACCCGTGATAAAACAGGAGGGTTTGGGCGCTATTGACCAGAATGGGTGCCAGTGTCCGGGAATAAATGACGACAATTTTGAAAAGACTGGCAGACATGGATCCCTATGACCTGAAAATAACTGGGTATAGAAGTGACATATGCGAGAGAGAAAGAAAATATAAATCAAGTAAAACAAGTGGATGGACTAGGAATTGTGTTGCCGGTGAATACTTTTCTTACTTAAGATCCATACATGTAACAACATACTTGGCGGTATAGTAATAATAATATGTGCATGATTTTGTGTCTACACTTGGATACTTATTATTTCATTATCTTTTTCTATATACATGTGCGTTTTCACATGGTATCTTGAGGTGAATGAAGGACTTTTACCGATTCTTATACGATGCATGATGCTCAACACTTGCTCTTTACTAGTCCCACTTTGAGGCTCTGGGGACATCTACAATAAGTGATAAATGTTACGATATCTATCACTTATTTTCATTTACTTTTCATTTCTCTACACGCTTTGACATACTACTTATCTTTTGAACATGTTAATGGGTGCTTCATGTGCGTATTTTCCTTACACGATTCTATACAACCATGGTTGTCTATCACTTTTTTATTGATATTGTTTGCTACTATTTATGGGCTATGCCATGTGTCTTGCTTGATCATTGTTTAATTATGGTCACTACAGCGCTAATTTTTTTGTGCCATTATGAGTGATGTCCCATGTCTTAAAACCACTTTTCATGACCCCTCTTATCTTCATAGTTTCTTGTTACATTATATTCTATTACATGCTAACTCTTTTACACTAACACTTGCTTCTAGACTAAATTGTGTGTATGTGCCTTAATTTCTACCATGCACATCCCCTACCCCCTACAGATATCCAATCTCATATATGTATATCATTTTTAGGTCCTCTCGTTTGGGTCGCCTCCTCTTACATTCATCACATGCACCCTAAACGAGGGAGGAAACTATTGGGTGTAAAAATTATCCTTCCAACAACTCATAACTCTAGAACAAAATATCATAGTATAGAATGACACAGAACAGAGTCACAAAGTGGTCTAGAATCTAACTTGGATCAAAAACATAGAGAGAGACACTAATGCAGAAGAGTAGACAAGAATGGTGGGCACTTGTGTCCCACACAGGTGCTTGTGTCTGGGGTAAAAATACATAGTTTCTCAGTTCAACATAGTTTCCAGTAAGTTACAATACGGATCTACAATATTAGGATCTTTCTTTCGCTTATAGAATTCACTCAATTGGCTACAATTTGGTTAAAAATCTAGACATTCAAATCTACAAAGTGGAACTTATTCAAGAAGTATCATGGAAGGAGAGAAAAATAGACCTCTCTCCCCAACACTCTTCTCTTGGTGTGAGATCAACCCAAAAACTTGCCCTTGGAGTGAGATCACCCAAAAAAACTCATCTTTGGTGTAAGATCACCCAAAAACTCACTCTTGGAGTGAGATCGCTCAAAACCCTCACCTTTGGTAGCAGAGACACCCAAATTTTCAACATCTTCAAACCAACAGGACAACTTTCTATCTTATACTCTCTTATACATTAGGTGTATTCTTTCCTTGACTATTACTTTCTACACACGTTACTCCGATTTTTCACATACAATACTTTGACTCCTCTTTTTATCTTCTTTTACATGTCCTTCCTTACAAGAATCATCTCACATCTACAAGAAAAGGATATAGTAACATGCTACTATGCATGCTCTTCGCCGTAGGTTCTACCTCCCTTCCCTAGTTTCCATCATGATCAATTCATGCTACTTGTCCACTTGCACGCTATCGGCTCCACTTCTATCCTAATTATAAGGTACACATCTTCTTTATACTTTAAGATATTGAATATTCACTAAACAACATAAAGTTGGGGAAAATTTAGACACAAGATTTATGCACTTGGGTACATTTCTAGGTCCTAAAGAATACTAATGTATATATGATTCCTAAGCAAGAAAACTAGTGGTTGACAACTCCTTTAGGCCTTTTTGTTATTGTATCTTACACTTTCCTGGCTTTACACGTCTTACATCTCTATCGTCACTTAACTCGATTTATCTTTGGATGACCTCGAGACACTAGCACCCAATTAGGATGGAAGCGATCGAGCACTCCTATCCCTCCCGGGCACTCCCACCCTTCTTTATCTTCTTTTACTCTTTTGGTTCCTTTTCACCTTTTGGTCACCTTTTAACACTTTAGGTTAGCCTTTCAGTTATCAATTACAAAACTCAAACAAGGGAATCATTATATACTTAGTTACTTCTCTCAAATAAAGGGGCCAAGCACTATAATCATTATCTATCACCACTTAAGCTTGCACAATCGCACTATAATGCATACATCTAGCACATTCATACAAGGGACAAGGGCTGCATCAATCTGCATAAACAAAATAGGAGGAGAGTTCATTTTATTTCATCACACACATTCTACATATTTATTACAATCTACATCTAGCCTATTATCATCGTACAACTTGCACAAGGGAGAAACCTAGGGCACATACACACACACACACACACACACACACACACACACACACACACACACAGAGAGAACTACATGGAGTATAAGATGTAGTGCAATGCTCGGTCGTAATTTCACTCTTCAGGTGACTATGGGGTCATTTTGACTCCACATTATGCATATTTTTTATTAGATTTGATGTGGTTTGTGGACATGTACAAGTAGACATTTATTTTGCAAGTTACAGGTGTGATCGGAACCCTAACAAAAAAAAATTAGCGACAAAGAGAATATTGGAGCGAAGACCTTCCGACCCAGAAAAATCAAAACCTATGCACCTAAGCAAACACTATCACCCAAATCAGACACTAACACCTAGGATGCTCATGTCCTCTTGTGGGTGCTTCGTCCACATATTTGTGTACTTTTGAATCTTCATCGAGCATTTGCAACATTGTTCTCGGCTTGTTCTAGTAGATACTCAGTCCATATCACTCTCGGGTTGCCATAAAATCAGCTAAGTCATCTTCTCCTCTCATTTTCTTAAAGTTTTACATTATTGAATGTTTATTACTTGTGCATACTGTACATAATTATTAGAATGTCATTTGTTACACTAATTTCCTTGAAATAAATCTTTAATTCAATCTAAATTAAATCAAATACTAGCATAAAAGGAAATCAAGGCTCCCTAAATCTTCCTAAATCTAATGCACATCCATTAGGTAAGCCACTACTATATTTCATAATATCTCAACTAGGTTAAGGATTCTAGCTTCCCTAAATTCAAGAACACCAAGTTCCCACTTCTAAGTCTTAGAAAGAGCATAATCCAATCATGCATGATCAAAGAGGTTTAAGTTTCTAACTTGCCACATCCATATAAATTTTACATGTTAAGTGCATAACTATGTGTGGTTTGATACCTCTTCAAAGTAGTGTTGATGTAGATAGTGCATGGGGTACACCACAACCAAAACAATAACCTTCTTGTAGATTATTCTACCCATGTTTAGAGTTATGTTGTGATTCATTTGGTTACAAATGATATCAAGATTGTGTGACAACTAGGTTTAACAACGAAGTATATTTCAGGACCATAAAAGGATCGAGAAAGTGACATAACTCAATTTTGAAGGCATTAAAGATTATATAGAAGGGGAAATTCTAGACTATACATCTTGAGTGGACTATACGGTCTTACACCAAGAGACTTGTAAGTTACTGATTTCAAGAGTGAAGTTTCTCCAATCTCTACACTTCTAGATTCTCTAGTATGTCTTCTCATGTTCCTTCTACATAGCTATGTATAGCTACATTTCTCTCTCCCTCATATGTATTATGATCTTATACATGCATTGAAATAACCAAGACATTATTCTAATTGTGTACAATTAATGATGGAAGTTACTTTATCGAATAGATCTTAGTTTCCTAATTTTACATACATTTTTATTTTTGTACATTCTTCAATAATCAGAAATCTTTAAAATGGTGTAAATAAATTTATCAACCTACTATTACCGTTTCATCCATCCCACTTAGGTTTATCCTTCTTACTTGGTTTTATATAGCCATTTCTTCTTACCTTGGATACTTTTGTAATTTATCTCTATGTAAGATTGCTAACTCCACAACATTGCATCCTAGTTAGTTCCTTTTATCACACTCCATCATCCTTAAAGTATTAACCCATTATTTTTTCTCTTTCCAACGCTGTTATCTTCCTCTCAGTTATCATCCTTCCCATAGCCTCCTAGCTAGGTAATTTATGTCTTATTTCACTTATTCTCTTCTAGTGATTCTTTTCAGTCTTTCTTATTCAAGGTTCCAAACAACTATTGCACCTACCATAAGTAAGTTGAGTGACACCGAGAAGGCAAGTATGAGGTAGGTATATTTCATTTGGTGGAGCTTGTTGTTTATTTAAGGAGTTTCATTACATATTTACTTTGAGCATTTCCTTCTAATTTTACATGTTACGTAGATATTTTTTTGGAGACCATCTCATGTATCACTATTGTGACATGTGATGATCTTCAATTTGGGCATATGTATACAACATGTTTATTATTTC
Source organism: Taxus wallichiana var. yunnanensis (assembly GCA_018340775.1). Taxonomy (NCBI): domain Eukaryota; kingdom Viridiplantae; phylum Streptophyta; class Pinopsida; order Cupressales; family Taxaceae; genus Taxus; species Taxus wallichiana. The sequence continues at coordinate 568,696,568 of CM031235.1, forward strand.
TACTAACCATTTATTTTGTGCAATGTCATTGATGTAATCTCCTAATAAGTGGGATCCTTAGGGGGCTATTAGGATTGGAGTTCGATCGAGACTTGGTCATGTGGGCTAGACTACATCATTTGAGAGATGTAGCTATTATGCCTTATTCATCTTATCTTTGCCTCATTTCTTCCCGTTTCTCGCACATTACACCCATTATGTATACTTATTCATGTTAGACCTTATTCACTCACCTCCATTTACCATTTGACCTCCATTGCTCATTTTTACATCTTTTGAACTTAGGGTTTCCCAAGACTAACATCATTACCCATGGGTGATGGTGTTTGTTTTGGATCATCCATTGTTGATGATGTCATCACCCATGGGCAATAACATTGTGTATATTTAACCTTAATGTATTTATTTATTTTCGCCAATTACAACCACCAAACACTTAATTGTATCATCATACATGAAGGCGCTTCTTGCTCACACTATTTTGCACTTATTCATTGACATGGAGTCTTAGAGCTTACCTTTTTCCATTTTGGGTCATTCAGCAAGTGAGGATTGGAGATCTTCTTTTGAACTTTCCCCATCTCCACGCATAGTGGTTTTCTCTTTGTGTTGTTGTCTCTAGGGAAGATTATGCATCAATGGTCACACAGACACTACATGTAAGTATTTCTAACCCTCTTTAGTATCTTGTATTGCACATGTATGTTGTATGTTTTTCTTTCATTTATATTGACTATATTAGATGTATCTTTTATTTTATCTATTAGATTATCTTATTACATTATTTCTATTGTATTTTTATCCACCCCTTGGTTACTCTTATTTTGAATCCTAGTAAAATACTTATCTTTATCTTATTTTTAGGCCTTGGAAAATTATAGCTATCTTAAGGTCAGGGTAACCATCCTCTAGAATTATGACACTAGCACTCTATGAGTACCTTTGTATCTACATCGTGTGTCTGGACTTAAATTGGATCTATACATTTGATAATCTAGTTAAGAACCTATGTTTTACCTTTCATACAAACTTACTTAAATTACAACAATACTTTCTTCATCTCAAGCTTTGAGAAAAAGATTTTTAAGGAAGGGCATGTTAAAAATCCATTTTTCTAACTTTTGTTTTTTGGTTTTATTTATAAAATATTGGACACATCTACTTTTAATTCATCCCATTACTTTCTAATTATAATTATCCCATATGTATGGAAAGTAGTAGATATCTTAAATAGGGTTGTACACATAGAGAGCATGTGTTAAAGAAAGGGGTATCCATGAAATATTTTGTATTAAATGTTTTTAAAGGAGGTTGACCTCTTCAAGAGGCATGCAATATTTTACAATAGAATTTTTTTATTTCGATGTTTTATAGTATTTATTTCCATTGGAGTGAATTTTAAATATATATTTTTGGGTTAATATTTTTGTAGAAAGATCATTAAAAATAAAGAGCTTTGTCCTTATATTAAACCATACATGGAATATGGCCATCATCCTCACTACTAATGACATTTGTAGTTTGGTCTTCACCGTTATAGATACATTTTATAGTTTTGATCAATCAAGTGTGAGAAACTAAGCATGTCGATAAAGAGTATGACATATGTGCTTCATACCAATTCAAGTGTGTTTTGAATGTCTTCATAAAGTGTCAATGGAACATCAAATGTTAAATAGAAATCACTTAAATTCTTAGAGAATGGAATGAATGATAGTTGTGAAGGATTTTAAATTGAATTACGGGATGTTTTACTAATCTACAAGTTCACTTGTGGACACCCCCTAAAAAGGAAAAAAGGGATAAAAATGCATCCATATAATTACAAACATATATTGACACATTATTAGTGGGTGTTCGCTTTTTATTGAGCAATGTAAGAGGTTTCATCTCGATGCTCCATGTAACTAAAAGGACATGCTCAAGCATCTAGTGAGTATCCATCCTTGATGGATATAAAGCATATTGGTGTTTGGATAAATTTTCTTCTAGGTCTATGATTGTGTTTCTTAGTGGTGTCATTGATTTTAATAATTTGATGTTTTTTAATGGTGTTTTGGGTTCCTTTTCATTTTGTTTTGTATTAGTTTAAGGATTTTATCCTCTTTCCCCGCCTTAAAACATTTCATTTTGCAATACTTGTATCGATTTAATTTATATGTTGTTTCATTTATGCTTATAAAAAAATTATATAAGGGCCATAAAGATTGATTTCTAGATTCATCAATTATTATAACCGTGTACATGGATTGAGTGATTTCAATGGAATAGTACCTTGCCAAAATAACTTAACCAAACATGAACCCCTAAAACTAATCTAGAAATTAGATGCAATTAACGGTTGTAGTTCACTATATTGCAATATAACCTTAAACAAAAGACTGAAACACAAATATATTAGCACTATGTGTGTGTGTGTGTGTGTGTGTGTGTGTGTGTGTGTGTGTGTGTGTGTGTGTGTGTGTGTGTGTGTGTGTGTGTGTGTGTGTGTGTGTGTGTGTGTGTGTGTGTGTGTGTGTGTGTGTGTGTGTGTGTGTGTGTGTGTGTGTGTGTGTGTGTGTGTATTAAACATTGATAATCATGTAATATATTTACAACAAAAAAAGTAACAAATCGTAGCTACATGGGTAAAATTCTAATTATTCGCAATGGAGAACAAGAAGAATGCAATTAACAATACAAACTAAGCTATTTCTAAATGTGAAATTATAATGTTTAACTATTTAGAGAAATGACAACGTTGTTTTCTAGAGAGATGACTAAATAGAAGGTTGGTCTTCTTAAGAATTACGAGCACAATTTTATATTTTATAATTTAATTATAGAGTCTTTTCGTCGATCTCAATTTCGTGAGGTACATAGGAGTCAAGGACCCACTATTTTACTTAGCAATTACAAGTTATCAACTAAAGAAATATCTCAACAACTTAACTCTTATGTTTTGTGTCTTATCACATCTCTCTCTCATACACACATAAATTTGTATTTGAGATAGACTTTTCTCAAAGTCATTTTTTTGTAATCCAGAGGATTAGAGAATACCCAACAACTTGGAGCATGAGCAGCGAAGCTCTAACATAAGACGAGCGTTGTCGATCAACCTCATATGGAGTAGCGCACGTCGATCCCTCAATGCATGATATGAGTAAATCATGAGATTTGAACCCACGACTGAACCACCTAAAGTGATGGTCGAGGTCAAGTGACCTATTAACAAGTCTCTTTATACCATTGAGATTGTATGAGAGATTGCTTTCAACCCTATCAAACTCAAGCTAGCATTACTTTTTAAAAATATATCATAAAATTTCTTTCTAAATTTTTTAACGTATTTACATATTCTTTCAACCATACTTTAAATTTTGATTGTTGTATACATATTTTTCATATTTTTAGTCATAAAATACTTACGAATCTCTTTCCACTTACATATTTGAAATATAAACCTTATATATACACTTAATTAGAGGGCAATACTAAAAGGTGGCGCCACTCAAAATTTGTTTAACATCGAAGGGCCGTTGGTTCAATGGTGAAGTTGTTTGGCTTTGATAAAGCCCACCAGGAATCAAGTCTTGTTGAGTGCAAGGCCTAGAGATACCCAACCCAGAGAGTCGAAACGATTAAGGCCAAGATTGTGTCGTGACTTGTTTGGAGGTGCTCACTAGTTTAGTTGTACACTTACTCGTAATTGTCAATCTGCTATATACTTCCTCCAAAATATGAGCATAGATGCTAACAATCTATGTAATCTAGTGCCCAATGAATGCACTAATCAACAAATTTGGTTAATGGGTAGGTGGACGTCAAATTAAAACCAGTCAATATTTGATATAGACTTTTAATATAAAAATGTAATCCAAATTCCATGTAGGTACCTAGCACATGTGTATTTACGTAATTATAAGAGAGAATTGATTTTGGTAAATTGGATGACGGAGGGAGTGACGTAAGCACAGAAACTCTACATTTGGATACGCCTCTTCCTTCATTCGTGATACTGATGATTGATGGTGGTGGTGGAAAACTTTTACACACGAAATTCAACCACTTCGCATGCGCATAGGCAACTTTTCCTCCTTCCTTCGCATGGGACGGTGCACCTCCATTATCGAAAAACATTTACCCAACGGGTCAAAATCATACCAAGGGATTTTATACCCACACGCAACACTAGTATTTACATAACTACACTCTACCTACGACATGATATTTTAAACCATCCATACATACATCTTTTTGGGTACATGGGCCTTTACGCATTTAAAGTGACTAGGGTTTATGTTGCACTTCAATGCTGGAGCTTTTCTCCACCCTTTTGGGCAGCCCTAGGCTCACCTCTATTAATGGTTACCTCTCCGGCTTATGTATCATTCCATGTAATGCACGTCAAAGGAGCTTTGGAGCGAGATGGCATCGAAATGCCCACACAAGTTTTTTTACGAGGTAAGGACACTCAGCTTGATACCCCTCTTCTCGATGTGATTTTATATATTCTTGGATTTGATTCGGCCTTTAATTAACTTGAAAGTTATATTCGGTTGGGTATTTTATCGAGCGAGTTCCCCTCGAAGGGTATGCTTAAACAATGGATTCATAATCAATGGCAACCGTATGGGATTAGGGTGGAAGGAGTCCAAAACCTCACTAAAGGGCTTCTTCTCTTTCGTTTTGCCAACCCAGAACATTGTAAAGCCATAGTTAACCACGGGTCTTGGTTCTTCTGAAATATACCCTTGTTGTTTTCTCTCACTGGACTAAAGTTTTCCAAGTTTCAAAGCAAGCCAAACTTAAAAGACCCGCTTCAATTGAATTTTTGGACTCCCCTACCTCTATGGACTTTTTAGACAAATAAATACAACCCCTTGGTCGGCTAATTTGTTGTGAACAAAATAAATTATGTGTTGCTTGCCACCCAAAAAGGGTTTGTGTAGAAATTGATTTGACTAAGGATATGAAAGAAACCATCAATATTCAATTAGGCGAGCACCGCTTCTCTCAATGGGTTTTGTACATCAATCTTCCAAACACTTGTTTCTGTTGCCAATCGTCGTCACACATGATTCGGGAGTTCCCTTTGACAACCAACTCATGGAAACCAATGCAAGACAAACCAACTAGCGATTCCATAGCCCCTAGATCTACTAGTGATGGTTAGACTATTGCCATTAACAACAAAAATATTGCAACCTTTCGTGCTTCCAAACTTCGAATGATGTGTATCGACCCATAGCTCTAAGTCCAATCAGCCTACCGCCCTTTCGTGTCCAAACCTACTCCTCTCGACTCCACTCCCCCATCTCTCCCACACCACAAGATATGCCACCCTCCCGCCTTCGTAAGCCACATTAGTAGCTTTGCAATAGGTTGCCTTTCATACCGAGGTTGCTCCCAAGAACTTGTTAATAATGTTGTCTCCCTTGATCGCAAAATCATCTTACGACGATCTTGAAGTCACTCGTCAAATGCAGCGAGTAGAATTTCATTCAAGGAAAGAGAAATTAAATTCACCTTGGAGATTTTATGCAACGTAATAGTTTTTTTGGTACTAGGTTTGCTGCTCTTGAAGACAAGGACGGGGAATATGACATGACCCTAGATAGTTCCCAATGATTGTACACTCTTGGAATGTTTGTGGGCTCACTAAGACAACTCAATGATATCTTGTCGAGAGACAATTGTCAACACTTCAGAAGATGCAAATTCTTTACTTGGAAGAAGTTAAAATTGTTAGGTTTCTTCTTCAATCGGCTACCCACACCATTTATCCGGTAGTTGTTTGTCGGATGACTAATCATAACCTTGGTCAAGGCATTGTAATCACTCTACTTTCTCCGAGTCTTTCTCATAATATCATTTCTTGGGTTTCGACTCCACTCATTGAGTTATGTGGACCCTTTTTATTTTTGACAACCACATTCTCGGACTCACTAATGTCTACACTTCTAATGATGCATTGGAAAGAGATCTTTTTAGTAGTGGTCGACAGATTACTTTCTTGATGCCAATGAAGTTCTTTATGGGGACTTCAATATGATTCAATCGGCATATGACAAACAAGGTGGGCTCCCATGAGATGGTGTGTTGGCGAAAGAGAAGCTTGGTTTTACATGCATCACAAATTGGGGGTTTTTGACCCCAACCACCATCACATACAATCCTCTTCCTCTTGGTTTACCTAATCTAAATTTTAGGAGAGTCGTGAGAATTGTTAAGAGGCCCGATCAAGCCCCGTTAGTTGATCAAGATATTTTCTTCTTCTCTCTCTCGATAACCTTCCACTCACCTTTGTGGTAGATGGGATTACCCTCTTGGATCGCTCCCGTATCTTCTTTTTCTGCAATGGGATAATCGAGAACCAATATGATTTCCACAATACTCAACTTTATGTTAACACATCCCACCTTCAACATGACCAAATGATTCAACACATCGTTCGGGTGTGGAACTTTTTCCTCGGCCTCCGACGCTATTTGATGGATTAACTAGTGGAAGGATGTTATCACTTGTACAACCACTTTTCTTTGAATTTATGGTAAGAAAGCAACCCTCTTTAGGAAAAAAATATCACTCTATTCTACCTATGGGGAATTTCAAAAGAGTCTCCCGATACGAGACCAACTCCCTTTCAATCTCCAACTCCAAACCTAAGCGGACCTTTGGTGGCATAAGATAAAAGTGGAGGAACTACACAAGGCTCAAGGAGCTCAACTTAGATCCCAAATGCATTGGATTTGTAAATAATACCATATTGTTGTGCTTACCTAACATTATACAGGCCTTTCTCAACCATTATCAAGGATTGTTTATTGCCCAACCTCCCTCTTCTGCTCATGCCATCGCTCTCGAGAAGTGTCTCTAAGACATCCCATGTAAACTTTCAAAATCTCAAAAGGTGGCTTGTGACAGGCCTCTTACTAAAAGTGACCCTAAGGAATTGATAATCCAGATGGCCACTAACAAAGCTCCGGGCCTTGATGGATTCGCTTGTGAGTTCTACGAGATCCTTTGGGGTTACTATGGGCATGAACTCCATCGTGTTTATCTTGAATCCTTGCAAACCAACACCCTTTGAGCAATCATCAATCAAGGTAACATCAAATTCACTCCCAAATATGGGGTTCTTGTGAAAATTTCAAATTGGGGACCCATCACCTTGCTTAATGTCTCTTATAAAATAATTGCCAAAACTTTTTCTCTATCTCAATAAGTTGCTTCCTCTTATTGTGTGCAATGAACAAACAAATTTCATCAAAAATTGATATATTCTGGATGATTTCATTATTTTTGGGAAGGCATGGAATGGGCAAGAATCTCTAACCAAAGAGCCCTTTTCATCGAAATAAATTTTGAGAAAGCCTATTACCGGATTGAATGGACTTTTTATCATTCACATGCCGCAAACCCTTATATTTGGACCTCAATTTATTCACATGGTGAACATGTTATTCCAACATGTTTCTTCCTACATCACTATCAATGATGCTCAATCTTCTAGGTTTCGGATCTTCATATCGATACAACAAGGATTTCCCCTGGCACCATCTCTATATTTTCTAGCTGCTGAAGGGTTCAGCTATTTTATTTTTCACTACACCTCATAAGAGTGGTGAAAGACATATCCCTTCACAACTATAGACAACAATTGACTAATGGTCATTTTGTCAAAGATTCCTTTCTCACCTTGCCAAGAGGAACAAAGCTTTAATACGGCCATGGAATGTCTTATAACTTTTTGTCTCACCTTTGGTTTAGTCATTCAATGACGAAGAACTCAATGTTATAGGAAAGTTTCCACCCCAACTCATCATTGGCTCATTCAACCTACGGTCCAATTCAAATTCTTTGGCATTCCCTTTACCTTCCAAGCCTCCTTGTTAAGATTTGGACTTATGTAGTTTAGAGGGTTGAACATAAAAAAATTATTGGAGCACCAAACGAATTTCCTTAGTGGTTAAATTCCAAGTTTGATCTAAGGTCTTGGCTTCCACCCATGTTTATATTCTTCATGTGGGCACCCCTCTAAAGCGGGTTATAGAAAACTTGAAAAAATAATTAGATATTTTCTTTGGGCCAGCTCCGAAGGCTTTAAAGGATTCCATATAGTGGCATGTCACATCATTGCAGACCTAAAGAGGTGGGAGGTTTAGGTCTCCTTGATATCTATTGGATCTCAAACTTGCACCCTTCTCAAATCAAAGTCAATCGGTTCGTTGGGGCAACAATGGGACTATCTCTAAGTTGTGGGACATTGCGCACTTGGAGAGACGGACCTTCGAGAGAAGGTCAGTTCCTCTACCTATTCCTACTACTATAGCTACTTCTACTGTTGAAATAAAATTCTATACTAATCATGTCAAGGGACCAGAGTTAGAAGGATGTGCAGAAAGAGAAAAGTAATCTAAGGGAGGTAATAACACCAAAAAGAAAGGGGAAGAACAAAACCAACTTTGAACAAAAATGAAGGAAATGCACATAGGGAGGGTAGGCATGCGTACCACATTTTGAAACACACTTAAACATCCATTTTCATGAGACACAATGGAAAATATAACCTGCAAGGGATGTGAGGATGCACAACAACCCACCAACGTAAAGAAAAAGGCAAGAAGATGCAATAAATCGAGTCAAGGTAGAGAATAGCCACAAAACAAATTTTATTGCTTCCAAATAATGCACAATTAATTACAATGGTAGAAGAGGCGAGTATCCACATGTAGAGAACCAGATCCAAAGGTCTGTAACTCAAAAATACAAGGCAATACCTAGATAATACACTTGCATGAACTGAAAGAATCCAACCCTTACAAAGAGCAAAGCTTTGCAATATATAGAAGAAGAAGGGAAGAAGAGGAAGAAAAGAAGAGGGAAACTTGGATTTGAATCTTCAACCACCAACAATTAGCAATGAATGCCTATAAATCCACCTACAAAGCTATCAGATCCACCTCCCCATGTCTATTTAACTTGTAGAGGAAGGAAGGAGGAAAGATTTGAATAAAATCTGGTGGTTGAGCTGATTAGATTTTGCATTAATGGATAAAAATTCATTTTCCTACTTCTCACCTACCAAATCCTACCAACATTTGAATTTGAATGATCTGGAGTGTAGCCCACATCAACAATTTCCAACAAGACCAACCACACATTAATCCAAGCTCTACAAAAAAAGTTATGATGTTCTGAAGTCTACAGGTTGCTCTAGACACAAAATGACACATGGCACACATAGATTGGTTGAAGGATCGTTAATCTGTTCATTTATTTTTTCATTTTCTACCACATATCATGCAGTGGTTCATTGCAAGGATTTGGTGCCCTGCGGGCGCGCTTTGATAGATTACGTGTAACACACTCAAGTATGACAGAGTAAGTGGCACAGTGGTGGTGCATAGGAATGCGCAAGACATGTGCGGAAGAGAAAGGTGCGGAAGGGGAAAGAAAGAGATAGGTGCGAAGAAGTAATGCACGTAGCAGAAAGAGAAGCATACTTGTAGGGGATAAACATGCACGCAGGGTGTGAGCATCAAAGGAACGATGCGTGGCTACAAGAAAGGAAAGGGGTGCACAAGAATGCGTTGGGGACTTAACCAATTTAGAAGGCAAGTCCAAAGATGCGAGCGAAGGGTGCACAAATTGCTAGGAAGAAGGAAGATGTGTCAGGAGTGTGCGTAGGGAAAATGGAAAGGATAGAGGAATGGAGAAGGAAATTGGAAGGCATGTGAGAGGAGAAGAACGTGCAAGGGCACATGAGGGATTGCAGCTAGGAAATGTGCCAAGGGGACAACCAAAGTGTGCACAACCTGCAATAATGAACTTCAGAGCTAGAATGGGAATATAAGTTGTCAAAATAACTAGGGGAGTTATTTTAGAGAACAATTTGGTGACTTTTGGGGCCATCTTGCATGAGTGAAGGAGATCAAGTAGGATGGAGTATACATTGGACATGGAGTCATCTTGAAACATGAAATTCCGATCGCCATTTGAAGAACTACCCCTGAAATCACTTGAAGCATTGTTCGAATTCTATTCTAAATCCTTCAAAATGGTTGGAAACCGCTAGAAGATTGTAAACCAAACCGGAATCCCGGAAACAACAAAAGAGTGCATGAGAAGAAGGGATTATGTACAAAAAAATAATGTGCATGCAACGCACTTAGAGGAATTGAAACTACTCTAATATTTACAATGATGCAGAGGATTAATGGAAGGGTTTGAGATAAATCCCATTGATTGGGATTGATAGCATGCCTCCATCAAGGTGAGACAACTCAAAAGAGTTTGCTTCCCTTCAAGAATTGATAGTGTATGGGCCACTCCAAAGTGCATCAAATTTTGAAAGGCACCCCGATTTAGCTCTATCAACATCTCATTTTAAGACCAAGTCACCAACTCTGAAAGCTTAGGGCCTAGTATTTTTGTCAAATCACTTCTTTGTTGATTGTTGATGCTGTCCTAGCTGGATTATGGAAGAGTTTCTTAATTCTTCAAGTTTAACTAGCTCTTTCATTCTGATCCACACCCTCAAACTCCAACTGTTGGGCGAGCTCTAATGAAGGCAATTCAAGAGATAAAGGAATTGTAGCTTCCTTTCCATAAACTAGTTTATAGGGTGAAATTCCTATTGCCTTCTTCATTGTGATTTTTTCTACCCATAGTGTGCGCGAGACCTTTGTGTGCCATTGCCTTTGGTTGATATTAATTGTTCGTTTCATGATTTTGATCAGGTTCTTATTGGTTGATTTGGCTAATCCATTACCCTGGGGGTAATAGTTAGAATAAGTCTTCAAGTAAATTCCAACGCTAAGCACCCAATAAAAAAATTAGTACCAAGGAAGGCTTTTACATTATCAAAGATAATGGTCTGAGGAATGCCAAACCTTGTTATAATGCCCTCTAGAAAGTTAAGGATGACTAATTTGGTTGATTCCTTGGGTGAGACAGCTTTTTCCATCTCGGTGAAGTAGTTCAGTAGCTATCAACACCCACTTGTGGTTGGCGCTTGAAGGAGGATTGATCATGCTTATGAAGTCAAGACCCCATTGCACAAAAGGCTGATCTGTTTGGATTGCTCTGAGAGGAAGCACTGCCAATTTCTTCTTTCCTACATAGAAAATGCATTGTTTGCATTTCATGACCCACTTGTGCATGTTCACGAATAGGGTAGGCCAAAAATATCCTTCTTTTATTATATTCATTGTTGTTGCTTTGGTAGAGAAGTGTCCACTAGAGAGTCCATCATGAAATTATGCTAACACTTTTTCAACTTGTGTACCATCAATACATATCAACAACACGCCATTAATATTTCTTTTGAATAGAATGTCATCAATAAACACATATGGAATAGATTGCAGCCTCAGATGTATTCTCTTTTCTTTGCTCAAACTAGGATGTTATGCGCCGAGGAAAGAAATGTTTCCATCTCTTCCATCCAATTGTATGCGCTAGGATCTCGCATTCTATTTGGGTTCAACGCACGGGAGCTCTTCATCTAAAAAAAAAATTAATTCTTAGGTTCATATTATGTATCCTTTGTGAGTTGTTTACAAAGCACGATGCCTCTAACCAACTTTGTGGCTTTGATAGCTACATCATACTCCATGATTTTGGGCACCCACTTGCTCTTTTTTCGTTCATTTTTGCTCCCATGATGAAGTCTTTAACACCTGATTGTGAAACTAACACCTTTATATGATTTGTGGCAAGCATAATTTTGAACTTCTTAAGTGCGCGCATGATGGCGAAGACATGTTTCTCTATGTGACTATATTTTAACTCATAATACTTCAGTGTCTAACTAAAGAAAGCCATTGGCTACTCCAATCCTTGTTCATTTTCTTGTGTCAAGACAACAACAATACTCGCATCAAATCCATAAGCATAAAAGATGAAATCCTTAGAATAATCTGGATTGATGAGTGCTAGTGCGCAAGAAATTTCTCACTTAATTTTGTTGAAGCTTTCTTTTCCTTCTATAGTCCACTTGAAGGTTGTGTCCTTCTTAAGCATCAGGGTGATGGGCCTTACTAGTCCTACAAAATTAGGAATGAATCTCTTAACAAAGTTTATTTTTCCTAGGAATGATTGCAAGGCCTTCTTGTTCACTGACAGAGGAAGAGCAAGGATGGTTGAAATGCACTTAGGATCAATAACAATACCATTCTTAGAGACAACATGGCCTATAATCTTTCCCTATGCCATAGAAAAGTTTCACTTCTTGGGGTTAAGGGATACCCCAAATTATCTACATCTCTCAAAGACTTTTTCCAAATGTGATATATGATCCGCACCCTTCTTTGAGAAGATAGTTATGTCATCTAAGTAGAATAGGATGAACTCATTGATATATCCTTTGAAGGAAATGTGCATGGCCCTCACGAGACATTGTGCCTTTATTTGATAGATCAAATGGAATCTTCTAATATGTGTAGGTTTCCCATTTAGTCGTGAATGTTGTTTTGAAATGATCCTCTTCCATGACCATGATTTGATTGAAACCAGAATACCCATCTAGCATGGAAAATATTTGCGTGCCAGCCACAATCTGTAAAATCTATTTCAAAGAGGGAAAAGGATAATGATCCTTTAAATATGCCTTATTCGGATGCCCGAAATCAACGCAAAGTCTGATTTCACCATTCTTCTTACGCACTAGAACAAGATTCGCAACCCAAGTAGAGTATTTTATGGGAAATATAATCTTTTCCTCAATGATTTTAGACAACTCTTTCCTCATGAGGGACTCTATCCTTGGATTGACTGGCCTCTATTTTTTTCTGATGGGCTTGATACTAGGATCAAGGTCAATGGAGTGTTGAACAACACTTGGATCAAATCCTTTTAATTCTTAATATTCCCATGAAAATATGTCACTGTGTTTCTGAAATAAAGAGATGAAGGCATTTTTTTCATCATGCGCACAATCTTTACTAAGCAGTAACTCCTTGTCATGCGCAATAATGATTGGAATACAGTCTTCTTGCACTCTGTGCATATACATTTCTTCACCCTTAAACACATCATAATGACTGAACATTTTCTCTAAGGTAACCATCCCTTTAGGCAACTTATTTGTCTTAAGTTGAATCACTTGGTCACCATAGCTATCATGCAAGTCAACTTGCATGCTTGAAGAGAACTCAACTTCATTATGAATGAACTGGAAAATTTGAGTTTCATTATTGATCACCTTCCAGTTGGTGTTATTGTCTAGAATAGATGGCCTGATTACCATCTTAACATGTTGCACATTTCCTTTGACAAAATCCTTTGAAGGAGGGAGCGTGAATCGAGGAAGGAGATATTCTAGTGAGTGAAAAATGAAGGAGGAAAGGACAGACATGAGTTCCATGATCTAAAACAACATTCCAATCACCATTTCGTAGACCACAACAAAGTTGAATTCTGCAAGAAGAACAAGATATGCACAATATACTTGCAAATGCAATGAAAGGTGAATAAATGCAATACAACACAAGCTAGGGCAGGTATTAGCCACAAAACATGAATTTTATTGCTTAAAAGGATGCACAATTCATTACAATTCAGGAGATAAGGAAATAATCACCTTGCAAAATGCCCAAATCTAAGGCTTGCAACTCATAAAAGTTCTGGAACAATTTTGACAGAGTTCCTTTATGTTTTCTAAATATCCTCTTGCACAAATGAGGGGAATTTACATTATATAGAGAGGGAAACTTGAATTTTCTTCCACCAACCGATAACCTACATTAAATATCTCATTAAAGTTGGTGGTTGAGCTCCTTTATCCGCATTCATAAATGCTCGCATGTCATTTCGGTCCCAAGCTATCCGGTTGTAACATACTCGGGTAAGGGTGGTAGAAAATTGTTCTTTTCTTCACTCTAGGTGTAGGTTGAAAACATTAACATTTGTGGATTCATTCAATCGAAAAATCCTTGCTACTAGCTGGTAGCATTTTTTTCCTTGTGTCGGCTAGTTGGAACATGTTTGGCGCCGACCGATTACAAGACAACATGGTTTTGGCCAGTAGCATTATTCCCTGCTAACGGTCGATAGCATCCTTTTCACTTTAGTTGGGTAACATGAATCTTGTTACTAGTGATAACATGAATCTTTCTACCGAATGGTAAAATCCATACACGCTACCGACACCTTTTCACGTTTTCACCATTCATATCTTTGCTACCGATTTGGTAACATTCTTCATGCTACCAAATGGGACCCAAATTACCATGATCTATGAAACTCTCATGTGCTCCTCGCAACGCCGCAACTCACCTGAATCACCTATTCACTTCCTGATAACTTCCTTACCTCCGCTGTCGGTTGATAGCACTCAAACTTGCTACCAGTCCGTGGCATTAACCTTTTCTATCGACATGTGACATTTAAAATTGTTGTTTCCCTAAAGGACACCACCTATTTCCAAATGAACTACACGAGTTACCAAAATGACCATGGGGGAATTTTGGATAAAAATCTCCTCCTAGGTCTAGGAGTCTCCATCTTCATCATACAAGAAAGCAAAGTGACCCTTCCCAAGCATTTGAGAAAGTGTGAAACTCAAGTAAAGCATTGTTAAAGCATGGTTTTCAAGTTTTGGTTGCACTATGATATATATCATATGATAGAAGAATGACATGTGGCTTGAACCCTCTTTAAAGTAAAGTGGCGACGTCGGTAGTGCACATGGGTTCCCACAACCCAACTAAATTTATTTTGTAGGAATTCCTTCTTGCATTAGAAGGTTTTAAGGTTTTGAGAAGAGTTTACAAAGTCATTTTGAGGGTGAACGAAGAATACCGGCGATGATGGCAATACACATTTCTAGCGAGACAAAACACTCATAAAGTTGTAAACCTAGATTCCAAGAAGGTCCAAGGCCGTATAGAATGGTCGGGATTATACAAACGCTATAGAATGAGTTAAATGGTTGTGACTAGGCTTATTTTCATCAATCAATTTCATAGACAAAGCATTTCCAGTTCTAGATCTTCTTTTTTTGCACTCAAATCACCCAGACTCTTCTAGATTCACACATAATTAGCTACATGCACCTTTTCCCTTTTTTGGCATTTGTCAAGTAATTAGTCACTTTGAAAAATGTTATAACGAATTTATGAAATTAATGTTTGAAGCTAATTAAATCAGTATATCCACCTATAACATTATTCATCCTTTTTAGGAATGTTAGATATAACATTCTTAAATTAAAAAGGGTGAAAATCACCTAAAAGGTGAAATCAAGGGTGACTCTTGCAGCAGGCACCAAGCCATGATGGAAAACCTCGTGATGCTAAAGAAATCGATGGAAGCTCCTAGGGATGATACATAGAATCGACGTTGGTTGATCCAATTTCTCTTTTGGAAGAAGAGATTCCTTCCAATTTTTTCATAAGATCAAGTTCTTGAAAATTTGATACTAAAAATGTCCACGATGAATGGATAACGGTTCATAAAAATAAGAAAGGATCCTTATGAAAAATGTTGGACAAACGAATGGATATATATCTAAAATTTTGTTCTTTATGGTTTTGGTAACTTTCAATTAGTTTCATTGTGCTTCATTTGATTGTTTTGGTCTCTCTTTATGCCAAAATGCTAATAGCTTTCAATTTTTGTAAAAGGGTTGGGGCCCTTTCAGAATTCCTCAAATTTACCCTTATCAAAAAATAATAATATATAGGATAAAAAATTAGAGTGCATAACTATCATATGGTAAGTCATTTGAATAGATTGATAATTGGTCTCCACAAATGGTTTAGGCTTAGACCATTGTAACTATTGAGAATATGAGGGAGTTAACTGATCTCAACTACTTCTATTGAACAAGGGAGTGCATGAATCAAGCTAATAATAGGATTAAATAAGAAGAGGAGTGAGCGAATAACGATGAATAATGTGAATGGGAATAGACCTAATAGAGGTACCCGTGTAGGGCATAGGGCGATCGATGGTCATGGAGTTGGAAATATTCCTGTTTCAGATGATGTGTGGGATGGTGGTTGTGTGCAGGGTGCATGGGATCGGGAGACACTGTGAGTCTTCCATGCCCTCATCCTGGGAGAGAAGTTGGCTTGTTAGAAAATTAATAAGATAATACATTGTTTTACTAACTGACTTAGTCGGTTACATATCCTCCTAACCACTTGGTCGAACCATTTCATTCTAACTAACTGGTCGACCCATTCTGGACATGTATAAATATATATATGCTATTTTGAATAAATCAATCAATAAATCCGTCTTCTTCAGGATCTATTAGTGGTATCAGAGCGGGCATTTCGGATTAGGCGTGCAAGATTATTTTCGCACCGTGGGAAGAAGATAAAGCCATAGTTCCTTCTTGCATCTCATCCACATCAACCTTTAAGCCTTCCCAACGCCACCCCCATACCCTCTTCTAAACACGTATGTGGAGGAAGTGAACATCGAGGCTCTTGGCACAAGAGTGGAGGTCTATTTTGGTCGGCGCATGTGGAAGAAGGTAAATAGAGTTAGGTGGATATGGAATTTGAGTGGTGTGGAGACTTGTCCACATTCTCAGTTGGTAGCATATGATCATTTGGCATGTTGATGTTGGATTGTTCTTGTTGGAGATTGGCGTGTGACCAGTGACATATCCAACATGGCTTGTCTTTGCATGAAAGTGAAAAGTGAATGCATTTATGCCACAAACCTACGTGATGTGGTGTCTATCATTACAGAAGAGACCTGCAGCATTGGCATATAAATTAAGCTCGCTCCCCTCTCTTTCTCTTCCATTAAATGTCTAAAAATCTGTTATAAAATACATAAAGTATATGAGCAGCATCAGTAACTAGAGACAAAAGAAGATCAAATAGAGATAAGGTTGTTGGAAAGGAGTGCCTTCACAAGCCTACTGAGATCACGTGTGTGCCACATCATGCGAAACATAAGTCATGTTGGCTCCGAAGATATTGCTTTCCAATGCCATCTCTTAAAAGGGCCAAATTTTTCTGCATGGAAGACAAAGATGAAGACCATTCTCTTATTTGAAGATCTCTGGGAGATCATCACCGCACACTTGATCGACCCACCAACACGAGATGAATGAACGAAGTATGAAAATATTGATGCAAAAGCCTTGATGTTGATCACTCTGAGCATATCCGATGAGGTACAACCACACATACAAAATGCGGAAACATCAAAGGAAGCCTGGGATAATTTGTGCATGATCTACAAAGCAAATAATTTGAAAAAAATCTACATCTCTAGTCAAAGCTTCATACCATGAGTATGAACGAAGGCGAGAAGGTGGAAGAATTCTTGTATTGAGTGGCAGAATTACGAGAAGAGATTGTTACACTCAGAGAAGAGGTTGAAGATAAGTTACTTGTCCCTCTCACACTGCAAGCTCTTCCATCCCAGTTTGGAAATTCATCACCACGTTAACCATCACACAAAAGAAGGTGAGCTTTGTTGAACTGGTGAATTTTCTACAACAGGAAGAATCTATTAAAACAGTGTAAGAAGAGTTTGAGGAAAAAGCGTTGATCTTGAGGCAAAATAAGTGTCAAAAAACTCGCATGGGAAAACAAGAGAAGAAAACACAGAAGCCTCAACATAAGCAAAAGAATCAAAAGGTGAATTGATGGTGTCACATCATCACTAAAAATATGCACGACAGTGTGAATTGTTGGTACAATGTTCGCACACATCACACTTTTGAAGAAGAGAGCACATTTGGCCAAGGTGATTCAAAGAAATCTAAGTGGCATCCTCCCGGAAAGAAGTAGAAAGGAAAGCGGTCTTTGTAGTCTTAATGCTAGTCACTTCACAACCCACGTAAGGAGAAGAACAAACCACCAAGGGAAACACATTTGCTCAAAGAAATTCTCCACGCCAAGGAATGCATGGAAGCTCGATACCACCGATGGCAAGAGAAATGCAAAAATGTTTGAATGATATTATTCATAGTAGTAAGAATAAAAATACAAGAGGGAGACAGTAACAAATATTGTTGGAGCATGAAGTTACACAACATATTGCCTACATGGAGGCCACCTATCATATCAATGAACCAAACAATGTAATAATATTCTAATATTTCCCACTTATTACATTATTTTTATAAATGTACCCCTGAATTATTATCATCTTTTTTGGATTCATCATCTTATTGTGTCGTGATGTGTCCTATCTGCTTCATGTGGCAAGGACTTCGTCTGGATTTCTTCAAATATCTGTGAAAGATGTGCTCTCATTTGTTAAAACATGGATGAAGAAGTGAGCTTGGATGCTCATGTGGTGTGACACCGAGGTTCCTGAGGGAATTTTATCTTGCATTCATCATCTACATCATTGCCTTCTACAAGCTTGACACAACTCTTCTTCGTCTGGACGTCGAACAAGACTCAGTCCATTATGTCCTCAAATTGCAAGTTTTGGAGCGCAAAAAGTAGATACTGAGATGCTCTCGTGAGCTTGAATTTGGCTCTCTAAAATGTGGCACATCTCTATGGTTGATTTAAATTTCTCTAACATCTCCGGGAATGACTTTCATACTCTCATACTATTGCATGAGATCATAGGCTGGTTGTTCACATTCATCTTTGATAGCTTTATAGAAATTTTGATGAATGAATGAAGGGGCTTGATCTCGTTTTGTTCTGATTTGATTCAAACAAATTCCACACGTCTCTTGATATTTTAAATGTTGTGCTCACTAATGTATTCCTTGGTCTACGAATAACATCTTCCATGGCAATGGTTTGTGGTGGCTTGACATGGCTTCAAAATGCCAAAGTAGAGGGATGGTATTTAAATAGCAATAAAGAACGCATTGGGGGAAGAATTCTACGAATGCATGTTTGGGATTTCAGTAGTTGTTGTTACTTCCTATCTCAAGTGGGTCCAAAGCACCATGAGAGACTCCCACCTGAACTCTTCTCTAGACAATTGATTAGGATTTTGTATAAGAAGACATGTGAAAAATAGGTGAATCTCACACTTATGAGTTCAGTGGTTGATAACACCGAACTTGATTCAATTCATTAGGCACTCAGTTAGCTGCAGTGGAAAAAGGCCATGGATGCAAAGTATGAATCCTTGATACAAAATCAGATATGGGAACTTTTCAATTTTCTTGTAGGTAAGAAGTCCATTGGCTGTAAGTGGATTTTCAAAACAAAATACAGGGCAGATGGATCTATCGACAAGTATAAATCATGACTAGTTGTAAAGGGTTATGCTCAATAGGAAGGAATTGAATATGATGAGACTTTTGCACCCACTACGAAGATCAAAACCATCAAAGTTGTCGTGCACTGACAACACAAAATGGATGGAAAATTCAACAGATGGATGTGAAAAGTGATTTCTTAAATGATGATCTCAAATAAGAGGTATACATGACCTAGTTAGAGGGATTTTTTGATGAAAACCATCCTCAAAAGGTATGTTTTCTAATTAAGTTTATTTATAGACTTAAACAGGCACCTAGGGCATGGTACATAAAAATAGATGATCACCTATTGTAGCATGGATTCACTCGTAGCCCATCTGATTCAAATATGTATATTAAAAAGATAAGCAGAGAGATTGTCATTTTGGTTTTGTATGTAGATGATCTTGTGATCACAGGGAGTTCGATAATCTTGTTAAAGATGTGAAGAATGATTTGAAGAAATCCTTTGACATGAAAAATTTGGGGATACTTCACTATTGTCTTGGCTTGGAGATATGAAGAAGAAGAATCACATTTTTATCTCCTAGATGAAATATGCCAAGACAATCTTGGAAAAGTATGGCATGTCAGATTATAAACCTATGTCCACTCCTATGGAAAAGATTTGCAACTTTAAAGATTTCAGGATTCACCTCAAGTAGATGGTACTCTCTATAGATAGCTTGTTAGGAGTCTCATTTACTTGACGTATACCTAGGACTGGACCTTTGCTTTACTATGAGCTATCTCTCCATATTCATGTGGGAGAGTGAAGAAATGTCACTTGTAAAGTAGCAACAAAACATGTGTTGAGATATGTCTAAGGTAAAATTGACTATGATTTGGAGTATTAGAAGAACTCTCAGTTCTTCTTATAGGGATATACAGACTCAGACTATGTTGGATCTGTTGATGACAAAAATCAAATTCAAGATATATTTTTCATCTCGGGTCTGGACCTATCTCATGGATAAGTAAGAAGAAAACTGTTATTTCTCTCTCATCCACTGAGGCAAAGTATCATGCCACACGAGGAGCTATGTGCAAAGTGATTTGGTTATGTCGCATTTTGGCTAGATATGGGCATTCCTGAAGAAAAGCCTCCCATCATTCACTGCGACAATCAAGTTGTGTTGAAGCTTGTGAAGAATCTAGTTTTCCATGAGAGAGAAAATCACATCGAGTTCAAATTTCACTACATTCGAGAACAAGTCTTGAACCACCACATTTAGCTCTAGTACTACCCGAAAAATGCTCAGATTGTAGATATACTCACCAAGTCTCTTGGAAAGGTGAAATTTGAATTATTTTGGGGGTACATTTGTAAAATCAATGTATTAAGGGGGAATGTTAGCAAATTAATAAGATAATACATTGTTTTACTAACATACTTAGTCAGTTACCTATCCTCCTAACCATTTATTCGAACCATTCCATTCTAACTGACTGGTCGACCCATTCTAGACATGTAAAAATATGTATCTATTGTTTTGAATAAATCAATCAATACATCTATCTTCTTCTGGCTCTATCATGGCTTACCTTCGTAAAGCTAAAGAACTTGAGATTCAAATCCCTTCCACGAGTCTGGTATCGGGAAACCTTCTACAATTCCATTTGGTGGTTTGGGTTCGGCGCCCTCTACCGGGGGCAAGACAATTCATGGCTTACTCGGCGGTGGGAAGGAGCCATCCCAAGCTGGTGGCCCCTTGCCTGTCTCCTTCAAGGACATTGCGTGGTACAAAAATGCTTGTCTCCCTTCCCTGTAGGTGTATGTAGTTGATCTAATAGAGGAGGCACCAACCCTAAACTTGGAAAATCCTGAAATCGAGGCTTATCTCCAATCCTTGTCCCATCTCGTAGTTATTGACATATTTTATGGGTTGTGGTTGACTTCCTCAACCCTATCTCGTGAGGTTCGAAAAACCGGTCCAAAAGCTGCGAGATCTCCTATGTTCCAAGTGCTTCTTCGCGATGCATTTCTAGCAGGTAGAGGATTATTAGAAGTGCCATCGACAACCCATGGTTCTAGGGCAATGCGGGCTTGTTTCTTACTCCATGGTTCCTCGAGTTTCATCTAAACTCTCTATCTATTTCAAAAATGCTAGTGTGGGTTTGGTTACCTAACCTTCCTTTGTATTTTTGGAATGCTCTAGAGGATATAGGTAATGTTGGGTAAATTCCTTAAGGTGGATCACACTAGGGCAACGATTGGACTCCAGAATTATGCTAGAATTTATGTAGATAATGACCTAAGTAAAGGATTACCTGATAAGATACTTCTACAACTAGGGAAACTACATCATGTTCAACCCCTAGATTATGAGAATACAAAAATTTGGTGTCATATTTACAGGGCTCCGGGTCATCTGTAGGATTCTTTCCCACAAAATAAAAGTCCTCAAAGGATAAATAATGCGTAGTATCGAAGTGGTTGGGACAAACCATCTTCGACTCGAAGGAAGAGAAACCCTTCGTAAGGAAGAGCCAAGAGTGCCTCGCTAATTAGTTCTAGAGCATAGTCTGTTTCAATCGGATACCGTCGGTCAATGAGGTCATCTAATCAAGGCGGGTGGTGTGAAAAGGGGACATGTATATGATAATTTAGACAAATCATTTTTAGACTAGGAGGGTGCTTCTAGTAGTTTCAAGTACTGTCGGGCTTGAATAATCTCATGTTGGTGACGACCTCTAATCTAGGTCAATGGCAAGAGGTTAGAAAGAAAAAAGGCAAAAAGGGGCATTTTGAAAATTTGTTGGATTACTATCCCTTAGTGGAAATGAATTGTTAATTGGGTTTTCTTCGGTTATGTTTGGTCCTATTTAGTTGTGGTTTTGGGGCCGACTTTCTTTGCTCGACCTTCCTGGTTATTGCATCCCGGTTCATAGCTTCATTCAAAAGTGTTTACTCATTAAAAAAAACTACTTCTCTTGAATATTTTTTACAGAAATGATCTTTGATGGCTAGAAATTTGGTATAATTTGCGACAAATGAGGCATTTTTAGATGAATGGTCAATCAAGTACAACTTGACGACATGCCTATGCTTAAAAGCGACGAACGTTCTAGACATTGTATAGAGTGAACCTTAACATGTTGAACATTCCTTTTTTTCATCGAGAATTTTCTCAAATATCTACATAGTTGTGTATTGTTTTCCGCTATCAAATTGTGATGAGTCCCATCTTTTAACCATTCCCAAAAATAAAAATATGATAACTCAAATGTTTTTTATTTCTCCGATGGTAGAACCAATCAGTAGATATAATTTATTGTTGTTATGATCTATATTTAACAATGATTAAAATATTATGATAATGATACGATAACAATATTAATGTTCTAGAAAGACCAAAAATGGCCTTAAGATTGAGAAAGGTACAATGTGAAACAAGGAAAAGGGAGTGCAAAAACAATTCTAACAAAGAAATCATAAAAATAAAAAATAAAAAGTAACAGAGAAAGTATGTTATGTCCTCCGAAGTCTTATCGATCATCCCGTATCTATAACTCTATTAGGCTCAAACATTTCATACTTAATCTTGAAGAAGAAACAAGTTGAATAAAATAAGCAATTATTTAGGTACCAATTATTAAAGAAGTAGAGTCTTTAATCAAATGTTGGTGAAGATCTAACAAATTTTGAAAGAAAAGTGCCAAACATCTATAGTCCTCATAGGTCATGAAGTTTTGAAGAGAATTATATGAGTCTATGAAAAGGTAAAAGAAGCAACCTTTGATCTCATTATCTTGGAGAATGTCCATAAAATAAATGGGCCTTAATTTTAGGCTCCAAATAAGAAATCTGGCAAATATGACATTCCTTCTCAGAATATGGTGGCCAATGTACATATGTGATGTGAACAAATACTATTTTATATTGAAAGAACCCTGAAACTACGAGATAATTGGATGTAGAAGTAGCCCAGAAGTTGGATGAGCCCATCCTGAAAGTGAACATAGATGCTCCAATAATATTGAAGCTCTAAAGAACACGGTTGACAAGACTATAATAATTTAGAGTAAAAGTGGACTTTATATAGATATCATTTTAATTTTAAAAACATCAATTGCAAAATTATGTGGAAGAAATGTGTTGATGTAGCCTTAGAATAGCATCGAATTTTGATGCCAACATTGTGCTCGCTGGAGAGTATTGATTCCACGTTGTTATGTATATTTGCATTGCTATTAATTTGAAATCCATTGGTTCCATAGCAGCAACGTTGATAAGGTCAGCCAAATATGAAAATACTGTCATAATCAAATGTTTCCGGTATCTGGAGCGTTCACATTTGAGTTTTCAGGATTCCTCGGTATTCTCTCATCAACAAAAGTTTATTACTATTGCTGTTTGAGACTTGTTAATATAAATATATATGGGATTACCTCGTAATGATTGAGGGGTTTTTATTAATTTCTAATCTTATCCCTTATTTATTGGTATGTTTTAAGATTAAAATCTTGATTAATAACTGTTAAATACTGCATTTTGAATGGATTTTTCTAATTATTTTGGAGAGCGTATTTAGACACTGCTGAGTCGTCAACTATGAGTCAAGCAAAACCATCCACCCAATAAAGCAGAATGATAGCAAAACATAAAGATCATATTCCGTTTTGCTTTTAATATACCTACCGTGTAGATTATGTCGGGAGCCTCAAATATACTTACGATCATGCACTTGCTAGTGGGTATTAAGAATTATTATTTGACAGAGGCAGAGTTGATGGCAGCATCCACTCAGGAATGTGGGAATTGGAATTGCTTGTCTACTGCATTATTTATTTATTAATTAATTTAATGCACCCATCCCATCCACTAGCTCCCACTAGGCCCTAGGTATCGCCTTTTTATATATATATATATGTATATATATATATGTAGACACATTAGGTATGTTGTTAACTACGCGCATCTGGTTCGGGATCTCATTTCCAGTTTTCTTAGGTAAGTCTGCCATGGGCAACTGTGTGCAAGGAAGAGTGTGTCAGGAGAAGGATGAGGAGGAGCAATTTATCTGTATTATGAAAGTTGACGGAAAGATGTTAGAATACAAAGCTCCTCTATCTGTGAAAGATTTGTTGAGGGATTATGATGATGAGGAGTATGTTGTTGTGAATCCCGGCGAGTGTGAGGCGCTTCGGCTTCCTCCAGAAAAGGAGCTCCTTCCAGGTCATACGTACTGTCTCCTTCCAAAGGTCCAGATGGTTCGAGTTAAACTTGTGATTAAAAAGCAGAAACTTGCAGAATTGGTGGTGAAAGGGAATATGTACAACTGTACTCTTGAGGATTTAATACTGCAATCCAGATCTGCTAAATTTGACGACACTTCCTCTCCAAACTCCAACTCTTCTGCGTGGAGCCCTTCATTACACACCATTCCTGAACTCTCTACTGATTTTGGGTTAAATTAGTATCGACCACCACCATCTTATATGTATAGATCAATAACTTTAACTATACAGATATCACCGTTTTGCAGTCTTGAGGTTTTTTTTTTTTTCTTTTGTCCCAGTTACGTTCCTGAAAGGACAAAATGAATTGTTGCTTCTTGCATGGTTCCACTCACATTCCAAACAATCGTGTCTGCGCTTTTAAGTCAATTGTTTATAAATACACAACTAAGAGATTGCACATAATATATTGTTAGCAATCTATTGAGCACTAACAAATATTCCATGTATAGATAAAAAAATATCTCTATAATTATAATAGACAATATATTTGTTAGCAATCTATTTATTGTACATTTTTTTTTTGTGGCATAAGATTTATGGTTCTATATATTTCTATAATTATTAATAGTTATGCAATTTATTACTCTTCAATATATGTTTATAGAGTACTTTCTACCATTTACACCTCTAATTATTAGATAATATTTATTCTGGTTTATTTAATTATGCTAATTCTCAATATATATCTCTAAAATTGACTTTATTTTCCTTAAACTTTAAATACCACAACCATTATGAAGTAAGGACCAATAATTATGTTTTGCATGTTACACATGTTGTGAGAGATCATAGATTAAAAAATTAGTTTAGGACCAAAAGAATATAATCATCAATTTACTTTCGGCATGTTGTCAGTTTTCCAAGGTACTTTGTACATTACTCTTTAATCAGTTTTATATGTATAGGAAAGTTTGTTGTCACTACCGAGAGCACTTTCCAACATTCATATTAAAAAAAAAAAAATCATTCAATTTTGATTTATTTAACATATGCTTTTGAATCATTTGCGAATCCCTTACTACTAAATTAGAAACAATTATGTAAACATTATTCAAGTACTATTTTGTACATGTATTGTGTTGGGGATCAAATCGCACCTCGTCTTTGAGAGAAAAGAAACTACTACATGGGAGGCATATTTGACACATTAATTTGAGACAAAAAAACATTTTCGTCACTATGACCTTAACTAACTTTGACTTTGTATTTATTCTTAACTTTTCATGCCTCATCTTCATCCCAAACAAAAACCAAATAGATAAACTAAACAAGGCCATGAAATAGAAAATCCTGCCGAAGGAAATGTAATTGAGTCAAAGAATTGAATATAATGAAAAAAACTCAAACATAACATAGAATAGTACAAACACAACCTTAAACTTGGCTTATTTGGAGGGAAGAATTGTATGCAAACACAACACTGATATTTACAGTATTAGGTCTCCTGCTAAGGCTTGTTTTTTGTGCAAATATATCGATGGGCTATGTATACGATATGCATAAAACCACCACGAGAAAAAGTAGAATTAGAGATTGGATGTTTCTCACGTAAGCGGAGATGCGTGTCTTCGAAATTGAATACAAAGATTTTGATTTTTGAGTTGGTGAGGCTTCGCCTCTAATGCACATTAATTTTCATGGCTATTATGTACATTCGACATTATTAAACTTGAAGGAAGTATGAATTTGACCTGCAAAACAATGTCTGAATGGAGAGAATTTTGAGTGTTTTTCAAAAACTGGGTTCTCTGTGCGTTTGATGTATGGGGAGGATTTAAGAGTCTCTTTGATTTCTAAGGTGCAACCTCTTGGCTGTTATGCTTCCATTCATGCTGCACCCAATAGTGTTGTTATAGCTGCAACCATGCTCAACTGTTAATAGTGGACACAATACACATTCAATTGGAGGAATGCAACACTGATTTATATGTGTGGTTAAGGAGAAGTGAAAGGCTATACAACAATGTAAAATTGTAAGGGTTGTGGAAGACATTTTTGTTGGTGACTGATGTCATTAATTTATAGAGGCCTTTGATGTAAAGAGGAAAAACATTGAGAATGAAAATAGAAAAATCTTATGTAAAAAGGCCAAGTGCTAGAAATATTAACAATTTTCAATTATTTAGAAAAGCTTACAAGCTAGTTCAAGATACACATGTCAATGTTAAAAGTAATTTATTTTAGATATTAATGTTTCCAACGTCCAAGAATGCCCATGAGATTAGGAAAAGTATAAAATTTAAAAATGTATAAAACATCAGGAGAGCGAGGATACAAAGTTCATTTTGAAATTCTTACGCAATGGAGAATGAGACAACTAGCAAAGTAACAAAGACTACGAATCCTTCCAACTGTGTGTCCATATGGACCATGTCCATCAAAAACTCCAAGGAAGACCGTATCCTCCCAGGACCCAAAATTCTGGAACATCCAAAAAGAAAGAATGATGATTCAATAATTACTCAAGTTCTGTTACAAAACAAAATTCGTGGAAGAATAAGTGAATTTTCATTTGTTATGATCCCATCTTAAAGGACAAACTATTGTTTCAAAGGTTTTGTGCTTTACTTCAATTTCTTATTGGAATTGGTAATGCAAAAAGTTAAATTTAAGGATGGAATTATTTTATATGTATAGAATATTTTCCGAATCTTTCCATTCCACAAAGCCGAAATATTCAAATTATATTTGAAGAAAAGGATTACATGAAATGTCAATAATGCTAAAAAGTTCATGTGCCAAAGAATATGATGTGGAGAGAAAAATTTGGTGGTCGCATGCATGGGGGCTTCCTCAAATTTCCCAGGAGTTGCTACTGAGTGTATTATCCACAGGTTTATCTAGCACTGCAAAGGGAGGATTGTAACAGATCAACCCGACTTCTGCAGAAGGTTGGCAACAATTTTGGGTGCGAGCAATTCCCTACACACCACCTCTTTTTCTTAATTTCTATCCATACAATTTAAAGGAGACTTTTGGAACGAAAAAAATCCCATTATAAGGAAATGCCAGAAATTAAAGAGGAAATATGTGGCATGAAACATAATATTTGTGATTAAAAAAATCATTGCGCTGAGAACAAATCAAACTGACTCTATTTATTAGAATAACTTATGATTAATCAAGACGGATCGTGTGATTCTCTTGGATATAACAGGATCTCTGAATTCATGAGAATACAAGAACAAACATGCATATGAACATCATAGAAATGGCTAAAACAATCTAGTATGTGAATAGCTTTAGACGTATCACATATTACAATCCATTCAATACAAACAGGAAAGTTTGGCTGGAAGCTGTTGAATTCACTGATAAAGACGCAAAACAAAGAAAAGAAGAATCCAAACATTTCCAAATATTCACCTAAAATTATAAAGTTGGAAGTGAATAATCTTCTTAAAATTTATTAAAAACTAAACAAAAACCGCTTCAAAATATGGTTCACAAATGCAACTGTCATGGCCACAAAACAAAAAATATAAAATTTAGGAGATGTCTATGTGTAATATTTAATTATGTCAGAGTATGGCCCAAAATTGTAGCAACAAATTGCCTGCTATATCCACCAATTCCGGAGTACTAATTAAATCAAGTCTATGAAATTAATATCATAACTTTAGGGTGGAAGAAATATTTTCCATGTGGCATGTTTCTATTCATTATAAACAAAATTTGTTTTTAACTAATAGAAAATTCCATTACACCTTGAGAATAAAGGCTCCAACCAATATAATTAAAGTAAAAAGTTTTTATTTTAAAAATAAAATGAATTTAGACAATCAAACTTTAGTAAAAAATTCTAAATACAGGGGGCAACCTCTAATTCATAGATAAGAAAATAAGTATTTGTTTTGGTCAAGACAATATAATTGCCATCGACAAGATAATAAACAATAAATAAGGGCAATCGAGAGGTAAAAGTAAGGTTGGAAAGAAAATAGGATATGTAAATAATTTAGGGTTTCCTCGGCCTAGTGTCGTTGTTCTTTGGTGCAATTTGCCATTTCTGCTGCCCTTACAACTACCGAATATGTATTTGCCTTATCTTGGCTATGTATGAATAGAAGATAAAATGGGAACACTACCGTCTTAAGTGTCTAATCATATTTATTATATATACTTCATGCCTGTGTGCATAAACCCTATGATTCTTCTACAGTGTTATAACCAAAAATTTAGGGTGTGACTTTTTCTTGTTATTTTTTTGCCATGCATCTAATGTTATGTATCGAGATTAAAATATTTGTATTTATTTATTTTCTATTATTCCCTTTTCCCATATTTTGATAACATGTACTCCTAGGAATGTTTTTTTGTAGGGTCATAGGTTTGTGAATTTTATTGGTTGTAATGTGGATTTTGATCAACAAGAGGCCTTTTAGTGATAGGTAGTTGCTCTGTTTTTGGAATTATTTTCTTAAATCATATATTGTTTTTTCCGAAACTAATCCTAGAATTATTCTTCTTGTGTGGATATACGGATTTTATTTATCTTTGACTTGCTTGTGTTGAAGAGCTAATTCTTGCACTTAGAACTCTCATATAGAAATTCCCTTGCCATCTGGTTACAAGAATGAGATATGTTAGATAGAAAATATTTGCAGCTAGTCCACTTCTATTAAGTCCTTGCCCATACACTATTTGAAATCTCTTTCATGCTTTAGAGTCTCTCATATTTGAATGATTTGTAAATATATTCTAATTAGCCAACATCCACAACCTCTGGAAGCATCCTCTCTGCCTCTTTCCAAATGGGATATTTGGCATAGGGATTTTACGCTCAAGATCCAACATGGAAATGCCTAAATATTGTGGAAGAGGATTGTTTTTTGTTGTTGCTTCGGGTTAATTTAGTAACATCTCAAGTTGTCTTCTGAAAGCCTAGAAATAAGAAAAATAAAAAATGCCACAAGAAAATGATCATGTATGCGAAATTTGGAAGCATGTGAAATGTTTGAAAAAATGCCATCTCAAACTCTCTTCTAAAACCCCACAAAAAGAAAAAGAAAACGTCACAGGAAAGATATCATGTCTAAAAAATGTAGAAGCATGTGAACTGTTTGAAAAAATACCATCTCAAACTATCTTCTAAAAACCCTCCCAAAAAAAAAAAAAAATGCAACATGAAAGATATGTTTGCAAAATGTGGAAGCATGTGAAATTTTTGACAAAATTCCTTAAAACTATATAGTCTTTGTAATCTTGAAAGGACAAATTTTCCTAGCACACATACACAACACTTATTTCACTAAATACAGACTTATTCCATCCGAGATGCTAAAAATATAGCCAATATTGGAATCAATATTACTATTTTTGAATTTCAAAATGTTAAATATTGGAATTATCTACACTCCAAAATCGCACATATTGGATTCCAATATCGCATATATTGGAATCTAGAATCACATATATTGGAATCCAAAATCACATATATTGGAATCCAAAATCACATATATTGGAATTTACTGTACTCCAAAATCACATATATTGGAATCCAAAAATAAAAATATTGGAATTCGTTAATTCTCCTTCAAGTCTAATATATCGATCAAGAATTAAATTAATGAATATGTGAAAAACATTTAATGATTTTAGGGAATCCAACATTGATCTAAGAAATAATTCCTAATGGTTGTTAGCCCGTATAAAACATATACGGAGTTTTTTTATATCAAGCTAATTTGACATTAGGCTTAATGTTTGCTTTGGAATAATTCTCTTATCATTTTAAAGATGTATTTAAGATTAAACTATGCAAATTTGAATATTTAAAATGCCATTAGCCAAGCGTCTGCTAGGCTAATGACATTCATAAGATGTGAGACACTTCCAGATTCAATTACTATGGTGTGATTGAACCTAGGGGCAACTAGAGAATTACCGAAGATGTTATGAAGAAACTAACATAGGGTGACGATTCAATTTAGGAGAATGTAATTAACTGTAAAAACATTTTGGATATATTTTTATATTTAAATTTCAACATCAAATTAACTTCATTTATTATATGGTGTGATTGAACCTCAACGTAACAGAGAGAATTCTGAAGATGTTATGAATAAATTAACACATAGTGACGATCTAGTGCGGGAGAATGTAATTAATTGTAAAACCATTATAGATATATTTTCATATTAAAATTTAGATATAAAATTAAATGTAAGAAACATGGCATATAAAAATTCATATTCAAATATGGATATGAACTTCATTAAAATTAATCGTAAACCATCCCAAATATATTTTAGTATTTAAATATAGCTATGAAATAAATTGAAATTCCTTTACTAAAGGTATAATTATAGTAAAAAATTTGAAAAATAATTGTTGTAAATATCTCCCCCAGGTCGATATAGACAAACGGAGAATATAGAAATCAAAGAAGCTCAAATCCCACGACATTCAAGGTGTAGGAAAGTGGCGCACGAAATGGGTGTCAACACGAGAATGTATGTAAAGGCGCAGGAAAGTGGTGCACGAAATGAGTATCAACACGAGAATGTATGCGCAAGGCGCAGGAAAGTGGCGCACGAAATGAGTGTCAACACGAGAATGGATGCGCCCTTGGCGCACGGAAATGGCGCATGAAAATGAGTGTCAACACGAGAATGTATGCGCCAAGGTGCAGGAAATGGCGCATGACAATGAGTGTCAACACGAGAATGTATGTGCCAAGGTGCAAGAAAGTGGCGCATAGAAATGGATGTCGACAATGAAAAGGTTGCGCCCTTGGCGCACGGAAATGGCGCATGACACAGAGTGTCAACAGGGAAAAAGTTGCACCTTGGCGCATGTAAGAGGATGTCGACACACACACGGATGCGCCTATGGCGCACCTTCAGGAGGCGCAACATTTTGAGCACTGACAGGAAGCAGACCCTGGCGCAAATATTCAAATGGCCATAACTTTTGACTGGGAGCTCAGATTCATGCAAGGTTGGGATTTTTGGAAAGCTTATGAGGTCCTCTATCCAACTACGACTGGATATCTTTAATTGGGTGAGAAAAATTCTTAAAAATGTGAAATATAGTTTGCCACTTTCTGGGTTCGCTAGGGTTCTCACCTACCACCATAATGAGATAATTAAATGCAGTCTGGAGGTGGTTGGGGTAGATTTCGATTTTCTCTCTTCTCCCTCTCTCATTCTTCCTATAAATTGTAAGGAGGGGCTTCTTTCTGGTGGTGGTTCATCTTTTCAGCTCTGCCCTCCCTTCTTTTTCTTCTCCAGGGTTGAAAAAATGGAGTTCGAACCTCCTCCCCTGCTCTGTAATGGCGTTTTTGCCTTTTACTATTGAAATGATGTTCTCAGTGCAAACTCTGAGTAACAAAAAAATGTGTTTTGTGATGCATCCTGTCCATCCTTGCTCATTTTTTTACTTGTTTTCTTCTTGCCTCTCTTCATCATTGCAGGTATTTGCGCATGTTCTACTATTCATTACAGTGTCTGGAGCTGTGTTCATGGAGTTTTGGGACATTTTCTATGTGAAATCTATCCTTGGGTTTGTGATGCGTCTGTCCATCCTTCCCATTGCTCACCTCTCCTTGTTCCATGGCAGTTTTGATAGATGTTCAACATTCTCCTTCTCTGGTGTATCACCGTTTTAGTGTAGGCTTTTGCTGTTTTTCCCTTTTCTCTCTCTCTGTCTCCTTGGCATGGTTAGATTAGGTTTAGATTAGCTTGCTCTAACTGGAATAGCTTGTGGCAGGTAGTTTAGGAGTAGGAACCAGCCTTCTCTGGAGATTCCTCTCTCATTTTACAAGTCCCACACTTGTAGAGAGGTTTCAATGTTGTGCAATCACACTGGATGCTTCGAATGATCAACCTAGAAGCCTGATCTGCATCCAGGGGTGCTGTGATTTTGCAACAGTTTTGGCATGCCGGTGGGACCTTAGAGGTCTTCCACTTCATCTTTTGTAGGTTGGTGTGTTCCTGTGAAGATTTCAGCCTTTGGAGGCACTTGCAAACACATCTGGCGACTCCATCTGATCAGCAACCCATTTCTGAAGTTACAGACCCATTTTCCATCCATTTCCATTTTCATCCTTCTTTCCATCCCTTTCATTCTTTCCATTCCATGAAGTTGTGTAATCATGACTTCATTTCCATCATGGAACTCACATTTACAACAACAACAATATATCACACCTCCAACATGTTTTTAAATCCTCCAAATCAGCATTTTGAACAAATTCAAAATCAGCATGCATACCCATATGAGCAAAGAATGCCAAAATCAGTTTGGCTATGGAGCTTTCCAAGAGCAAGAGTATGCAGAAAAAATCGATGCAAGATGCTGGTCTGTTGGAGAAAATCTAAAAGATGGAGGTAAAATGGTGCAGCAGCAACAACTCAAATGAGAGCTTTGGAATTGTTCGGGACTCCTTGTCCATGGGGAGGCCCTTTTCCAAGACACTTCAGCCCTCAGGAGAAGCTGGACTTCATGATGAAGATGCTGCCCCAACTTGCACAATGGACAACAGAGATAGAGGCCTATACACTTGTTGTTGAACAACCTTGTCAATGGGTAAGTTCTACACCATCATCTGGCTTTTCTCTTCCCATTACTCAAGTAGCACCATCTCATTTGGAATTGCAAATTCTAAATTCTCCATCTGTTGTCCCAAGTGTTGAATCCATTTCTCCACCTCTCAGTCTCCCACCACACCTCAATTCTTCTTTCCTTTTTCCTTCCAAACAGTCATCCCCTCCACAAGAGCTAAAAGAAATACCCCCTCCTCCAAAGAAACAAGAGTTTCTACCACCACAAAAAATTGCCAAATCAATTGAGTTACAACCCATCCCTCCTCTTGCATTCCCAATTCCATGTGGGGAAGAAGAAATTGCAAAAATCAGTCATCAAGGCCAGCAAGAGGAAGAGCCAAGAAGAAAAGAAATGACAGACAACTTGAGGGTTTGGGCTGCCAAATTTGGGATGACAAAGATCCCCTTGATGGTTAAGCCTTCAGAAGAGATGGGAGTTGGAGAACAAATGGTGGTCAGGACTGATTTTGTTGCAGCAGAAGAAAAAGATCTTGCAGTCCCAACTTGTCCTCTAGAGCAGCAGATTGAAGAGTTTGACTTGGCAAACTTCATGCTGGAGGAAGAGTTCAATCAAGAGCAAGATTGTCTTCAAACATTGGAGGAAGGAGAAGCTGCTCCAAATCCAAAAGAAGAGGAGCACATCCCTAGTTGTGGAGGAGAAAAGTGCAGATCCAAGGGCTTTGAGCACAAAGCAGGCTACAGGAGAACCTTCAGTTCTTCTTTCTACTTCACCTCTCTCAAGTTCTAGTACTGAAGAGGAGTTTGATCTCTCAAACTCAATGTTGGAGGGAGAAAGAAACCATGGTGGTCAAGTTGCAGATCAAGAGAACACCATGGGAGAGATTGAACATTTGCAGCAGGACAACCATGAGGCAGTTTATCTGTCAGATTTGGAGGACTGTTTTGATGGAGAAGAGCCGGTTGAGTTTCCACCATTCTCTCTTTCATCATCCACATTCCAAACACAAGAGTCTGCTGTCATGAAGGAGAACATTCATTTGCAGCAGCCTGCATCCTATAGCAGCTCTTTGGAACCAAGATTGGAAGATTTTAACCCTTCATGTTCTTCATTGGACGAAGAGAAAGGACAGAGGAATTTCACCATTTCTTCCACACCATCCATTCAAGGTCTACAAGAAGACTCCATTTTTGGAGTTGAAAATCAGAGCTATGGGCATATCAAACGGATCAGACCTTGCCCAATCAGGTATTTGGCTTCATTGAGCCAAAGGAGAAGTCACAACTACCAGTCATGCTTGCTTCTGAGCATGAGGATGAGCTACAAAGTACCGAGGATCAGCTGTCATACCTCTTCAATCCAAATGCAGAGCAACTAAAAGAGGTATTGAATTTGCCTTCAGCAGATACCTTGATGATTTGGGTAGAAGACCAGCTTCTTGTTGATTTTCCACTCATCCTAACAGCCATGATCAGTGCCAAATCAATTGCATGGCTGCCACTTTTGAGAAAGGGAAGCTATTTCTCACAACCAATTGCAGGGTTTGTTTAGCTTGCCTTTGCTCCAGTTAGAGTAAAGTAGGTAGGTTTGCTTTCAGCAGAAGAAGTGCTTATGCACACTCTGCATGTTCCATTTGGAGCATGTATGATTTTCAGTTTTGTACATATTTTTTGGTGTTGCTGGGTTTGCTCTTGCACAGTTCATTTCAGTGGCATTTTGGTGAGAACAACTCTAAGTTCAATGGGTTTCAAGTGGCTCAGAAGGGATTTTTCAAAGTTCAGATCAGTTTTCAGGCTTGCTTATGACTCCATGCCCAATGGATTGCTAAAAGGCCACTGATCTTCTACCTAGCAGGCAGGTGACCCCGTTGAGTCGCCAAATTGTTGTAAATATCTCCCCCGGTCGATATAGACAAACAGGAGAATATAGAAATCAAAGAAGCTCAAATCCCTGACATTCAAAAGGCGCAGGAAAGTGGTGCAGTAAATGGGTGTCAACACGAGAAAATGTATGCGCCAAGGCGCAGGAAAGTGGCATACGAAATGAGTGTCAACACGAGAATGTATGTGCCAAGGCGCAGGAAAGTGGCGCATGTACGAAATGAGTGTCAACACGAGAATGGATGCGCCCTTGGCGCACGGAAATGGCACATGAAAATGAGTGTCGACATGAGAATGTATGCACCAAGGCGCAGGAAATGGTGCATGACAATGAGTGTCGACACGAGAATGTATGCGCCAAGGCGCAGGAAAGTGGCACACAGAAATGGATGTCGACAAAAAAGTGTTGCGCCTTGGCGCACGGAAATGGTGGCATGACACATGGAGTGTCAACAGGGAAAAATTTACACCTTGGCACATGTAAGAGGATGTCGACACACACACGGATGTGCCTATGGCGCACCTTCAGGAGGCGCAACATTTTGAGCACTGACAGGAAGCAGACCTTGGCGCAGATATTCAAATGGCCATAATTTTGACCGGGAGCTCGATTCATGCAAGGTTGGGCTTTTTGGAAAGCTTACGAGGTCCTCTCGTCCAACTACGACTAGATATCTTTAATTGGGTGAGAAAAATTCTTAAAAATGTGAAATACAGTTCGCCACTTTTGGGTTCGCTGCTAGGGTTCTCACCTACCACCATAATGAGATAATTAAATGCATCTGAGGTGGTTGGGGTAGATTTGATTTTCTCTCTTCTCCCTCTCTCATTCTTCCTATAAATTGTAAGGAGGGGCTTCTTTTCTGGAGGAGAAAATTGAAAGGTGGTTCATCTTTTCAGCTCTGCCCTCCCTTCTTTTTCTTCTCCAGGGTTGAAAAAATGGAGTTCGAACCTCCTCCCCTGCTCTGTAATGGTGTTTTTGCCTTTTACTATTGAAATGATGTTCTGTGCAAACTTCTGGAGCAACAAAAATGTGTTTTGTGATGCATCTGTCCATCCTTGCTCATTTTTTTGCTTGTTTTCTTCTTGCCTCTCTTCATTGCAGGTATTTGCGCATGTTCTAATGTTCATTACAGGTCTGGAGCTGTGTTCATGGAGTTTTGGGACATTTTCTATGTGAAATCTATCCTTGGGTTTGTGATGCATCTGTCCATCCTTCCCATTGCTCACCTCTCCTTGTTCCATGGTAGTTTTGATAGATGTTCAACATTCTCCTTCTCTGGTGTATCACCGTTTTAGTGTAGGCTTTTGTTGTTTTTCCCTTTTCTCTCTCTCTCTCTGTCTCCTTGGCATGGTTAGATTAGGTTTAGATTAGCTTGCCTGCACTGGAATAGCTTGTGGCAGGTAGTTTAGGAGTAGGAACCAGCCTTCTCTGGAGATTCCTCTCTCATTTTACAAGTCCCACACTTGTAGAGAGGTTTCAATGTTGTGCAATCACACTGGATGCTAGAATGATCAACCTAGAAGCCTGATCTGCATCCAGGGGTGCTGTGATTTTGCAACAACAGTTTTGGCATGCCGGTGGGACCTTAGAGGTCTTCCACTTCATCTTTTGTAGGTTGGTGTGTTCCTGTGAAGATTTCAGCCTTTGGAGGCACTTGCAAACACATCTGGCGACTCCATCTGATCAATAACCCATTTCTGGAGTTGCAGACCCATTTTCCATCCATTTCCATTTTCATCCTTCTTTCCATCCCTTTCATTCTTTCCATTCCATGAAGTTGTGCAATCATGACTTCATTTCCATCATGGAACTCACATTTACAACAACAGCAATATATCACACCTCCAACATGTTTTTTAAATCCTCCAAATCAGCATTTTGAACAAATTCAAAATCAGCATGCATACCCATATGAGCAGCAATGCCAAAATCAGTTTGGCTATGGAGCTTTCCAAGAGCAAGAGTATGCATACAATGAAGACAATCAGATGCAAGATGCTGGTCTGTTGGAGAAAATCCAAAAGATGGAGGTAAAGATGGTGCAGTCCAGAGCAACAACTCAAATGAGAGCTTTCAGAATTGGTTGCAGGACTCCTTGTCCATGGGGAGGCCCTTTTCCAAGACACTTCAGCCCTCAAGAGAAGCTGGACTTCATGATGAAGATGCTGCCCCAACTTGCACAATGGACAACAGAGATAGAGGCCTATACACTTGTTGTTGAACAACCTTGTCAATGGGTAAGTTCTACACCATCATCTGGCTTTTCTCTTCCCATTACTCAAGCAGCACCATCTCATTTGGAATTGCAAATTCTAAATTCTCCATCTGTTGTCCCAAGTGTTGAATCCATTTCTCCACCTCTAGTCTTCCACCACACCTCAATTCTTCTTTCCTTTTTCCTTCCAAACAGTCATCCCCTCCACAAGAGCTAAAAGAAATACCCCTCCTCCAAAGAAACAAGAGTTTCTACCACCACCACCATGAAAAATTGCCAAATCAATTGAGTTACAACCCATCCCTCCTCTTGCATTCCCAATTCCATGTGGGGAAGAAGAAATTGCAAAAATCAGTCATCAAGGCCAGCAAGAGGAAGAGCCAAGAAGAAAAGAAATGACAGACAACTTGAGGGTTTGGGCTGCCAAATTTGGGATGACAAAGATCCCTTGATGGTTAAGCTTTTGAAGAGATGGGAGTTGGAGAACAAATGGTGGTCGGGACTGATTTTGTTCACAGTAGAAGAAAAAAGATCTTGCAGTCCCAACTTGTCCTCTAGAGCAGCAGATTGAAGAGTTTGACTTGACAAACTTCATGCTGGAGGAAGAGTTCAATCAAGAGCAAGATTGTCTTCAAACATGGAGGAAGGAGAAGCTGCTCCAAATCAAAAGAAGAGGAGCACATCTAGTTGTGGAGGAGAAAAGTGCAGATCCAAGGGCTTTGAGCACAAATAAGCACAGGAGAACCTTCAGCTTCTTCTTTCTACTTCACCTCTCTCAAGTTCTAGTAATGAAGAGGAGTTTGATCTCTCAAACTCAATGTTGGAGGGAGAAAGAAACCATGGTGGTCAAGTTGCAGATCAAGAGAACACCATGGGAGAGATTGAACATTTGCAGCAGGACAGCCATGAGGCAGTTTATTTGTCAGATTTGGAGGACTGTTTTGATGGAGAAGAGCCGGTTGAGTTTCCACCATTCTCTCTTTCATCATCCACATTCCAAACACAAGAGTCTGTTGTCATGAAGGAGAACATTCATTTGCAGCAGCCTGCATCCTATAGCAGCTCTTTGGAACCAAGATTGGAAGATTTTAACCTTTCATGTTCTTCATTGGACGAAGAGAAAGGACAGAGGAATTTCACCATTTCTTCCACACCATCCATTCAAGGTCTACAAGAAGACTCCATTTTTGGAGTTGAAAATCAGAGCTATGGGCATATCAAACGGATCATACCTTGCCCAATCAGGTATTTGGCTTCATTGGAGCCAAAGGAGAAGTCACAACCAGTCATGCTTGCTTCTGAGCATGAGGATGAGCTACAAAGTACCAAGGATCAGCTGTCATACCTCTTCAATCCAAATGCAGAGCAACTAAAAGAGGTATTGAATTTGCCTTCAGCTGATACCTTGATGATTTGGGTAGAAGACCAGCTTCTTGTTGATTTTCCACTCATCCTAACAGCCATGATCGCTGCCAAATCAATTGCATGGCTGCCACTTTTGAGAAAGGGAAGCTATTTCTCACAACCAATTGCAGGGTTTGTTTAGCTTGCCTTTGCTCCAGTTAGAGTAAAGTAGGTAGGTTTGCTTTCAGTAGAAGAAGTGCTTATGCACACTCTGCATGTTCCATTTGGAGCATGTATGATTTTCAGTTTTGTACATATTTTTGGTGTTGCTTTGGTTTGCTCTCACGCACAGTTCATTTCAGTGGCATTTTGGTGAGAACAACTCTAAGTTCAATGGGTTTCAAGTGGCTCAGAAGGGATTTTTCAAAGTTTAGATCAGTTTTCAGGCTTGCTTATGACTCCATGCCCAATGGATTGCTAAAAGGCCACCGATCTTCTACCTAGTAGGCAGTGACCCCGTTGAGTCGCCAAATTGTTGTAAATATTCCCCGGGTCGATATAGACAAACATGAGAATATAGAAATCAAAGAAGCTCAAATCCCCGATTCAAGGCCAGAAAAGGCGGGAAAGTGGTGCATGTAAATGGGTGTCAACACGAGAATGTATGCGCCAAGGC
The DNA here is from genome assembly GCA_018340775.1 of Taxus wallichiana var. yunnanensis. Classification (NCBI taxonomy): domain Eukaryota; kingdom Viridiplantae; phylum Streptophyta; class Pinopsida; order Cupressales; family Taxaceae; genus Taxus; species Taxus wallichiana. Next base: position 568,735,616 of record CM031235.1, read on the forward strand.
CAGGAAATGGCGCAGAAAGTGGTGCACGTAAATGAGTGTCAACACGAGAATGTATGACACTAAAAGGCGCGCAGGAAAGTGGCGCACGAAATGAGTGTCAACACGAAATGGATGCGCCTTGGCGCACGGAAATGGCATATGAAAATGAGTGTCAACATGAGAATGTATGCACCAAGGCGCAGGAAATGGTGCATGACAATGAGTGTCAACACGAGAAATGTATGCGCCAAGGCGCAGGAAAAGGGCACGAAATGGATGTCGACAATGAAAAGGTTGCGCCTTGGCGCGAAATGGTGCATGACACAGAGTGTCAACAGGAAAAATTTACACCTTGGCACATGTAAGAGGATGTCGACACACACACGGATGCGCCTATGGCGCACCTTCAGGAGGTGCAACATTTTGAGCACTGACAGGAAGCTGCACTGTCCCCGGCGCAGATATTCAAATGGCCATAAATTTTGACTGGGAGCTCGGATTCATGCAAGGTTGGGCTTTTGGAAAGCTTACGAGGTCCTCTGTCCAACTACAACTAGATATCTTTAATTGGGTGAGAAAAAATTCTTAAAAATGTGAAATACAGTTCGCCACTTTCTGGGTTCGCTAGGGTTCTCACCTACCACCATAATGAGATAATTAAATGCAGTCTGGAGGTGGTTGGGGTAGATTTTGATTTTCTCTCTTCTCCCTCTCTCATTCTTCCTATAAATTGTAAGGAGGGGCTTCTTTCTGGTGGTGGTTCATCTTTTCAGCTCTGCCCTCCCTTCTTTTTCTTCTCCAGGGTTGAAAAAATGGAGTTCGAACCTCCTCCCCTGCTCTGTAATGGTGTTTTTGCCTTTTACTATTGAAATGATGTTCTGTGCAAACTTCTGGAGCAACAAAAAAATGTGTTTTGTGATGCATCTGTCCATCCTTGCTCATTTTTTTGCTTGTTTTCTTCTTGCCTCTCATTCATTGGTGTATTTTGCATGTTCTAATGTTCATTACATGTGTCCTGAGCCGTGTTCATGGAGTTTTGGGACATTTTCTATGTGAAATCTATCCTTGGGTTTGTGATGCGTCTGTCCATCCTTCCCATTGCTCACCTCTCCTTGTTCCATGGTAGTTTTGATAGATGTTCAACATTCTCCTTCTCTGGTGTATCACCGTTTTAGTGTAGGCTTTTGTTGTTTTTCCCTTTTTCTCTCTCTCTCTCTGTCTCCTTGGCATGGTTAGATTAGGTTTAGATTAGCTTGCCTGCACTGGAATAGCTTGCAAGGTGTAGTTTAGGAGTAGGAACCAGCCTTCTCTGGAGATTCCTCTCTCATTTTACAAGTCCCACACTTGAGAGAGGTTTCAATGTTGTGCAATCCCACCGGATGCTTGAATGATCAACCTAGAAGCCTGATCTGCATCCAGGGGTGCTGTGATTTTGCACTAACAACAGTTTTGGCATGCCCAGTGGGACCTTAGAGGTCTTCCACTTCATCTTTTGTAGGTTGGTGTGTTCCTGTGAAGATTTCAGCCTTTGGAGGCACTTGCAAACACATCTGGTGACTCCATCTGATCAGCAACCCATTTAAAGTTGTAGACCCATTTTCCATCCATTTCCATTTTCATCCTTCTTTCCATCTCTTTCATTCTTTTCCATTCCATGAAGTTGTGCAATCATGACTTCATTTCCATCATGGAACTCACATTTACAACAACAGCAATATATCACACCTCCAACATGTTTTTTAAATCCTCCAAATCAGCATTTTGAACAAATTCAAAATCAGCATGCATACCCATATGAGCAGCAATGCCAAAATCAGTTTGGCTATGGAGCTTTCCAAGAGCAAGAGTATGCAGACAATCAGATGCAAGATGCTGGTCTGTTGGAGAAAATCCAAAAGATGGAGGTAAAGATGGTGCAGTCCAGAGCAACAGCTCAAATGAGAGCTTTGCAGAATTGGTCATAGACTCCTTGTCCATGGGAGGCCCTTTTCCAAGACACTTCAGCCCTCGGGAGAAGTTGGACTTCATGATGAAGATGCTGCCCCAACTTGCACAATGGACAACAGAGATAGAGGCCTATACACTTGTTTGAGCCAACAACCTTGTCAATGGGTAAGTTCTACACCATCATCGGCTTTTCTCTTCCCATTACTCAAGCAGCACCATCTCATTTGGAATTGTAAATTTTAAATTCTCCATCCGTTGTCCCAAGTGTTGAATCCATTTCTCCACCTCTCGCCTCCCACCACACCTCAATTCTTCTTTCCTTTTTCCTTCCAAACAGTCATCCCCTCCACAAGAGCTAAAAGAAATACCCCCTCCTCCAAAGAAACAAGAGTTTCTACCACCACAAAAATTTCCAAATCAATTGAGTTACAACCCATCCCTCCTCTTGCATTCCCAATTCCATGTGGGGAAGAAGAAATTGCAAAAATCAGTCATCAAGGCCTCGCAAGAGGAAGAGCCAAGAAGAAAAAAAATGACAAACAACTTGAGGGTTTGGGCTGCCAAATTTGGGATGACAAAGATCCCCTTGATGGTTAAGCCTTGAAGAGATGGGAGTTGAGAGAACAAATGGTGGTGTGGACTGATTTTGTTGCAAGAAGAAGAAAAAGATCTTGCAGTCCCAACTTGTCCTCTAGAGCAAAGCAGATTGAAGAGTTTGACTTGGCAAACTTCATGCTGGAGGAAGAGTTCAATCAAGAGCAAGATTGTCTTCAAACATTGGAGGAAGGAGAAGATGCTCCAAATCGAAAAGAAGAGGAGCACATCCCAGCTGTGGAGGAGAAAAGTGCAGATCCAAGGGCTTTGAGCACAAAACAGGCTACAGGAGAACCTTCAGTTCTTCTTTCTACTTCACCTCTCTCAAGTTCTAGTACTGAAGAGGAGTTTGATCTCTCAAACTCAATGTTGGAGGGAGAAAGAAACCATGGTGGTCAAGTTGCAGATCAAGAGAACACCATGGGAGAGATTGAACATTTGAAGCAGGACATCCATGAGGCAGTTTATTTGTCAGATTTGGAGGATTGTTTTGATGGAGAAGAGCCAGTTGAGTTTCCACCATTCTCTCTTTCATCATCCACATTCCAAACACAAGAGTCTGCTGTCATGAAGGAGAACATTCATTTGCAGCACTCGCATCTATAAAGCAGCTCTTTGGAACCAGGATTGGAAGATTTTAACCCTTCATGTTCTTCATTGGACGAAGAGAAAGGACAGAGGAATTTCACCATTTCTTCCACACCATCCATTCAAGGTCTACAAGAAGACTCCATTTTTGGAGTTGAAAATCAGAGCTATGGGCATATCAAACGGATCAGACCTTGCCCAATCAGGTATTTGGCTTCATTCGAGCCAAAGGAGAAGTCACAACCAGTCATGCTTGCTTCTGAGCATGAGGATGAGCTACAAAGTACCGAGGATCAGCTGTCATACCTCTTCAATCCAAATGCAGAGCAACTAAAAGAGGTATTGAATTTGCCTTCAGCAGATACCTTGATGATTTGGGTAGAAGACTAGCTTCTTGTTGATTTTCCACTCATCCTAACAGCCATGATCAGTGCCAAATCAATTGCATGGCTGCCACTTTTGAGAAAGGGAAGCTATTTCTCACAACCAATCGTAGGTTTGTTTAGCTTGCCTTTGCTCCGCTTAGAGTAAAGTAGGTTGGTTTGCTTTCGCAAAGAAGTGCTTATGCACACTCGCATGTTCCATTTGGAGCATGTATGATTTTCAGTTTTGTACATATTTTTTGGTGTTGTTGGGTTTGCTCTTGCACAGTTCATTTCAGTAGCATTTTGGTGAGAACAACTCTAAGTTCAATGGGTTTCAAGTGGCTCAGAAGGGATTTTTCAAAGTTCAAATCAGTTTTCAGGCTTGCTTATGACTCCATGCCCAATGGATTGCTAAAAGGCCACTGATCTTCTACCTAGTAGGCAGGTGACCCCGTTGAGTCGCCAAATTGTTGTAAATATCTCCCCCCGGGTCGATATAGACAAACAGGAGAATATAGAAATCAAAGAAGCTCAAATCCCTGACATTCAAGGCGCAGGAAAGTGGTGCACAGAAATGGGTGTCAACACGAGAATGTATGCGCCAAGGCGCAGGAAAGTGGCATAGGAAATGAGTGTCAACACGAGAATGTATGTGCAAGGCGCAGAAAGTGGCACATAGAAATGAGTGTCAACACGAGAATGGATGCACCCTTGGTGCACGGAAATGACACATGACAATGAGTGTCAACACGAGAATGTATGCACCAAGGCGCAGGAAATGGTGCATGACAATGAGTGTCAACACGAGAATGTATGCGCCAAGGCGCAGGAAAGTGGCACACAGAAATGGATGTCGACAATGAAAAGGTTGCGCCTTGGCGCACGGAAATGGCGCATGACACAGAGTGTTAACAGGGAAAAATTTACACCTTGGCACATGTAAGAGGATGTCGACACACACACGGATGCGCCTATGGCGCACCTTCAGGAGGTGCAACATTTTGAGCACTGACAGGAAGCAGACCCTGGCGCAGATATTCAAATGGCCATAAATTTTGACTGGGAGCTCAGATTCATGCAAGGTTGGGATTTTGGAAAACTTACGAGGTCCTATGTCCAACTACAACTAGATATATTTAATTGGGTGAGAAAAAATTCTTTAAAATGTGAAATACAGTTCGCCACTTTCTGGGTTCGCTAGGGTTCTCACCTACCACCATAATGAGATAATTAAATGTAGTCTGGAGGTGGTTGGGGTAGATTTTGATTCCTCTCTTCTCCCTCTCTCATTCTTCCTATAAATTGTAAGGAGGGGCTTCTTTCTGGTGGTGGTTCATCTTTTCAGCTCGCCTCCCTTCTTTTTCTTCTCCGTGGTTGAAAAATGGAGTTCGAACCTCCTCCCCGCTCTCCGTAATGGTGTTTTTGCCTTTTACTATTGAAATGATGTTTTGTGCAAACTTCTGGAGCAACAAAAAATGTGTTTTGTGATGCATCTGTCCATCCTTGCTCATTTTTTTGCTTGTTTTCTTCTTGCCTCTCTTCATTGCAGGTATTTGCGCATGTTCTAATGTTCATTACAGGTCTGGAGCTGTGTTCATGGAGTTTTGGGACATTTTCTATGTGAAATCTATCCTTGGGTTTGTGATGCATCTGTCCATCCTTCCCATTGCTCACCTCTCCTTGTTCCATGGCAGTTTTGATAGATGTTCAACATTCTCCTTCTCTGGTGTATCACCATTTTAGTGTAGGATTTTGTTGTTTTTCCCTTTTCTCTCTCTCTCTGTCTCCTTGGCATGGTTAGATTAGGTTTAGATTAGCTTTCCTGCACTGGAATAGCTTGTGGCAGGTAGTTTAGGAGTAGGAACCAGCCTTCTCTGGAGATTCCTCTCTCATTTTACAAGTCCCACACTTGTAGAGAGGTTTCAATGTTGTGCAATCGCATTGGATGCTTGAATGATCAACCTAGAAGCCCGATCTCGCATCCAGGGTGCTATGATTTTGCTACAACAATAATTTAAATTTATAATATAACACTATTCCCAAAGATGGGCTTCCAAATTAAAAATACAAAATCATAGTAAAACTCCAATAAAATAGCTTCCTATAATTTGATTTTGTGATATAATATAATCCCGAACATCTTCGACGTCCTTCAATGGTTGCAACAAAGGCCACAACACATCTAACAATTATTTGTCTTCTGACTTAGAATCTATGTTAAATGTTTCAGTAATTATGTAGTTCACAACATCATTGAACTTATTTTTCTCTAAAGAGTCATCTACAAGCACTATATTTTTACAATGGTACGATGCATTAAACAACCACCAAATGGAGTTAAGATTCTTGAGATATAATTTGGGATTCTCATAACCTTCATAATCGAGTGTTTTGTCTCGACGCAATCTTCTTGTGTAAATATGAACTCGAAGCTTGCAACCTCCAAGCCAATGTTTTGAAGGAATGAAGGCATCATGTCATTAACATTTGAATTTCTCGCCGATGTCCATAGTGCTATTTTGAAATGTTTTTACACCATTGCAAGAACTATTTCACATTAGGTTTGAGAAAATAATTTTTTTGAGCTCAATGCCGCCAAACGTTTTTAACTGTTTAAATGTTGAATCACCTTGTGGAGGGTGTGTGCCAAAACATCGTTTATATCAAATATGATCAGTTTCATGTTGCATGTGTCTCGTATCTACAAATGAAAAAAATTAAATGGTTGAGGGTGGTGAATCAATTGAAAAATAAAAACAAGTCCCTTTTGATATTTTTATATCAAAAATCAAATGGTTGTAGGTGGTGAAGAAGGTAAAAATCTAAGGGTGTTCCTCATTTCTTATTGTTACACTAGAAATATTTTTTTGTGCAAAATTTATTTGAATAGAATGTAGTTATTTCATTGCATTGGAAAGTGGTATACATTATCTATCATCGAAGCAAAAACTAGTATTTAAGCATGCTCAAAATTAATTTAGGAATACATATTTGATTAATAAGAACTGCTCAAATATTTGTTACAATAAAGTTTCTCTATTAATTCACATTCACAACTTATACACTCACACTCTGAACTTATAATTAGGGAAAATATAAATACTCCCAACTTATATTCGAACAATCTCAGCATATATAATAGTTAAGCAGAACCATCATAAAAACATATGAATGTATTATATTTATAATGTTAAGCTGTATCATCATAACAACACTTTAAAAAGATAAATTTTTACTTAAAAATTACTCGCTCCAAATATTTGATGCCCTCTACCATATTTAATCCCTTAGAGACTATTAGTGATAAGTGTTATTGTTCTAACACTTAGCAATGAATAGTGCCATAATGTTGTATCTGCATGTTAAATACTATTTTTTGTTGTTGTGTTATTTATTCCGCACTTTTATTTGAGATCTGTAATATTTTCTGCATATTAGTTTCTACTGTTGCGATTCTGTAAGGGATTATTCTGCATATTTTATCTCTTATTTCCTAACAATTGGTATCAGAGCCTGGTTTTGGTTTTCTAAAGTGTTGAATCGCAGGGAAAGTTTTATCTTGAGTGGGAGCTATGGCAGATGATGGAAGATCTAGGGTTGATAAATTCATTGGGCAGAATTTTAGTCTTTGGAAGATGCAGATGGAAGATTACCTTTATCAGAAGGATCTTTATACTCCATTGTCTGAGAAGGTGAACAAACCCTCGAGTATGAAAAATGTGGAATGGGATTTGTTAGATCGGAAGGCACTTGGAATGATCCGCCGTGTCTTGCATCTTCGGTATTATTTAATGTTTCAAAGGAAAAGACTATAAAATATCTAATGGATGCATTAGGGAAGTTGTATGAAAAATCCTCTACCTCTAACAAGATATTTTTAATGAAAAATTTGTTTAATATGAAGATGTCTGAGAATAGTTCAAGAAAGTAGATCATTTAAATGATTTCAATATAGTTGTGAATATGCTAGCTTCGGTTACAATAGAATTTGATGAAGAAGTTAGGGCTTTATTAATTCTATGCTCTTTACCTAAAAGTTGGAATAGCCTGGTAATGGCGGTAAGCAACTCGGTTCTAGCTAACTCAAAGTTGAAGTTTGAGGATGTTGTAGGGGTGATTCTAAGCGAGGAAATGCGAAGAAAAACCTCTAGGGAATCTTCTACTTCAGGGAATGCTTTGACAAAGTGGAAACTAGAGGATGACAGAAGAATAGAGGAAACCGTGGAAAATCGAAAGATCGGGCAAGGTCAAAATCCAAGAGAAATATTGTATGTTGGAACCGTGGAAAGTATGGGCATGTAAAGAAGGACTGTTGGGAGCTTCGAGACAAGAAGAAACAACAGAAGAAAACAAGGAGGCAAATGTGGCATCGGGTAATGTATGTTAGGATGCTTTGATTCTTTCTTTGCATAATATTACTGAATCTTGGGTTTTAGATTCAGGGCTTCTTTCCATGCTACTCCACATAGGCATTATTTTGTTGATTATCTTCAAAGGGATTTTGGGCATGTTTTTCTTAGTGATGATGAGCCTTGCAAAGATAGTTGGAAAAGGTTCTATTCAGGTTAAGATACAGAATGGGAATACATGGTTATTGAAGGATGTCAGACATGTGCCTACATTAAGGAGAAATTTGATATCAGCGGGGCAATTAGGAAGTGATGGTTGTACTGTGATATTTACAGCTGACTCTTGGAAGGTTACCAAGGGTGCTCTTGTGGTGGCAAGAGGTAATAAGGTTGGAACCTTGTATTTATCCACTGATATTACTAATGATTGTAATCTTGTGGCTTCAGATGTAGATACAACATTATGGCACTATAGGCTTGGTGATATGAGCCATAAGGGCATGGATATCATAAAGAAGAATTTTCCTGGATATACGTAAAACAGTTTGGTTTTCTGTGAGAACCGCATATATGGGAAAGAGAAGAGAGTAAGGTTTCTCAAGGTTGGACCTACAAAGAAAGAGAGTAAGTTAGAGTTGGTACATTCTGATGTGTGGGGGCGACTCAGGTATCATCTCTTGGGGGTTCAAGTTATTATGTTACTTTTATTGATGATGCAATAAGGAAAGTTTGGGTTTATTGTATTAGAAACAAATCTGATGTATTTGATACTTTTGTTAAATGGAAAGCCTTGGTAGAGAATGAAACAGGTCTTAAGTTAAAATGTCTCAGGTCAGATAATGGAGGGGAGTATTGTAGCAATGAATTTGATGATTATTGTTCTAAGAATGGAATCCATAGGCAAAAGATGGTTCCAGGAACCCCACAACAAAATGGGGTGTTAGAAAGGATGAACATAACAATAATGGAACGTGTTAGGAGCATGAGGATACATGCAGGACTGTCTCTTTATTTTTGGGTAAGCGGTGAGCACAACTGTGTACTTAATAAACAGAGGACCCTCAAGTGCCTTGGATGGAGGCATACCTGAGGAGACTTGGTACAATAAGAAAGTTGATCACTTATTTCTTAGAGTCTTTGGATGTGAGGTGTTTGTTCATATTGACAAGGATGATAGAACCAACCTAGAGGATAAATAAGAAAAATGCACTTTTATTGGTTATGGTGGTGATGACTTTGGATTTAAATGTTGGAGTATTAAGGACAAGAAAATCATTTGGTCTAGGAATGTGGTCTTTAATGAGAAAGTCATGTATAAGCAACGATTCACGGAAAACAGGAAGAATCCCAGAAAGAATATGTAGTGGTAGAGGATCTTTCGGATGGGATAGTGACACATGAATCAGTTCAGAACCTACTCAACAGAACCCCAAACTCCTTCGGTGAGGGGATCTTCTAGGGTAAGAAAAGAACTTAAATGTTTTCTCCTTCTCTTTATTATTTATTACTCACCGATAGTGGAGAGCCGTAGAGCTTTGATGAAGCAATGCAGGTAGATGCCACTAAGAAGTGGGAGCAAGCCATAGATGAGGAGCATAAGTCTCTCATGGAGAACCGGACTTTGGATTTGGTGAAGCTACCTAGGAAGGCAAAAGAGCATTACGTAACAAGTGGGTGTACAGAGTTAAAGATGAAGAAGGAGTAAAGAAAAGATACAAGGCCCGGTTGGTGGTCAAGGGGTTTGCACGGAAACAAGGTATAGATTTTGATGAGATCTTTTCTCCGTAGTAAAAATGACTTCTATAGAACTGTTCTTAGAATAGTGGCAGAAAAATACTTGCACTTAGAACAATTATATGTAAAGACCGCATTTCTCCATGGTGATTTGGAGGAGGAGCTATATATGCAACAGCCGAGAAGGATATGAAGTCAAAGGTAAAGAGGATATGGTGTGAAACCGAAGAAGATCTTGTATGGCTCGAAACAAGCTCCATTTCAATGGTATAAGAAGTTTGATAGCTTCATGATGGAGCAAGGTTATATCATATGTCATTCGACCATTGCGTGTACAAAAAGAAAGTTGAGGATGGAAGTTATATTATCCTATGTTTGTATGTTGATGACATGTTGGTTTACAGGTAAGAACATGCAGAAATAAAAGTACTCAAGAAACAACTAAGTGAATCCTTTAATATGAAGGATTTGGGGTTGCTGACAAATCCTTGGTATGAGGATAACTCGGGATAGGAAGGAATGGAAGTTGCCTTTATCTCAGAAGAGTACATTAAGAAGGTATTGGATAGGTTTAACATGCAGATGCTAAACCAGTTGAGACTCCTTTGGCATGACATTTTAAGTTATCAAAGGAGTAGTGTCCCAAGACAGAGCAGAAAGAAACCATATGTCCAAGGTACCTTACTCATCGGCGCCATTGGCGAGTTTTATGTATGTTATGGTATGCACTAGGCCTGATATTGCCCATGTAGTAGAGCTATTAGTATATTTATGAGTGATCCAGGTAAAGAGCATTGACAAGCAAAGAAAGTGGATCCTTCGATATTTGAGAGGGACCATGGGGACATTTTTATGCTACGATGGATCGACACCACTTTACGTGGTTATGTAGATTCGACATGGTTGGAGATGTAGAAAGTAGGAGGAGCACAATAGGTTATATTTACACTGTAGGTGGGACAACAAAGAAGTGGATTTCACGACTACGTAAGCCGGTGGCTTTGTCAACCACAGAGGCTTTGAGTATGTTGCTGCCACAGAGGCAAGCAAAGAGATGATTTGGTTACAATAATTGGTTAAGGAGTTGGGGCATAAGCAAGAGGAATGTAAGTTGCATAGTGATAGTCAAAGTGCTATACACCTAGCTAAGAACTCGATTTCCACTCTAGGACAAAGCATATACAGTTGAGATATCACTTCATCAGGACAACTTTGGAGGAAGATAAGTTGAAGTTGGAGAAGATTCATACCAGTCAGAATCCTGCAGACATGATGACCAAGGTGGTCACAAGGGATAAACTAAATCTATGTTCAGCTTTGGTTGGCCTTTGCAGATGACAGTGAAGGGTTGAGAAGCTTGCTCAGTGGAAATCAGTCTCCAAGTGGGAGATTGTTATGTTTGTGGAGCCTATTTTCATGTTAGAGTGTGGTACACCTTCTATGTGTTACACTCGGGTATTTTTACAGTGGTCCCGCTCATCGGTGAGCGGGTCAGGGGGGTTCGGGGGTGAAGCCCCCGAAGCAAATTTTCATGGGTGGTTTATTAACCCATGGGTAATGGGTAACTGTTATGGGCTATTTTTGGGCCCATGGTTTTTCAATACCCATTGTTTTGATACCCACGGTTTTTTGCCCATGGTTTTGATACCACGTTTTTGCCCATGGTTTTGATACCCACAGTTTTGTATCAAACTGCTTAAGCAATTGTCTATTTATATGGTCTTATGCATATGATATAGAGACAAGAAAATGCATTGCATATGTGCTTTGAATTTGGGTGTGAATTCTGTAGAGTTTGTTGAGCATAGCTCCAAATGGATCTGGGTATTGTATTGAGAGAGTGGAGGCTTGTAATAAAATCTGAGCAAGTGATTCTTAGTGGATGTAGCCCAAATTGGGTGAACCACATTAAATACTATCTTTTTGTCTTGTGTTATTTATTCTGCACTTTTATTTGAGATCTGTAATATTTTTTGTATATTAGTTTCTCACTGCGATTCTCGTAAGGGATTATTCCGCATATTTTATATCTTATTTCCTAACAATAAGTCTTTGTACAAATCAATCATCAACCACATATCTTTTGAACAATTTTATCCTCTACTTTTCATCCCAACCATTAAATTTGTTGGAGGGTTTCCCTTTTCACCTAATGTAATACACATTGTGTCTTTAGAACTGTAGGGAACATCGTTTCTACTCCAAACCTTTTCTAGATCTTTTATTTTAATTCCATCGACTATATTGCAATGTTCTTTTCCCCAGGTGAGTACTAGATTCAATTTAGTTGATAATTTTTTTATCGAAGGCCTTTGTTATATTTTCAACATCAACAAAAGTGATTTTGTTTGACCAGAATCCCATTTCAATTTTGTTGATAATAACTTTATAAACTCTTTCAGGCCACCTCACAGGTTGATAATATCCTTGATGAACTTGAATGACATCTCCCTAGAGGATAATTGGTTTTATCTTACAACAAGCCCTCCAAATTTAAAATAAGCAAGTGATTCTTGTGGCTAACTACAGGGAAGTAAATAATTTTTAAAATCGGTCTCATATCAATTCTAACCAATGAAAATAATCAATATTTTAGCTTTTAGCTACTACTTACCGATGGGTCTTGTGTGCAGGATTGCATCTTCTTTACCTACAGTTGGATATTTTGATGCAAGATCAATTTCAAAAAAACATTAATTTATTCGTAATATAGCTATTCTTATGGATAATGAAAGCATATTTGAAAAAACATAGTGATCTATGTGGTAATATGGTAAATTCAATATCAACACTTTAGGAGGCTACCACTTACCAATTGAGCTTCCATCTTGGCTTGCATCGACCTTACCCACAACTGGTTTTTTTGATGCAAGATGTATTGCAAACAACATTAATCAATTCATAATCGATTTCATGCTATGGAAAATGAAAGCATAATTGAAAAACATACTACTCTCCATGGTAATATGGTAAGTACAAAATAAATTGTTCTATGTCTTCGAATGAATTTTAATGGTCGTTAGGGTTTGTTTATATTCATTTAACCACCCATTGGTGGAATTTTGTTTTGAGATATTGATGTGGATTAACGACCGCTAGGCTATGCCATCATTGGATAGACTAAGCATCGATACTAATGTCTGTATCATTATATCAATACTAATGATTTATGTAGACAACCAAAACCTGATAACTACAAACTATGTAACATTGGATGCCACGATGAAATTTTGAAATAGGTTATTTGGTAATTCCTTCCTTGAAAATGGTTCCGCTTCTAGAATTAGTTGATATCGTTTTCTAGAACTTTGTAAGCCTCATAAATGGTTTTGTTTAAAAATACGCATGACTAACATACATGGTTCTAACTGCATATTCATGTTGGTTAACACCATGCACTCCACTATTACTTTCTCCGGTTATTGGTTGTTTGCATAAACCATTAATTGTTTTATAAATTTTTGGGGCTTAGTAGTGGTTTTTATTTATAAATGCACATGACTAACATACCAGGATTTGATTACATATTCTTGCATGATGTGGCTGAGTTCTCCTCATCTTTCATCAGATTTGGTGTACATAGTGTATTGCCAAAAATTAAAAAACAATGGTAATTGAAAACAAATCTCACTAACCATATTTATAAAATGATTGAAGGTCAATCACCATGTTGAGTTGGTTGTGTAATATCAAGTTGAGAAGTTTGTACATAAACTCCTATTTTTCTTTTGTTGTCTGCGTAAATATGAAATGTCTAAGTAGATTTTTTGGTTGAAACACATTTAACATAATGACATGTTCAAGTTGTATTCTAGTACGAACCTTTCTTCATATGAGAATAGTAATGTTTCAAAAACATTTCCTGACTATATGTCTCAACCATAAAAACAAAAGATAGATTGGATTCAAATAATGCATGCAGTGCGACACTTCCCCCATAAAGTACTAATAATAGAGAATTATGGGAACAACATCGAGTACACATCTCAACCCAGAACTCATATGATTGCTCACAAGGAAAAGTATGTTTGTTTCCTTTTAGAACAATTTCACTTACAATTATCAATTACTCGCGGCGCTTTTCCATCCAATCCCTAGCAACTTCTTCTCTTTCATCATTGTTATCATCTCGGTTGTGCATTTTAGTTGTTGTATACATAAGACACAAACTTTTACACTTACCACTACTATCATAGAGTCTCGTAACATCCATCAAGAATCGATGAACTCCAATGTATTTAACCTCTTCCATGTATTTTTTTTACCGTTTCTCTCAACATTTTTGAATATTCAATTGGTATGAGAACAATAATAATACAATCTAGCACACTGGTTTCAATAACCGTTAGCAACTCCATTATTAATTGAGAAGAAATATCGCTAGACGTATTACACAAATCAGCGATAACACATTCTGCATTAAAAGGATTGGTGGCAGAAATAACTGATAGAGTTGATGAAAGCTTGAATGGGTATGCAAATTTACAAGTAAAATCTTGTGTCCTCCATCTTTGTGGGTATATTTTCTTCCTTTGACATCTCATAGCTATCTAATATTGTGTGAGCCTCGCCGGGAAGAACTTCTTTGGCCACCTAGTCCTTTTTTTATTCACTTTTTTCCCCCTATTTGGGAATCATATTTTCTCTTTCCTTTTCTCTCTTCACTGAATAATAAAAACAACTAGAGGTAGTGTGATTCATGCAATTAAAAATTTTCAATTACATTAGATTCATTGTAGGATGTTAATAGATTATTATCTGGATGTTTTTCTTTAAAATATTGTAGAATTTTTGCTCTCATTTTTTTGTCTCCTTTTATTCTCTGGAATTAATAATCAAATGTATTTGCTATTATGCCTTCCTGAAAAAGGTTAGTTAACAAAAAATCCCACATACTTTATCTTCTAGTATTAATAGTTCTTAATCGTTCATTCCTCTAACAACGCGAATTTGAATGAACTGGTTGTGAATCTTTCCAATGAATTTGGCTGAAAGTTATCCTGATTATCTTTAATATGTGAACAAGAAAGGCCACCCAATCTAAAAAACCAAAATATTTTTGTCCATTTAGTCCATATATCATCTGGTAACAATAAAAATCCATTTTTCGTATATATTTTCAGTTTTGTCCACTTTGAAAATCAAAAGGCATTGATTCAAAGTTTTACATTCAAAGGAAAATCATATGTTTTATATTTTTATATAAGGAAAGTAAATGTTAATAAAAATGCAATTAAATTAAAATACATTACCTTCCACTCTTCTGTTTTGGTTTTTTTCAATCTCGGGACGTTGAGGACATCCTAGCGATTTCCAAACCAATCTAGCTTTGTACAAAAAATCAATAAACTTGGTGTCTATCCAAGTTTTTTTCACTTCATTTTGTTATTTGAAAATATTAGTAATGGATTCATTAGTTTCATTTACAGAAAGAATGCGAGCCCTTCAAAACCAAAGCCTCTTATGTAAATAATTGTAAGTATCTGAGCCCAAAATATTTTTTGTGCACATATTGTATGTTGGCTGTAGTCTCTATTTACCTATTATTTCACCAATCAACCCCAAGTGTGTTGACACGTAATCTAGACTAGTTTGGAATCTCACCCAAGGTGTGCACATGCACGCTGAGCCCCTCCTTTATGTGAGCTTTGTGAGAATGTTCTTCCTTAATAAGGGGGTGTTGCACAAACAGAGAATGACACACCCATTCTTGACAACTAGATGTAAGCACTAACTCCTAATCTAATGCACTAGAACATAGGATAACATGATCATATTACAATGGAAGTAGAGCTAAATCATGAAAAACCAAGTAATACACCCATGAACATAAAAAGGAAATGTACAGATCAAGATCCATCACATAAGTGCTTCAAAATCACTTCATTATATTCATTAGCCAAAGTACAGTAGCCAAGATTACATCAAAAGAGTTCCATGTATGAAGATATTTATAGTAGCAGAGCTTCGACACATTACAAAGCTCGCCATCACACATTACATATATTTACTATCTTCCTCTCTTTCTTTCATACTCGCTCTCACACATCTCTCCTAGAACCATACCTATGAGGAACTCTCCAGGAATCTCCTCTTTACCGCTCATCATTACATGAGAACGCCTGAAGGAATATTTCATGATTTCCCTACCACTACCCAAGAACATGCCAAATGTCATCATGCATTTCCCCTAATCGAGTGTCCTTAGCATACATGTGTCAGCTAATCCATAAAAACTTGGCTCCTTATCCTTTCATGATAACCATATTGATGCCCTGGAATATCCTTTCCTTAAGCTACAAATCTCCATAGCTTATCCATATCTATATCTGGTCACTTTTTCATTCGTTCCCTAAATGCGTCCTTTCCTGCTATCCAAAACTCACTAAGTCCCGAATCCATCCTGCCTGGGCACGAGCCTTTGCGCATCTCCAAGAACTACTTCCATGCATGCCTTTGCACCCTACTTCTATGCGCCACCAAGTATCACACCCTATGTACTTAGTTAATTTAGGGGTCCAAAATCATCCGTCAAGTATATAAAATTCAACATCATCCTTTTCTAGGTATTTCAAATCTTGGATCTCCAAAACGTTATTCATAGATCGCAAGAAGGGAAGAATTGCATCCCTCTCTATAGGAATACCATTTATCGACATGGAGTGAACAAGAAGGTCAACATTATCATCATCTATAGGATGATATTGATACTCTAGAGGTGCTACATGGCACCTTGAAACATCAATTGAAAATACTTCACCATTGAACAAAAAGTAATCAAATTGCTGAATAGTTAAAGGTTTTGTTTTCATGAATATAGTGGTTGTTCTCTTCAACAATGCAACTGATTTAGTATTCTTTTTCAACCCCTGTAACTTTGATCTAGATGGATCGATCTCCAATTTAGCCAAATATTTTCACCTCAACATAGTAAACAACTTGACATGTTTAGGAGGTCAAAGAGAACCTTTTTATTCAAAAACTGACAAACGAAAGAGGTTTTATCAACTCTATACAATTTTCTAAATACGTAAGCATGTCACTATGAATGTCTTCGAATTTGAATAACCAATTTTGGCATTATCTACTAACAACCCAAAATACCAACCATATATTGAATAGAGACATTGTAATTTCTCTTTCGAGGCATTCATTTCCGTTTCTTGAATAAAGAAACATCCAACTCCATATATAGAATAAGACACTTATTATTTTCATATTCAATGTGTTCAACCTAAACACGCAGTGTACTGGAATCAACAACTACCGAGGATATAACCATACCAACTTCCTCATGTTTGTCATCTATAAAAAAACAACCATGTGTCGGTGTAGTAGTCATCAAGGTTATGGATTTCAACAAAGAATTCCTCATCTCTTTTCTTCTAGCACTTAGCGCCTTTAATGAATGGAATTGTCTAGAATGGAGTGCAAACAATGGAAGACATTTTAACTGTAATTGGATTAGAATATATTAATAATTACTTCACATATGGAGTCATTTTTTTTCTTCACATTGTATGATAATGAATGTAATTATTAGCTTTGCGATCACCAATATTTGTAGTACATTACTTTTTATCATTGGAGGGTAGTTAACGTAATGGTTAGCAACTACTAGGCTTCAATGGACATGATATCTAACCTTTCGGTAGTTCTTGTAATTCATATTTTTGGATCACATCATTAATAATAGAAACTATGCAAAATTGTTCTTGACAATTAACACGCAACATATTTTGGAAGGATTATCTCGTTGTTTGACAACCATCCACATTACATAGATAACATGAAAGGAACGTTTGAAAATATAGATGTTATCGAGAGGTAGGATTTAAGTCCACATATAAGTGGACAATTTTTAACTTTACTTGTTGGTAATTTACACCAATTGAATGGACTAACGTAAAGGCCATTAAGATTTAATTTTTGTATTTTGAGAAGAGTGTGTGAGAAAAAAATCACAATAACGGGTTCAAAAGTCTCTAAGCAGTATTTGTTAAACATAAAAATGTTTAGTTGTCCCATAACACATATTGAAAGGAAAAATTTAGTGGCCACTATGACCTAATGAGTTTTATTCGAAATTGAACATTGGAGTATGTCATAATTCACATCCATTTGTATCAAAGAAATTAATTTGTGACCACATACCTCCATTACTAATTGAAAGGAATGACATAAAGACTGCTAGGATTTTCACTTTCTTGATTTAAAAAGAGAAATAAAATAGAAAATCATTGTCTAGCATAGCAGCCACAAGGTTCCCACCATTAACTCTCATGGTTGTAAACACTATCTCTACAGTTTTGAATCGATATTGTTTTTAATGATTATAAGTGTATCATAATGGCTTGACAATTCTTGACGGAGCCAAGTTTTCCACTACATACCCTTGGGACGGATGAAGCCTAATATTATTCTCATAAAATATATTATTTATGTCATATAATTCGGTTAAGTTCTTATATTATAAAATGCTTGGATACCTCCAAGCTGCATTATTAATTGTAAGGAATGACATAGTGGCAACTAGGCTCAACAATTTCTTAATTTAAAAAAGGACCTCTAAGCTTCATTACTAGTTGAAAAGAATAACGTAGCAGCCATTAGGATCAACATTTTATTAATTTGAAAATAACTATATATTAAAAAACAATGGTCTAGCTTAGTGACCACTAGGCTCCTATCATTACCGTTTGTCATTGTAATCACTATTTGTTGATCTTTGGACCGATACTATTTTTCATTGATAGTAATTGTATCGTATTGGCTAGAATTCACATGGCGGACCCAATTGTTGCACTACATTCCATCGAGAGGGATCAAGACTTATTTATTTTTCCTAAGATATATATTTGTAAATTATAATCCATATTTATTTGTATCAAATAAAAATCCTAGCGACTGGTAGGCTCAACAATTTATTAATTTCAAGATAGCTATTAAATAACAAATCATGGTCTAGCTTAGTGACCGCTAGGATCCTATCTTTTCCTCTTTTCGTAGTAATCACTATCTGTACAAATTTAGGTTGATTGTAATTGTCAATGATTATAATTGTATCAAATTAGCCACATGTTACGTGGTGGATCCAATTGTTGCACTACTTTCCATCAAGAGGGATCAAGACTTTCCCTTTGTATCAAAGAAAATGCTTAGTGACCACTAAGCTCCATTACTAGTTGAAAAGAATAACGTAGTGGCCACTAGGCTCAACATTTTCTTAATTTGAAAATAGCTATATAATAACAAATAATGGTCTAGCTTAGCGGCCACTAGGCTCCTATCATTACCGTTTGTCATTATAATCACTATTTGTTTAGATTTGGACCTGATATTTTTTCATTGATAGTAATTGTATCATATTGGCTGGAATTCACATGGCGGACCCAATTGCTGCACTACATTCCATCAAGAGGGATCAAGACTTATTTATTTTTCATAAGATATATATTTGTAAATTATAATCCATATTTTTTCATATCAAATAAAAATCCTAGTGACTGGTAGGATCAATAATTTATTAATTTCAAGATAGCTATTAAATAACAAATCATGGTCTAGCTTAGCGACGCGCTAGGATCCTATCTTTTCCTCTTTTCATAGTAATCACTATCTATATAACTTTAGGTTGATTGTAATTTTCAATGATTATAATTGTATCAAATTAGCCACATGTTACCTGGTGGATCCAATTGTTGCACTACTTTCCATCGAGAGGGATCAAGACTTTCTCTTCGTATCAAAGAAAATGCTTAATGACCTCTAAGCTCCATTACTAGTTGAAAAGAATAACGTAATGACCACTAGGATCAACATTTTCTTAATTTGAAAATAGCTATATAATAACAAACAATGGTCTAGCTTAGCGGCCACTAGGCTCCTATCATTACCACTTGTCATTGTAATCACTATTTGTTCAACTTTGGACCGATATTTTTTTCATTGATAGTAATTGTATCGTATTGGTTGGAATTCACATGGTGGACCTAATTACTACACTACATTCCATCAAGAGGGATCAAGACTTATTTATTTATCCTAAGATATATATTTGTAAATTATAATCCATATTTGTTTGTATTAAAGAAAAAACCTAGTGACTGGTAGGCTCAACAATTTCTTAATTTCAAGATTGCTATTGAATAACAAATCATAGTCTAGCTTAGCAACCACTAGGATCCTATCTTTTCCTCTCGCCGTAGTAATCACTATCTCGTATAGATTTAGGTCAATTGTAACTATTAATGATTATAATTGTATCAAGTTAGCCACACATTACATAGTGGATCTAATTGCTACACTACTTTCCGTCGAGAGGGATGAAGAATTTCTCTTCGTATAAAATAAAATGCTTAGTGACCACTAAGTTGCATTACTAGTTGAAAATAATAACATAGTGGCAGCTAGGCTCAACATTTTCTTAATTTGAAAATAGCTATATAATAACAAATAATGGTCTAGCTTAGCGCCCACTAGGATCCTATCATTACCACTTGTCATTGTAATCACTATCTCTGCTTTTGCTTTGGTGATACTTTTTTCATTGATAGTAATTATATCCTATTGGCTAGACTTCACATGGTGGACCCAACTACTGCACTACATTCTATCGAGATGGATCAATACTTATTTATTTCGTCTAAGATATATCTTTTAAATTATAATCCAAATTCATTCTTATCAAAGAAAAGCATAGTGACCCTAGGCTCAACAATATATTAATTTCAAAATAGCTATTGAATAAAAATCATGGTCTATCCTAGCATTGCCGCCGTTGGAATCCTATCATTACCTCTTATCGTAGTTAACCATTATCTTTACATCTTTAGACCGATTATAATTTTCAATGATTATAATTGTATCAAATTGGCTGCATGTTACCTGGTGGAGCCAATTCTTGCACTACTTTCCATCGAGAGGGATCAAGACTTTTGTTTTGTATTAAATGAAATTCTTAGTGACTACTAAGCTCCATTACTGTTGAAAGGAATAACCTAATGGATTTTAGGCTCAACAGTTTCTAAATTTGAGAATAGCTATATAATAACAAACAATAGTCTAGCTTAGTATCTCATAGGTTCTTATCACTACCACTTGTCATTGTAATAGATATATGTTATTCTTTGGAGCGATAGTGTTTTTCATTGATTGTAATTGTATTGTATTAGGTGTAATTTACATGGTAGATCCAATTGCTGCACTACATTCCATAAAGAGGGTTCAAGACACATTTATCTCTTATAAGATATATCTTTGTAAATTAGAATCCATATTCGTTTGTATCAAAGAAAAATCCTAGTGACCGCTAAGCTCCATTACTAATTGAAAGGAATGACATAGCAGACACTACACTTAACACTTTAATGATTTAAAAATAGCGATAAAATAAAAAATCATGATATAGCTTAAACATTTGTTAGGCTCATACCAATACCTCTTTTGATTGTAAACACTATCTTTACAACTTTGGATCGCTACTAAATTTCATTGATTATAATCGTATCATCTTATTGGACTAGCCTTGTTGTAACTGGTGACACACTAGATACCTCTCGAGTAAGTGATCTTTTTGTAGTTTTTATAAGATATATCATTGTAACATATAATTCACATCGGTTCTTATCAAAGAAAATTCTTAGCGACTGCTAAGCTACTTTATTTATTGAAATAAATGACATAGGGGCCGCTAGGCTCAATAGTTACTTAATTTGGAAATAGCGATAGAATTAAAAACCATGATTTAGCTTATCTTCGCTAGGCTCATACCAATACCTATTTTCATTGTAAAACTATCTTTACTGACTTTGAAGTGCTACTTCTTGTTTTTCGTTGTTTAAGTGCAAAAACACCTTATGAGATTTCAGAAATTTCATGCCACGTGTCGTCATTTTACTGGGTCCTATTTATATTATAATATCATGGTTTCATATAGGTTCAAAATATTTTATACTTGTATCTTTATAATTTTTTTGGTAATAAATGTGTTAATTATAATGTTTTCTAACTATCGAGTTCAAACTTGCCACATGGCACAAAGTAATTGGAGAATACTATTTCATTAGTGCACTTCTAACATTGTCTAGGTCGATTTTGATAAAAATAAAAATAAATGTGCTTATACTTTTATACAATTTATTTCTTCTGTTTTATTATAATATTATATGTTTTATTACGTTTTTACTATTTTAAGCTATAGCCAATAACAAAAGGTATTGTTTTCAATATTATTTATTTTTTCAATATCTCGCACCTTTTCTTAATGAGTGGTAAATTCAAATTTTGAATTATGAATTCCCCCACACTTGAGAGTATTTGAAATTTGAATATACTCTCAAATTCCCCCGCTCTTTCGCTTAATGTTTGGGGAAGTCTAATTTTTAAATGTTCATATCATGCACTTTTTATATTTTCAAAATTTCTAACGTGGAATGTGCTGAAAAAATATTAAATACCCCAGAGAACTAGTTTTTAGGGTTTTTGTTTTTTCAGTCTTGTAGAAAAGCAACTCATGAAATCATAGAACAATACAAGAAATTCGTAGATTGCAGGGATGAGTGCAAGAATCCCGGCCATTTTGGCAAGGAACAATCATGTAGTAATTATAATCTCATTTGTAGAGCAAGCATGCAAAGGACGCACATAAAGAGGCAAAAAAAGGCGCATAGAAACTAGGGAAGGAAAATGGGTTGCGAGATAAAATAGTATACATAGTTTGATGTAGCAAATGAAGGTTTGAATGACATCACCAAACACTAAATAATCTCAAATCTAAATATGGTATTTATAAAAAATGTATATTATACTAAATGTTCACCTTTTTTATTACGGGCTTGTTCATTCATTTTGTCTTCGACTAGTTCCTATATTTTCCATGTCATTCCACCCTTGCTTTATCCTACAAAAATGAGCTCGCAGCCCATCTTTGCTTACCGGTTCCTTTTGATTGTTTTGTCAAACCACCTTGTTCTTCAAGAAAAGAAGGATTCTGTTGTGCCCTAACCTAGGAAAATTTAATCCATTTTTAGCTCTAGTTTTTATTTCATTTGAGCACTTTCAAGTATCCACTGTTTTATGTCCCCCTCTAGATTATTTTTTTCCCGATAATGATGGCCTGTCGCATAATCACTAGTTTTTAAAATTGTAATGGTTTGCGATACTCAAAGTATTGTTTAGGTATTCGATTACGAATACCTTTTCTTCCTTTTATTATGATGATAGAAACAACCCGAGGTAATTATTTCATTATACCTTACTTATATGGTTGCCGTGTTGAATTTGTGAGAAGATATTCGAGGTTAACAAAATGCTTTAAAACTATAAAATCATATCAAGTTTTCAATTGTGTGATAAATTTTTGTGCAATGGAAGGTAAACATATTATATATATGCGTAAATTTTATAATATAAATATTTTAATTGCTATGTATTTAAATTTATATTTTAAGCCATGAAAAAAATCAAAAAGATTTGTAATCACGCATTTGACGATATAATTATTTTAAACATTATTATTAATATGCCACATATTATTGGCGAAAGATAGAGTGTTGTCATATATATTAATTCATGATTCTACATGTATTTCTATGTATTCAAATGGAAACTCCATATTTATTTGTTATCTTTTATACCTTTTCAATTTGATTTCTCCTATCCAAATACAATCAATCAAGAAAATGTTATGTAGCTTAGCGACCACTAGGCTATAATTTCCTTTTGAAGAAAACTGCTTGAATCTTAGTGATAATAAAAATCTATGTATAATTGTATAACACATAGAAGGATTATGTTCGGTGCTTAGTGGTCGCTAGTATAATACTTTCAATTTCAGAATTTGAAGTAAGTTTTTTTGAGGTTATAGGTTGCTAAGCTATGCTTACAAATAATATTTGGAGCTTAGCGGCCTCTAGGTAATGCGATCAAATAATATTTCGAGTCATGTGGTCGTTATGATTTATTAAAAATATTAAGATATTACGATCTTATCGGCCAATTTGATTTGGAAGAATATTATTTGGAGCTTAGCGTTCACTAGGTTATTTTTCAACATATTAGTTGTCGCTAGTATTTTAAAAAAAGAAATCTATTGCGATCTTAGTGGCCACCAAGGAAAAACACAATACCATATTTGTAGCTTAACAATCGCTAGGCGATTATAAATATTTTCAAAATTTCATGCATGGTTGGCTTCTAGCTTCCTATAACTGTTCCTTGGCATCATGGAACTCATTTTTCATCTCCTTTTCATCATTTTCTGATCCAAAGTCTGCAATACATTCCTCATGCATTGGGAAATACATCTATTCTTCTTGGTAGATGTAAAACATCTCTTCCTCCTTTCTTCTTGCACATTCACTTGTGTGCTTGGTGGCTTCTCTTGTACCAATCTTCTCATCTTTCAAGGTCTTCCTCTTGAAATTATCTAAAAGGTTTCCTATACCTATATGAACCCATTTAAAGACAACATTAGAAATAAAAACAAGAGACCACAAGGTCCCCATGAATTCCTCTTCCATAGACATTCTTATCTTTTCAAGTGCTCTTCTTGGCACTTCACCTTCTCTTTTCACTTCTTTCTTCTTCTTATTCTCCACAATGAGAACCTTCTTTATCACCTCTTCATCTTCACATGGTGATTCACTTTTCTTCATCTCTCTCTTCATGGAAATCATCTCTTTCCTTCTTTTCTTCATAAGTAGCTTCACTAGCCACTTTATTCTCTTCCTCATCCTCCATCCAACTCCTTGGATTGGTAATTTTACCATGGTTTCTATCATCATCTCTAATTCTTCAACCCTCTCTCTAATCTTCTTGATTTCTTCCACCTCTCTTTGGTGTTTCTCTTCTCTCTACTTTCTCTTTCTCTCTTTCTCTCTAGAGATTTCTTTCATCACTCTCCACACGGTCTCTATATCCATTATCTCTTTTCTTGAGTCTCTTTCACCTCAAGCTACTGGATCAAACAACTTAGTCTTCTTTCACTTGAGCTTCACTAGCTCTTATTAGCCCTTATTGGATTGGTTATCCTTCCTCACAAACCTGCAATCTCTCAGTATAACGTGCAGTCATTAGTCCCATTAGCAATAACATATATCAAATATCCTTTCAATCATAACCCACATGTGCATATCCATCAAAAATAAGAAAAATATAAAGGTATTAGATACTTTGATAGAAAAAATGGTGTTCCATCTTAGCTCGAGATATCTCATCATAATCATACTATGTTCATACTCATTCCTTAGACTCCATAGAACTTCATAATGCATGTTCAAGATTTATTCTTAATTTGATCCTTCTCTCTAGCAGGTAAGGTTAGGTCCCTAAATACAATTATAATCAAGTTCATCTGTCTTGTCACCTATACCGGAAGATTTTTTTAATGAATCTTATACCAATATGATAAGAAAGTCACTATAGATAACACCATGGACAACTTGTTTTAGTCTTAGTTATGTATCATCCTTTCAATGTAAGAACATAGATGATTCAAAAACATTTTCAAGTGTATTCAACCTTAAAACCTCATTATTTGAATCTTTGAAAACTTCTATGATTTTTCACCTACAACTTAGCTATATTCATAAGAATATTATGTTCACACGATAT
Source organism: Taxus wallichiana var. yunnanensis (assembly GCA_018340775.1). Taxonomy (NCBI): domain Eukaryota; kingdom Viridiplantae; phylum Streptophyta; class Pinopsida; order Cupressales; family Taxaceae; genus Taxus; species Taxus wallichiana. The sequence continues at coordinate 568,760,787 of CM031235.1, forward strand.
TTTTCCTTTCCTCCAAATGATCTTAGTAATCAAGAAGCATTACATCCCGCTTTTAAAGAGATAGTCTCATTACTAGAGATAGGGTTTTTATGTTCTCTTCTCAAATTATTGGAGCACCATTCATTATGTATACCCAAATCACCTATTCAATCCCTGCATATCAGAACTAAGTCATGATGTTATGACAATCATTAACTTGTCTATGCTTTGTATGAGTTGTATCTTGAAGAAGTGAGAGAGAGATTTCATTACCATATCAATGCCAAATACATCCAATACCTCCTTATAACGCCTATTCCACATATATCTAATTAAGGATCATCAATTGGAATCATGCAACATAGTTTTACATCAATACATCCATCATTAGCTTCAACCAAGAACTTTTGTAAACCATCAAATCCCAAAACATTTATGTAACAAGTTCTCTCCTATATCTCTGCCTATCCTTATTCAAGTTCATTCAATTCAAAATAAGAGATAGTAATATTGTTTCACCCTTGAGAAGATGATGAATCCAAAATATTATATCTCTATAGGAATAATTATTTATGTCTCAACAGAATTCATAGCTAGTTCATTAAACATGTTCATGAAGACTATTCGTTTTAGGATAGTTGATACTTCATATGGTTATAGACTTTTAGTCTTCACTCTTGAGCTCTAGATTTTCATAGGAAATTAGTCTTATATGATTTATTATTAGTTTCTTAAACTTTTTTTTAATCTTCAAATATAGGTAAACTTTGTTTAGAGATCCTTTTACACCATTAAGATTGAGCAAAGTGCAACAAGTTTGATTAAACATAGATCAAGGCATCCTTGTAACAGTTATTACACAAGAGTTTCATAGTATTTTAAGACCCCATAAATACTTTAAAAATGTTCTAAAACATCCTTCCAAACATTATCAAACTCTAACACATAATAATGATCAAGATAACATCGATTATATTTAAATCTATTTGTTGTATTATCTTTGTACAAGCGTAATATTTATGCTATTTTCTACTCTTTCTCCACATTCCCATTCTTCCTGAAATTTTGTGGACTTATTTATGATGATATGACAGAGATTATTACAAATTTTGGGCTCATTCCACTAAGTAAAAATGAAGTTATCTATTGCCCTAGTTTAGGGCAGTGAGCACACATTTAGCTATAAAAACTTTATAATGCATCTTCAAGAGTTATAAAAATATGCTCATACTCCACATCACCTATGTCTTCTTCCTGGCTTATCAGTCAGAGGATTTTCTCTTGATTTGGTGGACTATAAACTTCCACCTTGCTTCCTGCAGGAAAACCTTATGTGCATAGTTCATAACATAATTAAAACAAGCCATCTAACTTCGTAGATTCAACATACATGCAATGGAATTCATGCATTCATGCTAAGGAGAATTTTATAAGTCCATTTGCACTCATGAAATTCGAATAGTATTTACTTATGATTGAGAATACAAGTTTTCACTACACAAACACCATATAAGTCTTCATATTTTCATTCTTCTTTGCTCTTCCATACTAAAATTTCTTCTCCCCATCTTCCTTCTCGCTTGCCTTCGACCTCCTCCTCCTTGGATCCACTTTAATAGCATTAAATTTTTGTCTCCTTTTCTTATTTTGATATAACTTCCTTGTTTTGAGTTATGTCCCTACACACATTCTTAAGAATATGAACATATTTCCCATCTTTGACCTTATGAAAACTACATGAACTAGTCAAGGAAGATTTTATTCCTCTTCCTAAGTAGATATAACAACTCACATCTACCTAATAAATCACCTCTCACTTTTCACTCTCTTACATCATGGTAACAAAACCATTTACAACAGAAATATTCAAATTTTGACTAGACTTAACAAGTAGTTCATGTTTGGATGCTTATTGCAAGAATGATAATGACTTATTCATTACCAATATGCCTTATGAAGATGTTCCTGCATCATACTCTCCCTATATAAAATATTTTAACTCCATTCAAATTTCTTCTCCATCTTTTGTTCTTCATTGTAGACCTAGATCCCAAGTTCTTGTTTCCAATGCCAATGCTTGTGTTTTTTTGAAATAGTCTTTATCTCTCATTTTCTTGCTTTTCTTTCTCTTCTTGTATGTTCTTCTCCTCAGCTCTTTCTCATCTTCACAAGTCCATGCCTCAGCTTCATATATGCCCTCCAAACCTGTACTCACAATAGAAAAAGAAATTTTAGATGCAAAAATGTTGGGCCATCCAGCCTCTTGAGTGACTTTAGGGTGTTGATCTTCTTCATTTTTCTTTTGTTTTTTCATTGACCATGTTCAAATTGGTCTTTTTCATTATTTCTCTCTCAAGATGAAAAATTAAATATTTAGTCTGATTTGAAATCAAAAATATCCCCTTAGAAGGATTCAACAACTCCTCTATCCTTCTCAACTCTTCATTCAAAGCTCCATCATCCAACTCTTCACAAATTTCATCATATTTAGGCACTAGATTTTTGTTTTCATCTCATAATATTTGTTTTACATCAACATAATCTCTCATTGCTTCTTGATTCAAGAGGTTGTCATCACTTTCATTTAATATATTTTCATTTTTCATCATTACCCTCTGCATATTAGGCATTGTAGTCAACTCATTCCACATATCATCATCTAAACTGATTTGGAAAGATAAATCATAATTACATTCACAATCATTATCATATAAATCATAAAAATAATTTCTTTACCTTTCACCTCTCTGGTATACCTCTTATGCTCTTTGTCTTCATGGAATGCCTCTTCTATGCTCTTCATTTCAGCCTCATGCTCTTACTTTCTTGAACCTGCTTCAACCTTTCTCCACAAGCTTCTAGGTGCAATCACCATCTTCTCATGCTCACCATCATCTACATCTTCTTGAGATGTTTCATCACCATTTCTTATGCTCTTAGGAATCCATACTTGTGTTTTTGTCTTATCATCTGAATTCTTAAGCCATTTAGGTACTATATAACCATGCTCTCATGCCAACACTGAGAGATCAATTTTATTTGTCTTTTTATCATCTTGTCCATTTGCATGCTTATCAAAAGTATGAGAAAAATCAGACTTAGCAACCAAAACTACCCTCTCAATCACCTATTGCTTAGGTGTAGGATTCACTCTCCACTTAGGTACTATGCATCCATGATAAAATTCATCACTTGATGTCTCCATCATCCTCTTATCTCTTTTAACTTGTACATCAACAATTATATGTTCAATAGAAAAATCCACATTTTCATTCAATTTTACCTTCTTGAAAAGATTCTTGTGATGCCCATTAAAACAACCCACTTAAGACCCAAGAAACAACCTAGGGTCAGTTAGGAAAATTATGGAATAATTTTTTTTTGATAAGAAGTGTCCAACAACCAGGTTACAAGACAACAATTGTCACTAACAAGTTCGAAACAAGTTTAATCTAATAGGACATACTTTTATTTTATTAACCAATATTAGAGGTCACAAGGTCCAAAAATTAAGGTTAGAAGTTTCAAATAGGTTCAGGGGGTAAATTATCCCCATACCCACTCTCTAACAGGCTCATAGTTTCAACTTGATTTTTCTCACACTTAACACATTCAAAATTTCCCTAAATCATTCCCATTGGATAGAAAATTTCCTCACCTTTCCAATGATATAGAGAAGTCCTCCTAACTCCTTGTAAAACTTCAGTTATGGGCCGACGGGTCCTGGGGTGGAAATTTTTCCAAAAGGGACATGTGTGGAGCGGGGGCTATTGAACTTTTTCTAGGTTGGCGGGTCGCGGAGTCTTGTTTGGAAACTTTCTCGCATAGGTGCAACGTCCACATTTCTCTTGTGCCTCCATAGGTCCTCCAAGGACACGTGTCAAGCTCCAATCCAAGTGGGAGAGGATGAGGGAAGGGTGGGCGGCAGAGAAGGTTGGAGAAATTTGCTCAAGGGGTAGAAAGACCATTTAGCGCCCACGCGCCTGCGGGTCTGCTAGGGACACGTGGCGCTCGACGAGCCAAGGGGGAGAAAGAGAGGGATGGGTGGGGTGGTGGAGTTAGTTGGAAAAATTTTCCAAAGGGAGGGAAAAGGAGTAAATGTGGCGTGTGGGTCCACGCGTCCGCGGAAATGTCTCACCAAGGCGAGGGCGGGAGTGCTGGGCCACGAAGGTAAACTCCAAAATTTTGCAAAAAAAATTTCTTTTCAAAAAATGAAAAATTTGCAAGGGTTCCGCCCCTCCACTATCACCCCATGCTGCCACATGGAAATACCCGATGGATGCGGGATTGCGGACCGAGAGGTGGAAAACGGTAAAATTTTCCACAAATTTCAAAAAGGTACCAAGGAAGAATTTTATGTTGCACCTCCGTCGTTGCCTCGTGAGGCCATGTGGCAGCCTCTGATTGGCTATGGGGTGGTGGGGAAAATGTTAAAAATTTTCCCAAAAATTTAGTAAGTCCCAAGGGAAAATTTCGGGCCACACGGGCCAAGGAAATTTTTCCAAAATTTTAATGCCAGTGAAGGAAACTTCAGAAGGCCATAACTTTTGATAGAAAGCTCAATTTTTGGAAAACGAGGACTTTCTGGAAAGCTCTCAATGCTCTCCTTACAAATAAATCATAAAATGTAGATTTTGATAAAGTTTAAGTGGTCAATTTTAAGAAAACGGCTTGCAGAATTTTTAAAAGCAAACTGGTAAATTTTAACTTATAAATTTTTGTTCAATTTGATCTCCTCCTTCACTCAACATGCCAAACGGACATGGAGGATTACTTTGAGAAGGATTTAGGATATTTTGGGAAGGTAAATTTGCTCAATTGATTTCCAATTTAAATTTTTCCAACAATTGATAGAAAAACGACTGTGAAAAGTTTGGGCCCAATTTTACAATGTTTTAAAAAATTCCCTCATGTGTTTTTGTCAAATTTGAGTTCCTTGATATTATAGCATGCTAAATTTTATTGTTTCAGATTTGATTATTATGTGTAGGCTCGAACTGTGCATTTTAATTAAATTGTTTGCCAATTTTTTTTAAAAAAAAAACTTAAAATAGAGTTCAAATCTTGGGGGATCTATTTAACAATTTGATCATCCATATATGAACTTTCATTTCTCATATAGTCTAACACATTTAAGTGATTTAAATCAAACTATTCTAAACCCAAAATGCAACTTTGATTTCAATTTTATATACTTCCAAAAGAGGCAAATTAATATATTTTCCTCACATACGTTTCTTTTTTTCCATTCAAACAGATATTCCCAAAACATTGACATGATCAGAATTAAATTTACAATACGAATTGGAAAGAACATTTCATTCATTCATAGATTTCCAATGGCAATTTAACAACTTCATTCTTTATATATTATCAAAATACAACAAATTTACAATACGAATTGGAAAGAACATTTCATTCATTCATAGATTTCCAATGGCAATTTTACAACTTCATTCTTTATATATTATCAAAATACAACAAATTTACAATATGACTTGGAAAGAACATTTCATTCATTCATAGATTTCCAATGGCAATTTTACAACTTCTTTCTTTATATATTATCAAAATACAACATATAGAATACATGTCTTTCTTTTCTAAATACAGAACTGATTACAGAGCATATCTCTTTTACATTTCAAAATTTACAACTCTCACAACCAATTAAAAACATCTTTTCTTCACAAAATGCATTACAATTTCATCCACTTCAAAGTGGGAAAGGTTACAATAAAATATATTTCACAAGGGACAGTCAAAATTCTTTCTTCTCTTGCTCCAGAAACAGCAACATGCAAGTTTCCTTTTTCTTCCAATTTGATCACAACAAAAGTGGGGGAAAGGCAACGCTCTCCACCCAACCAAGATATCAAATGAAAGGAGAAGTCATCCTTCATCATTGGCCCCCGAGCCCCAACCACAATGCAATAAGAAATGGATATCAACCCATGGAAATAACAGGCTTCCACAACACACAACATTCCTTCAACATGTACATTTTAATTCAAAAACACAATTCAACACAAGACAACATTTTACCACCTTTGCATTGAAAATATTCAAACAGAACACATGATTTATCATGCAAGCCAAAGGAGCAAAGACTATGGGGAAGCTAATTATGCCTCCCAATGGGCATAAGTATCACACATATCTTATGCCCCCAAAATCCCTCCTTATGCCCCCCACAAAGTAAGAAATGCAAGCTATTTATTTTCCATGGTGGATCCCAAACCCAAACTCCCTCCACAAGAATTATGATGCCACTGGCATTCCCTTATGCCCCCCACATGAATTCCCCATATCCTTCTCCTACACCATTCCTATGGTAGTCTACCTAACCGACCAATAATTACACAAAACACATGCACCATTCATACAAACACAAAAGAAATAATAGCAAAAGGAAGAGCTAAGCTCCTACCTCTCCATGGTAGCTTTTGTTTCCAAATAGCAAGATTTCAAAGCTAAAGCATAGTCCCAAAAAAACAACCAACAAGTATGTAAAGTTTTCCAAACTCCTTCCAAAAGCAAGAGCTCCAAGCACAAGGAAAAATTCTCCCCAAGGAAGCATGCAAAAAGCTTCAACAACCCAAAACAAGCAAAGAGTTTGAATTTTATAGAAGAGGGAAAAGAATAGGATGTTGTGGATCCATGTAGGATGCCACATCACACATCCTCAACTCCAAAACAAAAGACAAAATTCCATTCTCCCAAGTGCAATAAAGAGGTGGGTGAAAATATGACAAATTTACTTACACACCCCAAAGGAATGAATTAAATAAAATGTAAGAAGAGTGCAATAAAAACATGCAAACATGATTAATAAAATGCATAAAAAAGCTAAAATCAACCCTCCAACCATAGGTATTGTTGGTAAATTAAATTAATAGGTATGTGACAAGTTTTACTTGTCCCACAAGCCTCCAAAAATAGCCCCGAGGACAAATTCGAGTTTCCAAGGAGGTGGAGTGTTTCATACTCCAAAATCTGACTTACACAACTCTTACACATACTTACACATCTCTTACATATTTAATACAAAGGCCAAAAACTTCTATAATTACTTTCTCATATCCCAATTTGATTTATTTAAATTTTAACCATATGTTTTCTCACATTAATCCACCACAATTTAATTAAATAAAATAAAGGGACACATCACTAATAAAATACATACAACAATAATAAAAAGAACCACATTAATAAAATATACAAAACCCATGGTCACATAGAAAGGTGATCCCCCATGGGAATCCCTAACAACAATCAAACACACACAAAAAAAGTTGCCATGGTGACCTTGTTGAATTCACCTAGAATTCCATTGTGGCTGGTCTCCAATCCCCTAATGCTTGTTGTGATATTTTAACCTGCAAAACACAAATACCTCCTTTGGCCTCATGGCCATATCAGAACATCCAACATGATATAAATAGAATCACAAAATCAACTATACATATGAATCACAACATATCAAGGCAATCAACAATATCACTTACAACTTATATTGACAACTATAGCATAATCATATAATGTCCATTTTTTCGAGTCTACTCACAATATCCAAAAATCACATGCCCGAGCAACAATCACAATATATCCATGTCAAATAATATATCATCATCCACATATGAGTGTCTCTAATAATCATCATGCATCATAATCAAATCAAGATCACCATAATCCATGGTCCAACATCTAACACCATACTAAATAAAAATCATAGTAATGTCCATAATGTAATCAATAGTATCGAATCAATATCAAAAGGTGTCAAAGAGAAGTGGGAACTACAATTCTCTATGGATTCCTTGGTTTGATTTGCTTCTTTTTATTTTCTCTATATTCTCCTTTCATGCATGGTTGGCTACTAGCTTCATCTAAGTATTCCTTGGCATCATGGAACTCATCTTCATTCTCCTTTTCATCATTTTCGATCCAAAGTCTGCAATACATTCCTCATGCATCTCTTCTTCTAGGTAGACATAATAATCATGAATTAAACAATAACTATAATAAGATTAACCATACAAAAACTAGTTATAGTCATGTTTAACACCATTATCCATCCAATATACTCCATTATATTAAACATTGTAATACATAGAAGCTTCTTACATTACAAAGCATCACCATAAGTTATGCATGTATCAGATCCAACAACATAACTCTACAATAATTCACTATTCAACATCTCTCTCTAACTACATAGTTCACTACATATTTATAGGGGTGGGGACTTTCCTTCACCACCTACGCACTTCCCAAAATAGGTCGCATGCTGATAATAGCCATGCACCTTTACAATAACATGCACACATGCAAGTGTGCTAATAATAGACATCCTATAGTTAACTGGAAGAAGTAATCCTATTATTATCTTGAACTCATGCATGGCGCTTATCATAGATGCTCATTCCCAAAATAGCATTTGTGTGTCACACAAGTCTCCATCCCAATGTGTGTCTCCACATGTTATCTTCCAAAAATAGCCCGCATCCATGAAAATGGCTAAGTCCCAAATCAACTTGTCTGGCATGTGTTTCCTTTCCTATCCTTCCACGTGCCTTCAAGTGCCTTGTTCCGCACGTGAATCCTATGTGTGTCTTCTCCTTAGGAAAATATTGTCTACTCAACATTACCCCACACTAAAGTACATTTTCATCCTGAAAATGGGGATTTTTTGATGTTCCCAAAGAATAAAGAATAAGAATGGAAAGAATATAATGAATCATTGTACAAAAGAATAGACCTTTACTCTGCAACACCTTCTTCTTCAACCGGGAGGATCAATTCTAGATATTCTATTTTAATCTCAGCCTCCAATGTCTTTCATTCATCCAGTGTGGTCCTTGTCTTTCTCTGGAATGTCTGTGGAAATGGCTTCCAATTCATCCTGAGTAATATTTTCCTTTTCATTCTACAGTACTTGGACAACATTGGCCATAACAGTCATCATTCCCTCCTAGAAGATCCATCTTCTATGCTATATGTGCTTCCCAATCTCATCTATTCTCTCCTTATGTGGGTCTTGAGCTGCTGCAAGGGCTTCATGCTTTATTTCACTAAGTGCCAATCTTTCTATGCATCCCAGTGTCTCATCTTTCATGGCCTTCAGAACATCATTATCTTCAACCAGAGTTTTGATCCTTATCACTACTTCTAGTGCCACACAAATATTCAGAGCTTGGTTGGCTTTCTTTAGTTCATCCTTAGAGTTTGGAGCAATGCCTCATAATTTGAAATTTTCCTAACCACGGAGGCCCTTTCTCTTTCTGCTTCTTGTTCAGGATCCTTTGGCATTGGCATTTGAATTGGTCCATCTTCTAGCACCAAATCAACCAATGTGTGCACATAATGCATAGCCAAAGGAAACTTCTCAGGTACCTTAGACTCAAGATGAGGTCTTGCTTTCAAAACGTAGTCACCAATTTCTTTCCATGCTAATGAAGGCCTCATTCTTTTTTTGTTCTAGGTCCTTTTCTCCTTTTAAATGTGTTATTTCTGTATTTTTTCCTTGTTATCTTCAAGTAGCACTCTAATGGTGGCAACCTTATCAATGTTCCTCCATGCCACCTCTATAGATACCTTAACCAAAAGCATTTCTCACCTACTCATTAGACATTAGAGTAGGCTTGACTATCATGTGTCTACTTTGGGGTGCCTTCTTCACTCTCCTTGATACACAAGATTCCTCACACACATCAAAAATGGCTCATCCATATGGGTCTGCATGGACCAGATAATTGTTTCCTTGTGCATGTGGTGGCCATGTCTAGATCCATCAGCTCCCATCCATACAATTCCTTAAGGCCTATTGTGCTCTAAAACCTAGGCATGAATGATTTTTCTTGTGTCCTCAACATAGCCCATACTTGGCACAACATATTCTTCACTTGTTCTCTTTTTCTTGGCCCCTTAGGAACCTGAGTGCCAAGGTTTGGAGTTGGCCCTTCTTCTTCTTAAGTAGTAACATGCATGTTGGGTTGCTCTTGCACCATCTCTTCTACTTCCTTCATCCCTTCCTCTTCATCTTTCATTTCTTCATCTCTGGGTTCCTCCATATCTTTTGGTTGTACTGGGGTTCTAGTGCGCTCTCCTCAGACTCCTCCACCTCCTCATCCAGCTTCAACTTTCTCCTTCTCTTCTTCTCAAGTGCCTCTTTCTGAGGGGAGAGTCTAGGTGATCTTCTTATAGTTGTGGTGTTCCCATGCCTTGGGTCCTGGTTCTTCTGAATACCTTCTTAAACCGGTGCTCTTCAGGGACTACATCCATGTCCAAGTCCTCTTCTTCTTCATGCATACTGCTGTGGTGGAGTATCTACGTGCTCACTCTCCACTTTTTTGTGGGCTGCCTCCGCCTCTATGATCCAAGCCTCCACTATCTTCTTGTTCTTCTTCCTCCTCATCTATCTATATGGTCGCAGTAGGATTTGGAGCTGGCACATTCTCCATTGTGTGCTTTCCCTTAGGTGGCCCTGGGAGCATGAACTCATTCTCCACATACTTATTATTTCTCCAGCCTAGGCTTGAGCTGAAGATATATGAGTGCGGCTCCACTGTCCCCAATAGCCAAAACTTATTGGCTTCATACTTATGATGACGTCTAAAATGAGCCTCTCAATGTAGGCAGACCGACCTATATACATATGTTTTTTTGAGGGTGTGGTAGTCACAATCTACCTTGTCTGTGTTGAATTTCAGCCTGCGCATCATAAAATATGTGAACTGAAGGCCTAGAAGTAGTAGCGCGTTGTGAAGGCATAGGTAGTTTTCACCATGGACTCCATGTCCCATCCTTCATGGAAAACTGTGTGATGCAGAAGTGTTGATACACCATGAACTATACTTACCTTTCCTACTACCGAAGGTAGTTCCTTTGGAATGCCATTCCTCCTCAAACACATGTGAAGTTGGTCATACCACATTTCACATTTCTACCCTTTTTTGAATGGGCCACTCATTGATCCTTCACATAAATATTTCTCAAACCTTTCCGTGAGGGACTTCTTCTCAATGGGGTATTCCCAAATTTTATTCTTTGGCCCATCGGGCACTCCAATTTCTACAAAAACAAGAGATAAGAGGATGGCACCAAAACTTATCTTTCACCTACGCGTGCTTCCTCAACAATGGTTTTTATAATATAGCCTACTAAGTTGTAGATTTCTCCCTCTCATCTTCTTTGCAATGTATAGCCACATTGTATTTACCTATGACCATCTCCCTTGATCATTCAACTTGGTGAGAGATGTGTGGCTGCCTGCACCACAAGGTACTTCCTCAATCTGTAGATGTCCATTCCACGGACCCTTGGTATACCCCAACTCCTTGCTTATGGCTATAACCATTGCTTTATCAGTCAGATCACTAACAATGTTTGTCCATGTGCCCTTCAATCTTGTTAATGTCACAATTAGGGCATTATGAGCCTAACCCTCCATCCGGTGAAATAGAAGAAGTCCTCATGGACTCTTCTCATAAGCCATTGGTATAAAGGTTCATATTTTCCAAAATATGGGAGCTCATAGTTGATAAACTCCTACCTTCTTAAGAAAACTTTTCCCCAAGCATCATCATACACTGGCATATCTTCCACCGTGTGCTTGTTGGTCTTCTTATTCAAAAAAGCATCCAACTCTCCCTTGTTATCAGTGGTGTGGTGGTTGTAGTCATTTATTTACATCTATGGATGTGGGAATCCCAATCTTTTCCGACTATTACTCCTTCTGGGTACTGCATCTAAAAAAATTCTCTGGGAGAAATTTCAACCTCAACTTCCACCTTTTTCTTTCCTTTTGTGCCTGCTGCAGGTGCTTTCTTTGGTGCCATCATAAAAATCCCACTTTTATCTTTTCTGTGTGAGTAAGTTCAAACCCTAGCTCAAAATCATGTGCCCTAGCTCAAAACCGCATGCCCTAGCTCCTTCTCAATGCTTCTTCTTCACTCAAACCCTTCACCAATGGGGATGCAAGCCTTTTTCATGCACAAATCTCTCTCCACATCTGGTTTCACAACTCTCCACACCTCAACATGATTCACTTGGCTTGGTTTGCACTTAGCTCACTTGAATACTTGTGATTGCAAAGGTAAAAATGAACCCCATCACGTCCTTATATAAATTTTCAAAAATTTAGTGCATTTATTACTCCTTCACCTACCAACAATCCTCTCATTAATTGACCATTTTCAAAATTTTAAAAAATTCCATGTGGTACAATTTCATGCCCCAACTATAACCTTCTAGTGTGCCTTCCTACCCTCTTGGCTATAAGACTTCTCTTTGTGCACTTCCATGCACCAAGTACCTGCCACCACTGTGCCCCTCTCATAGTAGTTTCCATGGCCACGCTTTACTTACCTCATGTTATATTTTCCCTTCATTCATTTCCATCTATGGTCTTCTTTAGAAGTAATCTCCTTTCTAACAACTCCTTTCCATACTTGAATAACACTATGTAATAGTTTATTCTCATGTGTACCCATTTGTGAATAACAAATAACAACCACCCCACACCAATGGTATGTGTAGTCCTCTATGCATAAAAATACTTCAGATTGTAATTAGCTTTTAGTGCAAAACGCTTATTACACAAAACACCAAACTAAACTAAATTGAAAAAGCATAGATGATGAAGAAGGAAATACATTAAAGGAAATATATAAAGGGAAACCTATACTAAATGGAAACATTGCCTTATTACAAACACCAAGAAGACTTATTTATAGTAGGGCTTCAACCTACTCCCATTAAAGTAACCGGGTAACCACATTCCATCAAGTGCCTCTAACTAGAAAGTCCTGAGTCAAGTATATGAGTGATAACATATGGTCCCAACCAATGCACCTTGAGCTTTCCTGGATGGCACAAAAACTTAGAATCATAAAGTAGTACCATATGTCCAACCTCAAGCTTCTTTGTCCCTGATGTGTTGGTCATGCCATGCCTTCTTGCCTTGGCCTTTTCCTTCTTCTGACTCCAACATGTGCTATGGCGTGCCTCTCATCCAACTATATTAACTATCAATTCTTTCTTCTAATGCTTTCTCATCAGCTAGACCTCCAAAGCATGCATGTAATATACAAAGAAGGTAACATGAATTCCATAGAGAAAACTTTTTATGCCAAACACCAACTGAAAGGGTGTGGCCTTATTCAACCTCTTGTAGGTTGTTTCTATATGCCCAAAGTACAACAAAAACTTTATCATCCCAATCTTTCCTTCCAACATCACAAATTTTTGTCAAGGTCTGGCTCAATATCTTGTTAAAGGCCTCAATAGTACCATTTTCCGAGGATGATAGGGTGTAGTCTTGTGGTGTGCAACCATAAATTCATCCTAATAATATCCTGATTGTCTCATTCAAAAAGTGTGTGCCCCTATCACTTGTCAAGCTCAATGGACATCCATACCTAGTAAGAACATTTTCCCATAAGAACTTGGTTGTTGTAGTTGTTGTACAATCCTTTGTAGTGTTGCTTCTTACCCACCTTGTAAGATAATATGTGCAAGTGATGATATACATGATCTAGTTCTACGCGGCTAGTGAAATAGGACCTACAAAGTCTATAGCCCATTTCTCAAATGGCTCTGCACTAGCAATAGGCCTCAAAGGCATTTCATCTCTTTGCCCTAGGTTTTTCAAGGCGCTGAAAGTGATCACATGCCTTACAATACTCTTTACAATCCTTGTACAGGTCTCCCACCATAATCCAATGAGTAGAAATCATGGTGGTGGTGGCATCACCTACATAGTGCCCACCTATAATACCACCATGAGCCTCTTCCATGATATATGTGTGCTCATGTTCTAGTACACACACCAATGCAATACTTCATCTGGCCTAGTTTGTATAAATCTCCATTGATCAACATAAAGGGGTCACGTGAATTGCAAGTTGTTTCTTCTCCAATGCTTTCATTCCTTTTAGTGCCATACCCATGTGTAAAAAGACAACAATATCCTCCAATTCTAAAAGGTGTGATGTAACCTATACACTGCATGCATCCGATATTGTATCTTCAATTTTCTGTGTCCTCCCCCCGATCGAATCCTTGATAAGTGGTTTGGGCTAGAATTACTTTTACCTAGTTTTACCACAACCGTGAAATCAAATTCCTGAAATAAGAGCACCCATCGACATATGCCCTATAAAATGGGCTTATTTACCAAGTATTTTAATGCCATGTGATCAATATAGAATACAAAAGGTGTGTTAGCAAGTACTGTCTGAATTTATGTAATGTGTAGATCATCGACAAGGCCTCGCTGCTTGTTGTTGTATAATTTATTCTCTACAGAGTCAAATTTCTACTAGCAAAATAGATAGGATGATCTATAATACCTTCTCTAGGTTGAGCTAACACCATGCCAATGGTTGTGCCAGAGGCATCCACATGTACATGAAATGGTTGGTTCCATGAAGGAAAACATAAAAAGGTGTTGTTGTAAGTCTCTCCTTCAATGCCTCAAATGTGTGTTGTTGTGGTTCTCCCCAATAGAATGTCCCTTTTCCTTTTAGTAACTCTTCCAAGGGTGTGGAAAATCTTTCACATATCCTTTGATAAATTTTCTATAATACCCTGTGTGGCCCAAGAATCCATGCACCTCACTGACTGGTAGGCTCTTCTAGGCCTACAATAACTGCAACCTTAGTTGGATCCACTAACAAACCTTCCTTACAGATGATGTGCCCTAAAAAAGTTCCAAAAGGTGTAGCAAACACACACTTCTTGATGTTTAAAGAGATGCTTAACTATCTACATATTTCAAACATTAAGTGCAAATTGTCACAATGATCCTTAACAAGTCCATACACCATCCAATCATCCAAGTAAACCTGCAAGAAGTTGTGAATAAAATCTTGGAATGCTTGAACAACTATGTGAAAAATACATAGTGCACATTTTTCAAACCAAAGGGCATCACAATATATGCAAAACTTCCCCATTCAGTGGTGAAATTCATTTTCTCTTGATCCTCCTATGTAATTCTAACCTGATGATACCCAGAGAATCCATCTGTAAAAGAATAAACTTTGCGCCCTACAATGCCTTCTAATATTTCCTGTGAAAGGTGTAGGAAAAGGATCAATCACACATGCAACATTCAAGTTCCCTATAATCCACACAAATCCTAATCCGACCATCTTTCTTTATACTGATCACCATGGGGCTAACCCACTTTGATTCCTCTAGGGGCTTGATGATGCCAGATTTCAACATTTTGTCAATTTCTTCCTTAACTTTTACATGCAGGTTAGGGTTCATCTGTAAGGTCTCTTCCTGACTAGGTGCACACTCCTTCCTTTAGCTTAATCTTCATCTCTCCTAATGACTCATGCACTCCTTTTAACTCATGGTAGCCCCTAGGAAATAAGTCCTGAAAATCCCGTAGTAACTCAATTATCTTTTGCCACTTTAGAATCAACCAATAATCCCCAATTATTTGCCTCCTTAGGTTCAACATCCATGCCAATGTTCACTTTCTTGGTCTTCATAGGTTCATGATAGGCATGCACATTCTTATCCACACTGTCTAACACTTCACATGCATACTTTGAATGATCTATATCCATATTTTCTACTTCTTCATCATCCACTATGTAGACCATCTTTCCTTTTTCTTTTCTCAAAAAAGCATGCTTAAGTAGTGTGGCATCTGTCTCTTCTACTTCATCAAAAATGTGCTCCTGAGTCTACCTCACCAAATAAACTCTGAATGTTCTTCTTTCCTTTGCACTGTCTCCCATAGTTAAGTGCTTTATAACCCTTAATGCCTCTTCCACCGGAGGTTTAGTAGAGAAGTAGTCAAAAGTTTGGGTCATTCCTGCAATCAAGTCCTACCAATTTCTAGTCTCCTATATGCTCTCGCATAAACATACCAAGCTCATGTGCACTAACCTTGTAAAGTGGAATAAAGTTTGTGCACCCAAAGTGAAGGTGGTAAAGCTTCCTGCCCCTCTATCCAGAGTCTCTCACATATTGAAATGTGGTGTTGAATAGGTTGATTACCATGATACATGAAGATTGTAGTAGGTGCATTGCTCCTAAAAACCGAGTGGTTAGAGAAATTTTGACTTCATTCCATTCCATAAGATTATCCCTGTGAACCATCCACCAAGTGTGTTGTTGTCCCGCATAAGGTATATACTAACATATTCCTTCTTTCCACTTGATTTTTCCATTGCTCCTCCATGGCATGCACAAGAATACCATAGGATCTCCTTCTCCAGTGTACCGAGGTACAAGGTTGTTACCTATCCTCCGAATACATCGAGGTTTTCTTCTCACACAAATGTGCTTCTTACTTTGCCCAACCATCTCATAGGTGCCATGTGCCCAATTGTCACAAGAAATACTTGTAGTATCACTGATAGACTATGCATCTTCCCACTGGAGGATTCCTTCCTTTGATGGCTCAAGTACTTTGGGTCCCGAATGGCATGTACATAAATTTTTTTAGGTCTTCCTCACTCAAAGGTTCAACATAAGGCATAAATTTCCCATCTGTCAAAGGGATAATTACTCTTTCTTCCTTGTTCTCAAAACTTATATACCCCTTGTTGAACCATAAATCAACATTATTTGCATAACACCAAGGGCACCCAAGTAGAGTTGGGAAGTTTTCGATTCTGCAAGTGCTAAGACCTCAAAGTCCCCAATGAACTTGGCCCTTGTATAGTAATGGATGCATCCTTTAAAACTCCTATGGGAGTGGCCTTAGTTTGATTGGCCATGAACAATACATTAGAGGATGGATGTAATGGAGGTCTTCCCATCTGTACCCATGCATCTAAAGTAAGCACATTAACTTTTGCCTATATCAATCAATATATTACTCAAGAGCCACCCATCCACAACAACATTCAAGAGTGATCTCCTTGTCATAATCCAAGCTATGAGGGGGAAGATTAGCATGCATAGGATCTACCATCCATTCTCAATACTTATGTGCATGTGGAGTGTTTCCTTTAGCCAATTCCCTAGTAATGGAATGATATTCTCTGGCACAACATTTTGCATACCTCTTTCAAGTCATCAATATCCAATTGAACTATCTCTATCTGCCTTCTTTTGTTCTAACTTCCGTGACTATTCCTTCAAACACATTGTATTTCACCTTGAAGATTTTGAGTACCTCCATGGTTTCTGATAAACCTCCTTCTGATGTGTAGGATCTGGGTACCTTGCATGTAAAACTTCCTCCTTGGTGATGGTAGGATTTTTGTTGTAATGCCTCTCTCTGCATGCGCAACTTCAGCATGTGTAGTAATCTTCACAAGTAATACCTCAGTTCGGTGCCAACTTTGGCATCCATTGATTTTCCACAGCACATTGTATTCTAACCATCCATGCCTTTTTTCTCATGTTTATGTTGCTTGCTAAGATGCTCATATAAGTCTAGGCATTCCTCATAGTTGTGATTCTTCCCACAAAAAGAACAAGTAATATTCTGAGGACATTCACACTTGTAGTGGTCAAGGAGATCCACATGTAAAACATGTTCCATGAGGGAACTCACCTCATCCACCACCATGGCCTTGGCCCCCAAATCCACCATGGTATCCTCGACCTCTACCATGACCTCCTTCAAAGTGCCCTTCATTTCGATCATATATGCTTGAGTGTGATCATGATCATGGTGCTCACTTTTACCTTTAGAGTTATTTGATACTCTAGTCTATCACACACCAATATCTATGGCATCATGGATCTGACCAAATCAACCTAGTCTTTTGTATCATGAGTCATGGACGAGAAAATTTTACAATAACAAGATACATTCTTCCTTATCATGCATTGTAATAATGGGAAAGTGGCTTGCATCATGGTCCAAATGACATATCTCATAGTCCAACAATAATGAACACACTGATCATGAGGAAAACTATCTTTGGTGTGCCCTTCCACTTCACAATCTATACACCAAATCCCAAGTGTGCATCTCATGTGCTGAATTTTTCGATAGTTTCTCCAACTACTTTTCCATAGCTATGCAATTGTGCCTCCAGGAATGGGCTCACTCTAGTGTCTATACTTCCAACTACCTCAACATGCAAAGTTGCTTCAAGTGCTTCGTGTGGGTCCATATAGTCTTATGTGACAAATGCCCTCCTAAAAGGTGTGATCAAGCCCCCAAAAAACCACTTGTGCATGTTGGCTTGCATGAATATCATAAGAAAGTTTAGACAACAGTGTCTTGAAATGGGCATCATATTCCCGAACACTCTCAAGTAGTGCCCTGCTTAATATCCTTGAGTGCGCTTATACTCTTCTACTCAAACTCAGGGATATGAAACTCCTTAAGGAAAGCATCCTTTAATGTTGCATAATCTACACAAGTCTGATTGGGTCAAACTTCCTATACCAACTGTGTGTGTGTCCCTGCAATGTAGTTACAAACTAACTTGCCTTGTGCTTAAAATCCATAACTCCTTTTGCATGCCACAATATCTCACACATGTGCACATGTGTTCAACAACATCTTCTATGCCCCTATACTCTGGAAGATGAAGAGACATCTCCATGTAAATATTTTGGGGTTGGTGTGGACCCTGCCCACCTGATCCAAAACCTCTCTGTGTTACCTCTACCTCCAAAACCACCAGATCCACTAGAACTAGAGCCACCTATGCCCCCTGATCCTCCACTGTAGCCAGAAGTGGACCAATGGATGTACTTCCCTGTGTCCCAACAAAGTGGTACTAAACTGAACTCCTATAGTCTGTGAAGTGGTACTACTCCCAAAAGTGAGTCCAAAATTTTGTATGCTTGAGTTTTATGTGCTGATGATGCACTGAAAAGGTACCTCCAAAAAAAAAGAAGACATTTTCCCTACCATAGATGTACTTTTCTATCTGACTTACTCCTTCTCTTCTACTACCCAAACTAGCTTGTTGACTACTAGTTGTACTAGATACTAGAAATCCAAGCGCAAGGGCTAGGTTACTAGGTAGATTCAGATGTGCCCATGGCCCATGTCATCTCTACTTGGTGCACTCCCATGTGAGGCCGAGGAGGGTTCCCTATTATGCTTTCCCAAATGGGGAGTTCAGATGCTCTGGCTCCATGCCTCCTGCGTGAGCTTCAAATCCTTCATGAGCCATCTCTCTCCTCAATGCCATCCACTCTACAATATCATGTTGCTTCTCTATCTCCCTCTCGTGTGCCTCATTATACTTAAGCCACTTTTTTCTCTCTTCCTCTCTACCGCTAGGTCCACCATCTTTCACCAAACCTATTCCTGCCCCCCGCGTGGTGGGGTTTAGCTAGCCATCGGTTTTTCTTCCAAGTTTAGGGTTACCATCAAGATTTTGATCGCTAATGGAATGCCTTGCAAATAAGTTCCCCTTGGATAACGTAAAACTGGAACTCAGCTACCTCTCGGGAAAGAATAAGTGGAAATTGAGTACTCCAAAATATAACTATTCAAAACACCATGGAACCAAGTATCCACAACGTGCGTCCAAATCAGATCAACATCATAAAGGGCCTGAAATTCTTCCTGCATCTAGAACAAGTGTGTGATACCTCCAATTCCTTTTAGATGCATAAGCAACCAGCCACTCATATAACTCTACAAAAAATAACAAAGAAGCTCTCATACAAACAATCATACAAATTTTGCTCCACCCACACACGTGCATCAAACTCAGATCCAAGTGTTGAACCTCTCAAGTGTACTCTTCTTCCAGATCCTTTATCCACTCCTCAACACTTGCTAAGGTCAACCAAGTACGTCTTCATCATGAAACATCTAAAAATAACTGAAAAAGAGGTCCCAACAATGGAACCAATGATGCAAGCCTAGAATCTACTATATAAAACCTAGAAAAACCAAGCACACTGACACATCACCAACCTGAGCTGAGTGCTCACCCAAAGTGTGCAAAGGTACAGGCCCCTCTTTAGAGTTTCTTGTGTAGGATGTTAGTGTAATGAAGATACAACATATTCATAACCATAAATAAGCATAAACATTCCACAAAGCATATTCCAGATCTAGATCTTAGAGAATCATGAATTAAACAATAACCATAATAAGATTAACCATGCAAGAACTAGTTACAATCATGTTTAACACCATTATCCATCCAATATACTCCATTATATTAAACATTGTAATACATAGAAGCTTCTTACATTACAAAGCATCACCATAAGTTTATGTGCGCATCAGATCCAACAACATAACTCTACAATAATTCACTATTATAATCCTCTCTCTAACTACATAGTTCACTACATATTTATAGGGGTGGGGACTTTCCCTTCACCACCTATGCACTTCCCAAAATAGGTCACATGCTGATAATACAACAACATATATCAAATCTCTTTTCATTCATAACCCACATGTGCATATCCATAAAAATAAGAGAAATATAAAGGTATCAATTGCTCTTATACCACAAATGGTATGCCATCTTAGATAAACTATCTCATCATAATCATACTATGTTCATACTCATTCCTTAAACTCCACAGACCTTCATAATGGATGTTCAAGATTTATTATTAATCTGATCCTTCTCTGTCAGACAAAGTTAGGTCCTTGAATACAATTACGATCAAATTCATATGTCTTGTCACCTCTTCTTAGAAGATTTATTTAATGAATCTTATACCAATGTGATAATAAATTCACTATAGATAGCACCATGGACAGTTTGTTTTAGTCTTAGTTATGTATCATTATTTTGGTGTAAGAACATGAATGAATCAGAACCATTTTCAAGTGTATTCAACCTTAAAACCTCATTATTTGGATCTTTGCAAACTTCCATGATTTACCACCTGCAACTTATCTATATTCACAAGAATATTATGTTCACACAAAATGTGTTCCTTGACTCATAATGATCTCAGTAATCAAGAATCATTACACCCTTCTCTTAAGGAGATAGTCTCATTACTAGAGTTAGGGTTTCATGTTCTCTTCTCAAATGATTGATGCATTATTCATTATGTATAACCAAATCACCTATTCAACCCATGAATATCATAACTCAATCATGGTGTTATGAAAATCATTAAATTGTCTAAGCTTTGTATGAGTTGTATCTTAAAGGAGTAAGAGAGAGATTTCATTACCATGTCAATTCCAAATACATCCAATACCCCTTTATAACCCCTATTCCACATGTATGCAATTAAGGATCATCAATTGGAATCATGCAACATACTTTTACATCAATACATCCATCATTAGCTTCAACTAAGAACTTTTGTAAACCATAAAACCCCAAAAATTTTATGTGACAAGTTCTCTCCTATATCTCTTCCTATCCTTGTTCAATTTCATTCAATTAAAAATAAGAGATGGTAAGACTTTTTCAACCTTGAGAAGAGGATGAATCCAAAATACTCTATCTCTATAGGCATAATTATTTATGTTTCATCAGAATTCATAGCTAGTTCATTAAACATGTTCATGAAGACTGTTCTTTTTAGGATAGTTGATAATTCATATGGTTATATACTTTTATTCTTCACTCTTGATCTATATATTTTAATAGGAAATTAGTCTTATAGTATTTATTATTAGTTTCTTATAATTTTGTGAGAATATTCAAATATACGTAAAGTTTGTTTAGAGATCCTTGTACACCCTTAGGATTGAGAAAAGTGCAACAAGTTTAATTAAAGTTACATTAAGGCATCCTTGTAATAGTTATTACACAAGAGTTTCACAGTCTTTTAAGACCCCATAGATACTTTAAAAATGTTCTAAAACATCCTTCCAAAAATTCTCAAACTCTAACACATAATAATGATCAAGATAGCATCGATTACCTTTTAATCTATTCGTTGTATTTTATCTGTACAAGTGCAATATTTCAGCTCTTTC